>JAPEIT010000015.1:26057561-26541449 GCA_026229545.1 Pistacia atlantica | reverse complement strand
TACAAATTATTTTGTCATTTTTTTTATATATGAAAAGAGAAACTTTTTTTTTTTTCAAATTTCTTTTATTAAATTTTAAAAGACAACTTCTTCATTTCTTAAAAAATTCAAATTTTTCCAATTTTATTTTATTTAAAATAAAATTCAATTCATTTAAACTTCAAACAATGTATTAAGTTTATTTTAGTATATTTTAAAATTTTACTTTATTTAAAACGAAGACACAATAGTCAAAATTATTAAGTTTTCCCAATTTTATTTTTAGTCAATTATTTCCAAAAAAATTATTTTTTGTAAGTAAAACTCTAAATTAAACATTTTTTAATTAATTAACTTTACAATTTTACTTTTTTAGTTGTTTTCAAAAAAATTATTTTCGTTTTAATATTAATTAACAAAACATTTGTTTTCAAATATTTGAAAAACTTATTATCATTTATTTTACATTAAATTTCCGGGACAATTAACATTCAATTTTTCAAAAACTCATTATCATTTATATTTTATATATTTTATTTTTGTTATTTGTAAATTCATTTAAAATTTATTTAAAAGGAACCTTTTTTTTCTTAATTTTATTACAATTTTCTGAATTTTTAATTTCAACTTTTAATATTTTAATTAATTTTTAGAAGGCAACTTTTTGTTTCGGGGAAAATTTTCAAATTTATTCTATTTTATTTTATTTTACAAATATTTAAATTAATTATAACATCAAAACAATTTGCAAAATATTTTTTATAAGTTAATTTTCTGTAAAACGAACAACAGTAAAAATTTAAATTAATGTCCAAAGTCCAAACATTGAAATAAATTATTTTTTTATTTGTAAGTCAAAGTTTAAATTAAAAATGTTGCTGCCCAGAATCGAACTGGGGACCCTCAGTGTATAACTGACGTGATAACCACTACACCACAGCAACTAAAATTTTAAAGTTTTTTTAATATTTTTTCAATCATTTATTTTCATTTAAATAAAATACTAAAAAATATCACCACAACAAATTTAAATTTTTTGTATTTTTTTAAAATGGAAAAAATATTACTACAAAAAATATTTTTAAACTTTAAATTTTTAAACTATTTAAATTTATTTTTTACAAAATTACTTTTATTTTGATTTTTTTTAAATGGATAAAATTTTACTAGAAAAACAAATTTAAAACTTTAAATTTTTAAATTGTTTTAATTTAATTTATACAAAATTACATTTATTTTAATTTATTTAAAATGGAAAACGAAAATAAATAATTATAAAACTTCTTAAATTCATTTTTAAATTTTTAAAATTAATTTTTTCAAAAAAAATTCCTATCTTAAGCCCCCTAAACCCTAATGGCTCTAAAAGGTTATAAAGGCCCTAGAGGCCCCAAAAGGTTATAAAGGCCCTAGAGGCCCTAAAAGGTTGTAAAGGCCCTAGAGGCCCTAACAGGTTCTAAGGACTTTAAAGGCCTTAAAGTGTTCTAATCTAAAAGACCCTAAAATCCTTAAAATGTTATAATCTAAAAGATCCTAAAGGCCCTAAAAATCCTAAAAAGCTCTAAAAAATCTAAACTACCTACAGGTCCTAAAACGCCCTCACCCCCCTCACACTCCCTCACCCTCAACTCCTCAAGCCCCTCCACGACTCCACCCCATCAACCCCTCAACCCAATCAACCCCCTCAAATCCTCCACCCTCAACCCCCAGCCCCCTCCACAACTCCACCCCCTCAACCCCCAACCCCCTCCACGACTCCACCCCCTCAAATCCTCCACCCGTGAACTCCCTCAACCCCCCAACCCCTCCACCCGTCAACCCCCTCCACCCGTGTACTCCCTCAACCCCCCAACCCCCTCCACTCTCTCAACCCCTAACCCCCTAACCCGATAGTTTTTTTTTGGTAACCAAGGTATCCGAGAAAGCGCGTTTCAACTAGTCCTCGGGAGGAGACTAGTTTACGCTTAAGCTCGACTAATCCTCGGGGGAGACTAGCTATGGCACCCACCACCACGGTCTCCCACTTTAAGATCGCGGATGCTCAGATGGGGAATCGAACTTGACACCGTGCTACTCACGGTCCCCAATTCGCCCTAACCATCTGAGCTACCCACGAGTGGGCCCTAACCCTATTACTATACCTATAATAATTCTATTCTAATCACTATGTTGTTCTTATCACTATTCCGATTTCTACGTCTATCACTATCCTTGTTCAGGTTACTATTTTGATCACTACTCATATTCTACTAACTATTCCTTTTCAGGGTTTAGGGGGACTATTCTAATTCCAATCACTATTCATGTTTCTATTCCTACTATTGCTATTCAAAAAAATAACCACACATATATAAAAATTAATAACAGATATAATAAAAATTGTATCAAATAATTTGTAGCCAAGAAAATAAACATAAAAATTGTGAAAAGAAATCTTATTCACCACATTCATATTGCAGTTAATGATGACAAAAAACATACCGTAGCAACCCCCTCATATAGAGGAGTGATAACTCCACCACCGAAAGAAACACCTTCCTCAAAACTGCCTTAAAATTTCCTCCTTTTTCCCTTCCCATCTGTAGACTAAGTTTAATTAGAAAATTCTAACAGACATAAATAATGCAGAACCAGTTTATATACATGCAAAAACAAAAAGGACCAACCAATATATAGCCCAAACATTCTGGAACAAATCTAATGTTGTCAACTTCTCCCTATATTGTAGCACAAATATTATGTTAACTCAATATTGTTGCTTAAGAACAGCAACATTCTCAATGTGGCCTTGAAACAAGCAAAAACTGTCGTCCACAACTGCAAATAATCAGATACCAAAAATAAGCTACAACAAATTACAAATTAATGTGCCAACAGAAATTCATTTACAAGTTAAACAAAAAACAAAACAAATCAATGTGCCAACAGAAATTCATTTACAAGTTAAACAAAAAACAAAACAAATCAATAAGTACAAAGAAACAAAAAGTATCTTCTTGCCATTAACAAATCAGTAAACTGCACAATACGATTAGTACTCCACATTGATTATATGACATTAACAATAGACACACTTGCTAAACAACCATAAAATGAAACCAATAACAAAGACATACCTGCTCTAACCGTAAAAAGGGTTTACAGTTTTATGTCTTTTGTCAACTGAGTTCAAGAATACCTTCTACACAGCAGCCTTCTCCCATTTCTGCAAACAAAATAAAATAGTATTGTCATTGAAATTCAATTTTTTTTTTTTTTTAAATTTGCTTACCATTAAATCAGTTTATTCAGAAATCTTTCACCGAATGAACTTTTAGATAATAAAAAGTTTGAGTACCATGTGCAGTATTCAAGCATAAAAAGCAGAAGCCCTAAACCCTCACCTCAGAAACCAATGCCTTACAACTCCACACAAAGGCTCCCTGGAAATGATCAGAAAGTACCACTAAGTCACATGCAGAGCAAGAGTAAACCAATGTGAATGTGCATTATTTTAGTGAAATACACAAGATTCCTACCACTACTTGTTTCATTAATTCAAAGCCATAAGATATATATATCAGAAAAGGTCACTCTGAAGTGAGGTAGTTCTGTCAAAATTCTGGTCAACAGCAGCAGCCTACAAGTAGAATTATGTCGTAATAACAGCTTAACAAGTTATCCTAATACAACTAGTCGATACTCCATGGTGAACTAATCTAATACGGCACTCAATCTTTTCGGCACAAAGTAAATTTGTATGTAGGAGATAAAAGACAAGACAGTGAAAGAAACTACCAAAAAAATTAACAAAATTTGTTATGATTACTACAAAGATTCTGAGGACAGTTTACTACTCCATGGGCCGCATGCCGATGACAGTGATCAGAAATCACAACCCAAACGCTGGGCCATCCATCTTCCTTCAAAGCTACAATCTGTTACATAAACATGATGCCAGACTACTAATCAGAAAAGAGAAAAAATAATAATAATAAAATCACACTTCAAATTACCTAATGAAATAGTTCAGCATAGGCATAGGGTAACAGTTTCCATAATAAAACATTATGATTTGACCATTCGGAGCAGAGTGACAGAAAACTCTTTACCAGTGATGTCCGGCCACTTGATTATACCCTTTATTAAACTATGAAAGAATGTCAGTTCGTCTCCACAACATAAATGAAGGAAGGGACATCCAACTACCTATAGCCAATAAGAGATGCATATGGAACTCAATCCATACCCGTTATACTGAAAAATCCAATCATTTATGTCATGAAAGAAATGACAAAATCTTATATTTTTACCTCTTTCTCAATCCATGAATCAGCACATGTTTCTCCACAGAAAACTATATCAATCCTGCAACATTGTGAATTCTTGAGATTACAAACTTACGATCAATTTCATCATGGCAGGCAAGATTTCATTCCATAAAGTTAATAGTAATGTGAAGGAATTCAACTGATAAAGCAAAGTTTACAACAAAATCACATTGAATAAAGAATGCTTTGCAATTGGTTCTACTCAACAATAGAACCAAAATTATAAGAATAATAGTGTCAAAAAAACAAAATAATCGTAGGTTTAGGATCATAAATAATACCTGCCAAAACTTTCCTTCTGTGTAGGGAGTCCAGACAACATAGCATCAAATACAACAACCACTTTCACCTCTGTAAATATTAAAGACATGATAAAAGTGATGTTGTGTCTTCAACATATAGAAAACAAATAACCACAAAATTATTAGCACAGACACTTGATATGAATTCAAGACAATACTATTTCGAATAGTTGAAATATGAATAAATACATCTAAGAAAAACGATTGTGACTAATATTATTATCTTTACGCCTGCGTCTATATGGCTTTACCATTATAATACTTAGTTGAAACAAATAATACTCAGACGTGAAATTTCTAACAACCAAATTCAAGACGACAGCTGACTCACCTGGATTTGATCACCCAGATTGATGACAAAAGCATTAGGAACAGGATCAACACCAACCCATTTCCCATTTTTGATCACTTGGAGACCACTAACTCCTTCAGATTGGCAAAGAATTGTGACTGCATCTGCGTCTGTGTGAGAACCCAGTCCCAAGGTCAACTCTGGCTCAGGACAGCGTGGATAGTAATTTGCCTGTAGTTTAAGACAATTTTTTTAGTTCGACAGTTATACAACAAAAGATAACAATTCCTAGTCCTACCATTTCCTTTTTTTCTTTTTTCTTTTTTCTTTTTTTTATTTTCCCAATCCCGCCATTTGTTTGGTACATTCCGGATCCCGCTACTTTCTTTTTTGTAGATCCCGCTTCTTTTTTTTCACATCCCGCTAATTATTTATATTACCTCTTCTAAGTCTCTGCTCTCTGTTTTTTATTATGGTCTTTTGCTTTCTTTTTTGTAATTTTAACCTATGGATTATTCACAATTCTCTTTTTCCAATAAACTATATTTGCATTGACACATTATAATTTCATCATTTTAGTAAAATAGAAATTATTTTTTTATCATTTTATAAATCTTCAGGGTTTTAAGAAATATAATATCATATTAGCTTGCTTTCTTTTTTGTAATTTTATTTTAATTGCTTTATTGTTTGGTTATGCGATTAGCCTGAGTTTTTTATCGGGGTAGCTTTTCATTCTGGCTGGTTTATGTTATTTAGGGTGTATTTTGTGCTTTTTAAGGAATTATAATTACAAAAAGGGGTAAATTTAAAGAATTTATGGTTAAAAAAATATACACATCAATCCTAAAAAATCCACGCCAACACTACATGTTCAGGTGGCAATGGCACAGCCCCCTACGACACAACATGAAAATTTTGTATCGTGCCATGGCCCATGGGCCATGGGGGCTGTGCTGTAGGCCCTAAGTTTTGGCACGTAGGTCAACCCGACAAGGGTCGCGTGCCATAACAAATAAATAAAGAAAAAAAATTAGGGGATCAGGTTTATGGCATGTGGGCCGACCTGATATGGCACAACCTACATGCCAAAAAAATAAAAATATATATATTAAAAACAATTTTTTAGAACTTATTTCGGAAAATCTACAGATCCCTTTGCAATTAAAAATATAAGACGTTAAGGAATTATTACTTAAAATGTATTCAATTTATGAAGTCAAATATGGAAACAAATACGTCACATATAAGTTTGTTTGTCCATGTATAGCATAGGTTTAGGGTTATTTTGTAGGTTTACTTTAATCATGTAACCACGGTATTCTTCCACCATAAGTGAAGCATTAATAAAATGTTTGAGGTACCGTCCTTGTTTTTTATAAAATATAATTATAAAAATTAAATAGAAACAATAAAATTTTTAAATATTTTGAGAAGGCACGTGGGCCGGCTCACGAAACACGACATGACATGGCACTTGAAGGCACGACACAGTGGGTCATGTGTCATGCCGTGGGCCTTGAGTTTCAAAAATGTGCACGGCACGGCACGACCCATGCCATGGTGGGCTATGGAAATTTTAGCACGGCATGCCCCACCACCACCTCTAGCTACATGTACACATCAACCCTCATAAATTTTACACATACACATTTTAGAATTAAAAAGTACTCACGTGATTTATTTTTAACGGTGTTAGATGTCAGTCTCTAAAGTGTTTGACGGTGTGCAAGTTCAGTACGTTTAATACAAATAATTGATAGTTTGGTACCTCCAATAGGAAAAACAAAATAGTTCCATACATTCAATAGGCAAAAAGTGATATTTAAGTACCTTAAAAATGTAATTAAGTAAAAAACATATACAATATCACAAATCTAAACATTTCTAAGTGTTAAATGACACTAAATTCTATTCAGTTTCTTAAGTAAAAAAACAAACACAACCTACTTGCGCTCCAGTAATTCATCATCAATTTTACGAGTTTAAATGACAATGTCTTATAGATTCTAGTTCACATGTGCCAAATAGAGGTGGCAACACATGTTGGCAAGACTAGGGCTGCAAACGAACCGAACAGTTCGCGAACATTCGTTGTTCGTTCGATTACTGTTCGATAATGTTCGCGAACAGTTCGATAGTTGTTTGATAATATGTTCGATCGAGTTCGAACAGGGGTTGTTCGTTCGATTATGTTCACGAACACTATATGTTCGACTAATCCATCCGTTCGATTGTTCGTTCGTTTATGTTCGAAAAATATGTTATGCATTATTATAATTACAAAAAAAAATTCATTTTTATATTATGTTTGATTTAGTTTAGATGAATTTTTTTTAATGGTAATCAATAATAAAATATTATGATACTTTTGTTTTTCTTATATATATAAAATATGTTTGGATTTTTTTTTCCAAATGTCATCAATAATTAAATATATAAGTATATAGAATTTTAATTAAAAAGTAATAAATTATTATGATACATAGCATGACAAATTTAATAACATAATAAATTGTATAATCAAGTAATATATAATATAGTAAATCCAATAACATAATAGCTTCATATTTTTCTAAATGTAATCAATAATTAAATATTATAAGATAGCATTTCAATTAATAAATAATAAATATAGTATGGTAAATTGATAAACATAACATATTGTATAATCAAGTGATGTATAGCATACCAAATTTAATAATATAATAGTTTAATTAAACCTAAATTAATCACACATTTATATTGATCATTTATTACAATAAACTCTCATATCACTATGAATTTATAGGTGTTGGTACAGAATAGATATGTAGACAGTAATGATAATATATACATATAATCACACATATGTATTGATCATATATTACAATAGATTTTTATTCCACTCTAAATTTATGGGTGTTGATATAAAATATATATGTAAACATTTAAAATATTTATGATAATTCATGTAGTGATAATAAATATATGATAACCTATAATTTTGGTAATTTCATAACATATTTAACCTATGATTAATATATGTATGATAATAATTTTGTATATACACAATTACACATTATATATAACAAATTAATCACACATATGTATTGATCATATATTATAATAGGCCATCATTTCACTATGAATTTATGGGTGTTGATACAAAATATATATATATATAACAAATTAATCACACATATGTATTGATCATATATTACAATAGACTTTTATTCTACTATAAATTTATGAGTGTTGATACAAAATATATATGTAAATATTTAAAATATTTAGGATAATTTATGTAATGATAATAAATATATATATGTAAACAAATTCCTTTTGTTTGTGTCATGTTTGATATGGAACTAAATTTGTTTTGAACGATTTATTGTTCTGTTTAATTTTTTTTGAAGTTTTATTATTTATGATGATTAGTTATTTTAATTTAGTGACTTTTTATTGATTTGTTTAAAATATAAATATAGATAAAGAGTTGGTTTATTTTCAAATGTTGAATTAAATGGGTATGAATTATAAATTGTTGCATATTTGTTTTTTAGAGCATGAATTGGAAAGTTAGTGTACATTTTTTATTCGAACATGTATTTACAAGTTATTGAACGAGTTATTCGAACATGTATTTATAAATTATCGAACAAGTTAGTCGAACAGGTATTTACAAATTATCGAATGAATTATCGAACAAGTTAGTCGAACAGGTATTTACAAATTATCGAACGAGTTAGTCGAACAAGTTAGTCGAACGAACACGAACGAACACGAACGAGCTTTTTGTTAATTAAGCGAACACGAACACACATCATGTGTTCGTTCGAACACGAACACGAACAAGAACAATCGAATATGCTTATCGAACGATTTTCGAATGGGCCTGTTCGTTCATGTTCGGTTCGCTTGCAGGCCTAGGCAAGACCCACCATGGCATGACACAAAAATTTCGTGTCGTTTGGCACATGGGCCTTAAGTTTGGTTTGTTTGGCACAGCATAGCACGCCCCACATTTTTGTGGGCGATGGCATGCCATGGCCCATGGCACGATGGGTTGTGAAAATTTTGTCACGACACGGTCCACTACTACCTCTGGTGCCAAATGAATCAAGTTTAGACGAAATGAAAAATAAATATAAAATTGAACCACAAAATATCATAGTAAAGTTGCAAAAGATCCTAACATTGGAATAAAACTGTAACACATAGGGTGCATTTGATTAAGGGAATATTGTATTATTGATAATGTTATATTAATAGAAAGATAGATTACTTTGAATAATACTGTGAATGTTTAAGGAAATGTGTTCGGTTAGTTAGAATAAATTGGTAGGTATGTTATATTGATATGTTTGGTTGGGAGGTAAATTAGTGGATATATTATATAGATTACTAAATTGTTGTCCTTTTAAAATATTAAAATATTCTTATTTTTTGCATAATTTCTTTATAAACCCTTACATTTGAAATTTTCCTAAAACACTACAACCATATAAAACTTTAATTTATGGCAAATCACTCCCACCCACCCCAAGCCACTGCCGGTAATCGTTGGAATAGTGCATACAATGGCTAAACTAGCGTGCACCTAGATAAGCTTCCTGGTTAGATCTGCCTATGATCTAGTTGTTTTCGACCAGATCGAAGGTAGGAAATTGCCAGATCAGTGCATGGCCGACTAGATACCCCCGGTCGTATGCTAATATGGCAACTTTCGTTGGCGACCAGCGGTGGTCTTGGGTGGCTAAAGGCATTTTGTTAACTTTTAAACTTTTTTATAGCCAGGGTGTTTTATGTATATTTTCAAATGTTAGGGGTTTAGCCTAATTGTTATTTGGTATACATTTGAGAGCAATTGTGTCCAAAATTATATTTAATTAAGGGCAAAATAGGTATAAAATCAAATTATGTCAGTGTAACACATCCTCACAAAGTAATATGATTACCCTATATATTACCAACAGTAAATACTATTTACAACAAAAGATTATTGTAATATTTTATTATCTGCAAATCAAACAAGGGAATCTTGAAAATTAAACGAAGATTATCGGAATAATCCTATTTTACCTTGAACCGAACACAACCATATTAACATAATATAATATAATTAGCGGAGTGAAACCTGAATTAGATATAGGTGTTATTACAACAAACCCCCATATGTTTCAGTTCCATTCCATTAGATTTTATACTTAGAATTTGTGGTTAAACAATCTGGGTTAAGCATCTTGGACTTTATTGGTTATTTTTTTAAGTTTGAATGTTCAATAAAATGTTTTTGTGTAATTATGAATTTGATAAGTTTTGGGACAATATAAGTTTTTTGAAAGCCAGAAATTAATATGTCCTTTTCCATTTAATTTTTAAGTCTATTATATCCTTATTAATTTTTTGGCTTTTACTATATTGATTATTATGATATGGATTCAGGATATACAAAATGATTATTCAACGCTTTTTAATTGATAAAATTCCAAAAATTAAAAAAATAACTATTTCGGTTAAATGGCTTTACTTTGATTTAATTTGCATTTTAATAATGATAGATATGTTGTATTCTAAATCAAAATCATGATTGATTATTCCTTTTAATATTTTTCTTCATATTTAAGTCAAATAATTTGTAATATATCATTTCTTTATACGGTATGGTTTTCATATATGCTTGTTTCTTAATGGCTATTTATATATTCTAATAATTGTTTTGACATTTGTATAATATAATCAAATGGATTTATTATTATTGTATTTTTTAAATTTAAGTAAACGGTGGCGTCATACTTTTGCCTTTTAGAAAAATTATCTCTCTTTTTTATAGTATGTGATTTTTTAACTTAAATTCGTGATTTAAATTGGAATACAAATTTATGACCACTAAATTATTGCAATCCAACTAATATGTAATACAAGTTGAAGGTGATTATTTACCTTGCCACCTTATTAACTCTTAAACCATTAGATTGAAATGGATCACGGTTACAAAATTTGTGTAAAAAGTTTAAGTTAAAAGGATCCCAACCTTTTTGTGATTATTTTAAAAAATATGTGTCCTCGTTTTATTTAATTAACTGTTAATTCAATCTTTGTAAAATTAAAATTAAAATTTAAGTATACACATAAAAATGGATATGTTTGGTTTATTACTTTGACCCAAGATGAGAAAATAAACAAAAAAAAAAAAATTGAGAAAGGGCAAAAAAAAGCTGCAAAAAGTCTTAACAGTCAAATACATGATGCGGTGAAGCAGATGAGAAAATGAAAAGAAAAAAGGAGAATGAAAAAAAAATAAAAAGCTGAAAAAAGTCTTTTTGGGTCAAATATATGTCAGGATCGTTTTTTCACGATCCTGACATATAATCGGTTTTAGAATGTGAGAATAAATAATAAGCCAAACGCGGCCAATGCTTTTCTTACCCATGACCTTTGGAGCCTATCACAATCGCCCCTACTTATTGAGGGCAAAAACTTAAAAAACTTATGGTACGCTTCTTTGAACGTCTTTCACAAAAAGCAAATTTGAAGTCTTGCTACGCGACAGTACCACATCAAGAAAGTACAATACCATCACAGCACAGCCTTGACCGTGAATCTCCCTGTCCTTCTCTTTCTCTTTCTCAACACTGGGTGCTGATTCACTGTGAGACAACGCATCATACGATCAAAAGCAAAACTCTGCAGTCCCGGAACGTCCGCTGTCGTCTATTTGTCGGCCGATCGCCGTCGCCAGTAATCCTTCCCTTAACATTCTCCTGTTTGGTTCTTGAAAAAAGGAAAAAATAAAAGCGGAATGTCTGAACAATCTATAATTTGAATTTAACTTGCTGAAATTGTTGTTTCGGGCTCAGTTGAAAAATGGGTCTCATTCAAAATTCAGTTTTGACGATTGTTTTGGTGAATTATGTATACTTTGCATTATGTACTCTAATTCCTGAAGATTAATAAATAAGTTGAGAGATTATACTTGGGTAGTGTTTCCCGCTTAATAATTGATTAATTTATTTATTGTGTGATCAGTGGCTAGAGGAAATGTAAAGTTTCGGTTTTGAACTTCTTTTCATTTGGGAACTATTTGAAATAATACTAGGTTAGGAGCTTTTATATTTGGGAAGGAAGAATTTCTGGTAGTCAGTTGAACAATATGAGAAAATTGAGCAAATGATGATCATTATGCTCACTCAGTTGCATATCTTTTTGGCATTTTATAGGATGAAGCATTCATAATTTTTTATGTTGCAAATAGCTTTATATGATATAACTATGGCCTTATTTTTTGTTGGTAGTTCATTTTGGCCATTTAATGGTTTTCTACAGGTGTCAATTAAAAAAGTTTCGAGGTTCTTTTCATTTTGGTGATGTGGCTAATGTCTGCAGTTTTGCGGTTGCTAACACATATCAAGGTTCTTTTGATCTTTTACTATCTACAGTTTTATATTTGAATTTTATGTCTACATCTCTGATCCGGTATAATTCTGAGATTGGTTTACAAATGTCAGTTTCACTGGTTTAATCATGGCAGCAATTAGAACTCTTTGCAGCTGTATCATTGCTTTTTTATTTTTTGATATTGTATGTTAGGTTCAATTGAGTAATGACATGAGTATAATTATTCATTTAAGCAGCTCAAGGTATAACTCGGAGGATTCATATTTAATTTTTTATAACTAAAGACTTCACTGTAATACCACTTATTCTTATTGGAATTATTGATGGTTTTCTTTTTTCTTTTTTCTAACTTTTCCCTTTCATCTTAGGGTGATTGCCTATTTTAACTAAAGAACTTACTTGGTTGTTAGGTTGTACTCTCCCTTTAACATCTTTAAGCTTATTGTTTAATTTTGAGAAGTTCTTATTTTCCTAAAACAAGTGAAACTGTATAGTATATTTTGCTCCACTATATACATATTGGATGTTTTAACATGATTAAAACCGCACGGCTAGAAGTGTCTAAGTTCATATAAAACCATTTCTTTTCTTTTATGAAAATCTTGTTTAATGGTAGAAAGTGTTCTAATGTAAGTATTATTATTTGCTACGATATATATAGAATTATATTGCATAACCAACATGGGTTTCTTGGTCAAATTTGTTTTGACAAGGGTGCATTGAAGTTTCTGCCCTTTTTGGTTTTATTTTATGCAGCTCAAATCTGTAGATTCATATTCAGAAGTCAATTTTATGCAGATAAAGAAAAAATGTGTTTGGTTGTATATCATTCGTGTGTAATGTAAATCATCTTGAAAGTTTTATTAGAATTGAGACCAAGAGCTTAAGATTTTTATGTGCTTATGTTGGAAACTATTTGGTTTCCTTAAAAAAGAATTAGACTGGAAAATAGGATTTGTAAGATAAAAAATGTATAATGATGCAACTTTTAGATATCAACAATAACATTGTAATCGAGTACATCTTCTTTTGCTTTTGTCAATAGTTATAGGGTTTATGCTACTAACAGGAAATGTCTTATAGGTAGATTATTAATTAGTTAAAATTTATGTAAAGACTAGATTGTCATGAGGATGGTTCACAATCGAAGAGGCTATATAACCATAAAGAAGAGGGTATATGTTTGTACACATCCAGCTTTGCTATTTAAAATTTTCAAATTCAATGATCTTAAATTGTTGCTCATGTTTTCGAACTACCCCTAAATGGTTTAAAAATTGCTCTTTGCTTGTTTTTGAAGATATTGTAAATAACATAGAACTTGTTGGTTTTGGGAGACATGCATCTAATGAATTATGTGTGAAATTTGTATCATTTGATTACACTAAAGCAAATACATTTCTATTTATGCTTATTTGTATTTATTTAGTGTTTAATTTTTTTAGTGCTAATTTACAGATACTATGACCCTTTGTTTTAACTGAAAGTGAAGTTTTGGAAGAGGAGGATATTGACACTGCAGTATGAGGTGTGTGCCATTCTATTTCTGCGGTTTACATGTTGTATTACTGATGTTATGTTTCCATAACGAGAGGGAAAAAAATATGAAAACCAGATCAAAAAGTTGACCTGCAAACTTGTGGGATTAATCACTTCCTTCAGTAACAATATAGTTTTCTTTTCATTTTCTCTCTCTCTTTTTTTTTTTTTTATTCTTCTTTTTTAAATTTATCTGAAGAGTATCAATAATCTTGTTTGCAAGCTGATAGTTCTTATTTGCAACCAAGTGTCAATAATTTTGTCCTTAGAATTGCTAGGATAGTACGGATCTGTAAAACTAATTTCATTGCCCATATAGATTTGGGGTTCATTGGCTGAATTTGATGTGAGGATGATAATGGGATAAGTGATGATTATAAGGATGTGTAAAATTTTAATTTATATGTTTACTGCAAGTTATCTTGTTTATAATTCAATGATGGACACTCAAAAGTTCCTCAGAGTTGATTGAGGCCCTACAAATGCTTCCACCACCACGTGGAACTTTTGTAGATCGTGAGGAACTTATCCAGCATGTCGGTGACTTTGCCGTATCCCAGGGATGTCGTAACTATCAAGCAATTTCAGAGGGACAAGGTAGCTGTCCTGGGATGTGACAGAGGAGGTGTTTATTGTAATAGGTGGAAAACTATTGATGAGTCTTCTGCTGAAAGTATCCGTAGAAGAAAAACAGGTTCTCGACTTACCAATTGTCCTGTCCGTCCAGTCCAGTCCAGTCCAGTCCAGTCCTGTTCAGTCCTGTTCAGTCCAGTCCAGTCTAGTCCTGTTCAATCCTGTCCTGTCCTGTCCAGTCCAGTCCTCAGTCCAGTACAGTCCAGTCCAGTCCTCAGTCCAGTCCAGTCCAGTCCAGTCCTGTCCTGTCCTGAGTCCAGTCCTGTCCTGGGTCCAGTCCAGTCGTATCCTGTCCTGTTCTGTCCAGTCCAGTCCAATCCTGTCCTGTCCTTAGTCCAGTCCAGTCTAGTCCCGTCCAGGCCGGTCCAGTCCCATCCCGGCGATTAGTCTTCTGCTGAAAGTATCCGTCGAAGGAAAACATGTTCTCAACTTACCAATTGTCCTGTCCGATCCGGTCCAGTCCAGTCCAGTCCTGTCCAGTCCAGGCCAGGTCTCCAGTCCAGTCCAATCCAATCCAGTCCAGGCCAGGCCTCCAGTCCAGTCCAATCCAGTCCAGTCCAGTCCAGTCCAGGCCTCCAGTCCTGTCGAGTCCGGTCGAGTCCAGTCCTGTCCAGTCCAGTCCGGTCCAGTGCAGTCCAGGCCGGTCCAGTGCAGTCCAGTCCAGTCCAGGCCTCCAGTCTGGTCGAGTCCAGTCCTCCAGTCCTGTCCAGTCCAGTCCAGGCCTCCAGTCCAGTCCTGTCCTTAGTCCAGTCCAGTCCTGTCCTGGCCTGTCCAGTCCGGTCCAGTGCAGTCCAGTCCAGTCCAGTCCAGGCCTCCAGTACGGTCGAGTCCGGTCCGGTCCAGTCCTGTCCAGTCTTGTCCAGTCCAGTCCAGTCCAGTCCTGTCCAGGCCTCCAGTCCAGTCCAGTCCAGTCCAGTCCTGTCCAGTCTTGTCCAGTCCAGTCCAGTCCAGTCCAGTCCAGGCCTGTCCTGCCCTGTCCTGTCCTGTCCAGTCCTGTCCTGTCCAGTCCTGTCCTGTCCAGTCCAGTCCAGTCCAGTTCTGTCCTGTCCAGTCCTGTCCAGTCCAGTCCTGCTCTGTCCCATTCTGTCCAGTCCAGTCCTATCCTGTCCTGTTCATTTTAGTCCAGTCCTATTCAATTCTATCCAGTCCAGTCCAGTGCAGTGTAGTCCAACCTGTCCAGTGCAGTCCAGTCCTGTTTATCATTTTATTTTTGATTTATAGAGCTTGATGTAATTAGGGTTTATATTTGAATAGAAAATTTGAGTCATTTCTAATTCTGTTATTGAAAATTAACGGACCTGTAGCATTTTTTCCTATGCTTGCATTTGAGGCGCATAAAAGTCAAATCTTATATCCATTAGTATCTATTGATTTGCATTGTTACTTATGTACTAAACAGTGAGTACATGTTCCCTAATCACATTTTATTTTTAATTCGTTGGGTTTAATAATCTGTTGTTTGATAATCTTCTCTTTTTTTTTACCAATGCTCTTGCTATAGGTAGGTTCTCTTTATCTTGTTCACGTTGTAAAGGCAATCCCTGGTATGAAAATCTTGAGTTATCATGCACTGATGGTTAGTTACCCATTCCCATTCCCATTCGAGTTTTTATTCCTATTCCCAGTCTTATTCCAGTTTGATTTGTTCCCATTACAAGTTTTGTTGAAGCATTAAATAACTTGCTGATATATAAACCAAAAGAAAATCAGTTTCATCATGTTCATATTAGTATTAGTTCTGAAATTTCACATGTAATTTTCAGTGGAGAGATTTTTGTGCTTTTAGTGAATGCTTTATGTTTTATAACTTATTTCTACTTGTCAGTCTAGTCTTCAGTTTTTTCATGATATGTGCTTTAATTGGCAATATTCATCTGGTTGCCTTTTGAATTGTTTAAAAGTTTCATTCATGATTGTTTATAGCAGATTCATATCTTCCTCCCAATTTTTTTAGCATATAGGCTCCATTCTCTCAAATTCAATTTAAAATGTTTCACTGTCATTCTCAATTTGTTATGCCTAGAATCATTTGGTAAAGTGTTCATGACCACATGCTAGTGAAATAATCATTCAATTTACTGAAGGTTTCAAGAAGAAAATATGCTGCCAAGATTACTTACATGTTCTTAGCCATGAAGGTTGTGGACATGGACCTAATTCTCTAGTTGTCAAGATTTTATTTAGCACCTTCAATTTCAAGCCTACACCTCTTCATGGATTATTTTCATCTACTGGAACCCCGAAAAATCTACATTTTTGTTTCAGTTTACTAAACCTAAAACAAGATTTTTTGGCCCCTTAAAATATATAGATATGGGATTGATATGTCTTCATGAACTTTTCTCTAGTTTTTTATTGTTATTTGTATCCAGACGTCTTATTGTATAAATTCCACTTTTCATTTTAATGTCTGGCTAAATTTTATCCTCATATTGATGTTTTTTTTTAATTCTTCTTTTAATTTATCTGAAGAGTATCAATAATCTTGTTTGCAAGCTGATAGTTCTTATTTGCAACCAAAGTGTCAATAATTTTGTCCTTACAATTGCTAGTATAGTATGGATCCGTAAAACTAATTTCATTGCCCATATAGATTTGGGGTTCATTGGCTGAATTTGATGTGAGGATGATAATGGGATAAGTGATGATTATAAGGATGTGTAAAATTTTAATTTATATGTTTACTGCAAGTTATCTTGTTTATAATTCAATGATGGACACTCAAAGTTCCTCAGAGTTGATTGAGGCCCCACAAATGCTTCCACCACCATGTGGAACTTTTGTAGATCGTGAGGAACTTATCCAGCATGTCGGTGACTTTGCCGTATCCCAGGGATGTGGTAACTATCAAGCAATTCAAGAGGGACAAGGTAGCTGTCCTGGGATGTGACAGAGGAGGTGTTTATTGTAATAGGCGGAAAACTATTGATGAGTCTTCTGCTGAAAGTATCCGTAGAAGAAAAACAGGTTCTCGACTTACCAATTGTCCTGTCCAGTCCAGTCCAGTGCAGTCCAGTCCAGGCCGGTCCGGTGCAGTCCAGTCCAGGCCAGGCCTCCAGTCCGGTCGAGTCCAGTCCAGTCCAGTCCGGTCCAGTGCAGTCCAGTCCAGTCCAGTCCAGGCCTCCAGTACGGTCGAGTCCGGTCCAGTCCAGTCCTGTCCAGTCTTGTCCAGTCCAGTCCAGTCCAGTCCAGTCCGGTCCAGTGCAGTCGAGTCCAGTCCAGGCCTCCAGTCCGGTTGAGTCCAGTCCAGTCCAGTCCGATCCAGTGCAGTCCAGTCCTGTCCAGTCCTGTCTTGTCCTGTACTGTCCCAGCCTGTCCCGTCCAGTTCGGCCAGGCCTCCAGTCCAGGCCAGTCCAGTCCTGTCCTGTCCTGTCCAGTGCAGTCCAGTCCAGGCCAGGCCTCCAGTCCGGTCCAGTCCGGTCCAGTCCAGTCCAGTCCAGTCCAGTCCAGTCCGGTCCAGTCGGCTCCAGTCGTCTCGTCCAGTCCAGGTCCAGTCCGGTCATGTCCAGTCCAGTCCAGTCCTAGGTCCAGTCTCAGTCCAGTCCTCCAGTCCAGGCCTCCAGTCTCGGTTCAGTCCAGTCCTAGAGTCTCTGTCCAGTGTCTAGTCCAGCTCCGGTCCTGCCAGTCCTGTCCTAGTCTAGTCCAGTCCAGTCCTGTCTAGGCCTCCAGTCCTGTCCAGTCCAGTCCTGTGCAGGTCCAGTCCAGTCCAGGCCTGTCCTGTCCAGTCCTGTCCTTAGTCTAGTCTAGTCCAGGCCTGTCCTGTCCAGTCCTGTCCTTAGTCTAGTCCAGTCCAGTCCAGTCCAGTCCAGTCCTGTCCTGTCCTGTCCTGTCCTGTTCTGTCCCGTCCAGTTCTGTCTTGTCCAGTCCAGGCCAGGCCTCCAGTCCAGTCCAGTCCTAGTCCTAGTCCAGTCCAGTCCGTCCTGTTCTAGTCCTGTGGTCCGTCCAGCTCAGTCCAGCGTCCAGGTTAGGTCCAGTCCTCGTCCAGTCCTCCAGGTCGAGTCCCAGTCCTGTCCAGTCCAGTGCAGTCCAGTGCAGTCCAGTCCAGTCCAGGCCTCCAGTCCGGTTGTGTCCAGTCCAGTCCAGTCCAGTCCGGTCCAGTTGAGTCCAGTCCGGTCCAGGCCTCCAGTCCGGTTGAGTCCAGTCCAGTCCGGTCCAGTGCAGTCCAGTCCAGTCTAGGCCTCCAGTCCTGTCCAGTCCAGTCCAGGCCTGTCCTGTCCAGTCCTGTCCTTAGTCCAGTCCAGTCCAGTCCAGTCCTGTCCTGTCCTGTCCTGTCCTGTCCTGTCCCAACCTGTCCCGTCCAGTTCTGTCCTGTCCAGTCCAGGCCAGGCCTCCAGTCCAGTCCAGTCCAGTCCTGTCCAGTGTAGTCCAGTGCACTCCAGTCCAGTCCGGTCCAGTCCAGTCCAGGCCTCCAGTCCGGTCGAGTCTGGTCCAGTCCAGTCCTGTCCTGTCCAGTCTTGTCCAGTCCAGTCCGGTCCTGTCCAGGCCTCCAGTCCAGTCCAGGCCTGTCCTGTCCAGTCCTGTCCTTAGTCCAGTCCTGTCCAGTCCTGTCCTGTCCGGTCCAGTTCTGTCCTGTCCAGTCCTCTCCAGTCCAGTGCTACTCTGTCCCATTCTGTCCAGTCCTATCCTGTGCTGTCCATTTTAGTCCAGTCCTATTCAATTCTATCCAGTCCGGTCCAGTGCAGTGTAGTCCAACCTGTCCAGTGCAGTCCAGTCCTGTTTATCATTGTATTTTTGATTTACAGAGCTTGATGTAATTAGTGTTTAAATTTGAATAGAAAATATGAGACATTTCTAATTCTGTTATTGAAAATTATAGGACCTGTAGCATTTTTGCCTATGCTTGCATTTGGAGGAGGAACAAGGAAACATATAAAGGTTTGAGGCCCATAAAAGCCAAATCTTATATCCATTAGTATCTATTGATTTGCATTGTTACTTATGTACTAAACACTGAGTACGTGTTCCCTAATCACATTTTATTTTTAATTCGTTGGGTTTGATAATCTGTTGTGTGATAATCTGCATTTTTTTTTAACCAATGCTCTTGCTATAGGTAGGTTCTCTTTATTTTGTTCGCGTTGTAAAGGCAATCCCTGGTATGAAAATCTTGAGTTATCATGCACTGATGGTTAGTTACCCATTCTCATTCTCATTCCCATTCGAGTTTTTATTCCTATTTCTAGTCTTATTCCAGTTTGATTTGTTCCCATTACAAGTTTTGTTGAAGTATTAAATAACTTGCTGATATATAAACCAAAAGAAAATCAGTTTCATCATGTTCATATTAGTATTAGTTATGAAATTTCACATGTAATTTTCAGTGGAGAGGTTTTTGGGCTTTTAGTAAATGCTTTATGTTTTATAACTTATTTCTACTTGTCAGTCTAGTCTTGAATTTTTTTATGATATGTGCTTTAATTGGCAATATTCATCTGGTTGCCTTTTGAATTGTTTAAAAGTTTCATTCATGATTGTTTATAGCAGATTCATATCTTCCTCCCAATTTTTTTAGCATATAGGCTCCATTCTCTCAAATTCAATTTAAAATGTTTCACTGTCATTCTCAATTTGTTATGCCTAGAATCATTTGGTCAAGTGTTCATGACCACATGCTAGTGAAATAATCATTCAATTTACTGAAGGTTTCAAGAAGAAAATATGCTGCCAAGATTACTTACATGTTCTTAGCCATGAAGGTCGTGGACATGGACCTAATTCTCTAGTTGTCAAGATTTTGTTTAGCACCTTCAATTTCAAGCTTACACCTCTTCATGGATTATTTTCATCTACTGGAACCCCGAAAAATCTACATTTTTGTTTCAGTTTACTAAACCTAAAACAAGATTTTTTGGCCCCTTAAAATATATAGATATGGGATTGATATGTCTTCATGAGCTTTTCTCTAGTTTTTTATTGTTATTTGTTTCCAGACGTCTTATTGTATAAATTTCACTTTTCATTTTTAATGTTTGGCTAAATTTTATCCTCATATTGATGATTTTTTTGATGAACTATTTGGTGACAGATGCTTGTAATATAACGTTTCTTTCATAAAACTGACCCTGCCTATATGCAATGTTCTTTGGTTTTTCTTGCGAATAAGTAGCATCCTCTTAACTGCTCTCAATTAAGTTTTCTTTTTTCACATTTTATTGTGCTCCTTACTATAGGAAGCTTAAATGGTCCTTGAGGATAAAATATTGTCTGGAATTTGATATGTTTAGCTCTAATAAACTATATTAATAATCAAAGAGACATTCATTTACAAAATGTCAAGTTAACAAAACATACAATCCTCAACAGCTTTTTTGGCCCTATATTCACATACAATTCTCAATCCTTATTGGTGCTTATAGCTGTATATCTCTGCTTCTCCTTTCCATTTGCTTTAAAGGTTATTTCATATAAATTGATTAATTGTGCTCATCTGTTGAGGTTATGCATTTCTATGAGCAGAAAGCCTTGACATTTTTTGTTTAGTACCACTTTCCAGGACCAAATTCCAAGTCATTTTTCATCCATTCCTACTAAACAGACTGTAAGCCAACTCTTTTTTCTCCGGAGACCACAACTGTGCGCAAAGGCCACTTTGCTGTTTATGTTGGAGAAGCTGAAAAGAAGAGTTGCGTTGTTCCAATTTCATTCTTGAAGCATCCTTCATTACAAACTTTGATGACTCAGGCCGAAGAAGAGTTTGGATTTGATCATCCTACTGGTGGTCTCACAATTCCGTGTAGCGAACAAGTATTCATTGATCTCACAACCAGTTTATAGGCCTCAGGAAACATGGCTAATCAGATGACACTTGCCCTTGTGCGCAATTGACTCAAATAACAATTCTTTAGATGGAAGAATTATACATTGAGATATAGCTATAGTCTCCTGTAAATTTGATAATATCAATTATAGATGAATTTGATTCTATCTTAATAACAATACTTTCACGTCTTTTTCCAATCAATTATATTCTGTTTCGATATCCCTATGAACAAACAACTAGTCTCTGAGTTGCTTCATGTTTATTTATTTTTCTAGGAGTTACCTAAAACATTACCACAAGGTTGATTTATTAAATTCCACTCTATATCCCTTTATATCACTGCCAAATTATATAGTCATATTATAATAAATACATTCATTCCACTATACTAGACACCAAAACTCATATTGTGGATTTAATCTGCATCAGAGTAGTAACATCAGAGAAACATGTTCAGATTTATTAACCAGGGATATTTTTTACCCAAGTTCATTCATCACCTGGAGAATTTACCTAGTTTTAGAAGTTAATCATTCAAAATGGGCTCCATATGATAAAAGATACATGGGACACCTGAAGATTATCATTAACCACTTCTTAAGTTAGGCACTGTGTGATAATTGTCTCTTTGCATCAACAACTCATATGATATCAAGATGGTAGTGACGGGATGAGAAGTAGGGTGTGCTTCATGTGAACTTGAATGGGCTTGTCTTTAAGTTGATGCTTTAAAAAGGAAATAGGAAGCTTATGCCTGGGGCAATTCATAGTTGTATAACACTTTGAACCAGCACATTTTATTAATATTTGTAAAAAATTACTGTGGCCAACAGTGAATTTACTCATATAAATATTTTTTCATATTTTCGTAGGTTCCTCAATACATGAAATTTGTGAAAGCGTAGGGCATGCTATTTTCTACTGTAACACAATCGTGGTTCAATAAAGCAGTCCAAAATGTAGACAATCACTAGAAAATCAAACCATGTGATATTTCATGAGTTGTCTTACCAAGCGAGTACCAACTCACTACCAAATCCATTTAGTAATGTATGATACCTGAAGTTCATTTAATAAGTATAAACTTGGAATATCCTTTGTACTATGAAACATGGCTCCCCTAAAGAAATATTAATCATCAATCATACTCTATTGTGAAAAGAACACTCCTCTCAGTAGCTGTATCTTGTACTACTGTCTAATGTGGGTGATGGGGACTGATAGTAGGGCATACTTCAAGTGAACTTCATGGTGGCTTGTCAACCAAGTTGATACATTAGACTATAAAAAACATGAGCTCTCTAGTTTTTGGTCTTGTAACTTGATAGAACACCCATTAGCAAGGTTTATAAATTGAAAGGCAAGAATAGACGTTGAAAGGCAGTAGGTGTGAAGAGGCAGTGAGTGAGTTTGTTAAAAGAATATACACGTGGCTGATATTTAGAGGATGGATTTGATGTCAGTTAGTGTAGAATAATTAGTATATAGTAAAGAGAGAGAGAGTATGAGGTGATTCTCAAGTAAATTCTTCATAGGTCACTAAGGGAGGCTCCCCAGCTCCTCCAACTTTTGGGAATCTATCTGTTTGAGTGTTTTGCTTCTTCAATTGTTATTTCAATCCTTTATTAATACTATTACAGTTCGTATTAGAGTGTGTATTCTGTTTGCTGTTGCTCTTGTGCATTTTGCGGTTGGTGTTTGGGTCTGTTTTACAGGAGGTTTCATCATAACTTTAAATATCTGTGACTTCTTTGTCTAAACATTGTGAAGTAAGTTCAATGTCTCAGGCATGTTTAATACAAACAATTAACTGGTAATAATACTTAAACAATGACAAGTCAATGATCCAAAAATCTTTTATGATATTTGTGGGTCCTGTGTAGTTTACTTCATCGATGAGGTTGAGCATGATGTTTGCAGCTTCATCGATCTTCAGTGAAAATTTGTTAATGAGTTGCTAGACAAAACCATGTAGTTTACTTCTTTGATGAGTTTGAGCATGATGTTTTTAGCTTCATCAATCTTCAATGAAAATTTGTTAATGAGTTGCTAGACAAAACCATGTGATCCCTCAAGTGTTGATGTCTGCACAATGAAATGACACTTCAGTACTCGCACACATATCACAAGACCTCCTACAGCTTAAATTTATAATTTAAAAAAAAAAAAAAAAAAAAAACTCAGACAAATATGTGACATTGCAACTAATAGCTTGCTGAAGAATTCTTAGTACTATTTCATCCAAATGGTATCCATCTTAAACAGCAGCCCATGATATGATGATACATTTCAACCAGGCCATTTGATTGTTGAAACACTAAATAGTAGATTGGTAGGCCATGATGAGCTGCAATCTATAATATCAACCCACAAAACATCAACAAATCTCACTACTAACATAAAAAAAAAAAATAAATAAATAAATAAAGGCGGAGAAGAAGGCAAATAGAAATAAGAATTTTAGGATGTGGCCAATCGAAGCTGAGCAGATGTCATGCTGCAAATGGCCATATCACGGCTTTCTGCCGCTGGACAGCCGCAAAATGGCTAAAAAAATTCATGATTCAAAATTTGATTTTTTTTAAGCCTCAATCAAAGCCAATCAAATGTCAGCCACAAAGGGTCCGCATCTCTGAACACCATTAGGGACATTCTGGTCTAATAAAGCAATATATAATGGATTTGATTAATGTTAGGGATTAAATTGTTTGAAAAATATTAGTGTCCTAACTTGTCATTATCGCTACAAGTCACAAATTTTTTTCCCTCAAAATGAAACACAGTTGAATTTACCTTAAACTAACACTTTGTACACACTTATCCAATTAGCATTCATACAACAAAAGGGAAAAATAATAAAAACAATTAATAAAAGACAAAACCAAAACAAGGATAATTTATTCAATAACTTATGCGAGATCTCAAGTAATCTAAGAAAAGAAAATAATTCTAAAAATAGAAGTACTTTTTTTATTTCAATAAAGAAGGGAAAAATAAAATATTTATTCCATTTCAACAGTATTGCTATTTTATTATCGCTCACCTTTCGTAAGGTTTGGGTTTTAGTCATTGACACCTCACAGATTTAAGCCTCTCTCCTCCTCCTCCTTTCACATTTTGAAGATTGCCTTGGACCTCTTTTACCTAACATAAATCATTTCATGATCAAAGTGAATATGTGAAAAGTAAAAGACAATATAGCACAAAAATAAGGCAAAGAGAGGCTATGTTTGTTTTTAAATTTGTGTCTAATCACAATTAGAGAGGCAATGTAACAAGTGTCATTGTAGACAACCCAAACCCAACAAGGGTACTGTTGTGTAAAGATAAAACCTCGAGCTCACGAGGGAAGCATGACCTTTGTTAGAGAAAATTTTCATCATCTACATTAAAGTCCATTACAAAATAGTACAAAAAAATTATGCATGATCACAGTGACCATCTAAAAGTATAAGGTAATTGCAAAGGGAACAACTAATAATAAAGTAAAAAGCTTCATTTATCACAACATAATGACTTACTTCATTCCTACAATTGAAGCTCCTAAGAATTCACCCAGCTGTTCATAAGATTCATTATCATGTACAGATCCAGTTAACTCTCTTGAGCCATTTTAATTCAGGATCCCTCGACTTTAGAACTCGATTTCTTGGAATCACCAGCAGGTCCATTTTCTACATTAGACTTGAGCATTGCAGATAATCGAGACTCAACAACCACACAGATTTCTCCCCTGTACCTGTTTTGAACCTGTGTATTACCTTAATCTTGGATAAGATTACTAAATACAATTGCAATTGTTGAGAAACCACACATTCATTAATCAAATCAATAACCATTAATTGGAAGTGCAATAATTAATTTAAACCACAATAATAATACTTGGATACATTTTAGGTGATAAATGAAATGGGGAAACCACAACTTAGTCATGTCAATACACAAATGAAGAATACACAACCATAATCACTATGTAGGATTTGAACCAGTGGTTGCCCACAACACAAACAGTTCCAATTTTAACATGCTAAAAGTTGGTATAATCAATCAATGATAACAGAAACACAAATTATGAAGTACCTCCACAGAAAATTTGGCTCACGAACTTTGATAAGCTAGTCAAATTATGCAAAATATCTGTAGAAAAAGCAAATTATCAGATAATAATAATAATAATAAAGCACAAACCCACCAAATAAAACAACAGAAGAAAAAAAATGAGAACCAAACCAATTGGGATCACAGGTTGAAGAGTAGAACAAGTAGAGAATCTATTTAAAGATGATTAAATCCTAAACCATAAACCTTAATTGTTAGCAAGGAAACACT
The DNA here is from genome assembly GCA_026229545.1 of Pistacia atlantica. Taxonomy (NCBI): domain Eukaryota; kingdom Viridiplantae; phylum Streptophyta; class Magnoliopsida; order Sapindales; family Anacardiaceae; genus Pistacia; species Pistacia atlantica. The sequence continues at coordinate 26,515,925 of JAPEIT010000015.1, read as the reverse complement.
CTACTCTCTTTTCCATGCCCCACAATGAATTTTGTTGCTTACATTAATATCATAAAACTTATTGAACCAATTCTATTAGATAGATGTTCATAACCTCATCTCATGTGTAACACGAGGCATTAGAACTACTACAATAATCCATGACTATGGCATGCAGAATGAGCTTATATTCTACAAGTTCACTATATGAGCGTTGCAGTTTTTCTCCATCTGCATTCATCTCAACCAGCTCTGCCTCAAGTTCTCCAACTTTTAACTAGCACACCAAAAACAAAAAAGGAGATCATGTATAGCTGATTAAGTGACCGGCTTCTCTTCTAGTAAAAAGAATAAAGACCATAACACAGTGTAATAGCCTCTTTCTACTCAAATACTCATAAAGCATGTACATAATAAAATACATATAAAATAACATAAAAAGGTTGGGCCCAAATTTTTCTTTTATTAAATATATATATTCTGTAAATACAAAAAGTTGTGTCATGTACAAAACATCAAAACAGGGTGGACAGTGTAGCCATTTCCCTCCGCTTGCCGACGCCCATCCGACCGTGTCCTCACCTGGATCCTGCAAAACATGAAAAATAACGGGGTGAGCACAACTAATGCTCAGTAAGTAAATCCTCTACACATCTATCCCCGTAACTATTTCTCTCTGATTCTTTCCTTACAGTTCTCATTTATTCTCTCTTTATGCTTCTCACTACTTTCTCTTTCTCATAACTCTTTTTACTAACTCTCTTTAGTAGTCACGGCCTCATCTTACCGGAGGCGCGGCCGGGACTCTCTCCCACTCTACGTGACTTCTACTCATTTTAGCCGATTAGACTCGGTTATGCATGGATTCGGAACCCTTGGCCATGTGAGTGTATAATCTCTCTCTCGGGTACTCCGGTATAGCCCTCATCCGCATGCACTCTCACGGGCTACACCACTTTTTTTTTCTCTCTCTTACTCATGCCGCTCTCTCAATGCGGCGTACATGCGGGAAACTCTACCCATACTCACGGGTTCCCCATCGCATAACCTACTCTATTCTCTTTTCTCTTCGTTCTCTAGTGCTCATACTCTCTTTCTCTCTCTTTACTCTTAAAGTAGCTTATACTTACATTCTCTACTAAGTCTCAAGCTACTTCTTAAGTGCATAAGAAAAATGTGTAAGGACAACTCATGCTCACTAATGCACTTATGAAATGCCAAATGCAAGATTTCCTCAAAACAGCCATTCTGCACAGTCTGCACTAAAAAGGGCATAACTTGTGTTATACATATTGGATTGCTACGGTTTTGGTCTCGTTTTAAAGCTCAAACACAGGGCTACAACTTTGATGTTTTGGTCTCAGCCCAGTTCAATCTGTAAGATGCCAAAAAATTACTTAGAAAGTCACAGTAGTGACAGGGCAGATTTCACCTAGGCATTTCATCAAGCAACTCATGTGCATAAAAACACTCTACTAAAATTACTACTATACTTCATTCTCCAGCCATCCAAAATGGGGGAAAACTCCCTCAAATACTCATAATCCCTGTCAAGAAAAGCACTTCCAAAAAGGTTTACACAACATCCCTCAACATTATCTCAAACTCCATTTCCCATCACACATCAAAAACACTTCTCAAATTTAATCATACCCAACTACTAAGACTAAGCACACATCTCATCTCAATTTTCAGTAGGTATAACATATACATACATAGTTAAAATGAATTTCTACTCAAAACTTATTCAAAACTTAACTTGGTTGGATTTACTTACCTTGTGAGGGAAAAAGCTTCTCTAACACTTTTCCTTTCCTTTAGTAGCTTGATTTCTCTCTACAACTTTAAACAAAAATAATATAAGCTTTAACCAAAACATACTAAAACTCTCATCTAAAACAAGAATCCTTACCTTAGGATGCTTTAGATTAAAAATCTACTCAAAATCTACTCAAAAAGTCCTTGGAAATCTTGAAAGATTGGATGGAAAATTGAGAGAAGTTAGAGAATGGTTATGGCGGTGGAAAATGGATGAACAAAAGGTTTCTCTGCACTTTAACTCTTTTTAACTCATATTATAAAAATCATTTCCCATTTTGCCCTTGCTCTTCCTTGGAAATTCCATCCATATCCTTTGATTCTTTGCAAAAACACCCTTATTACCAACACATTCTCTACTTAATTTCCTTACATTTTACTCCCCACTTTTTCTACTAATTAGGGGTAGAATGGTCATTATGCCCCAAAAGAAGAATTCTCTAGAAAACTCAAGAAACTTTTCAAATGGCTCGTCGTCGCAACGAAGAACTTTCCGTTGCCCCGGCGAAACAGGGCAGAACCTACCCGTGGGTGCAGCACCTCATTGCCGCGGCGAAGATTCTGGATTTCCAAAATTCACCAAATCTCAGCCAATTTCAAAGCAAATACTTAACCACTACAACATACAAACTCAATTGAAACTGAATCAATGAACTTTTAAGTAATACAGCAAATCTTAAATACGTACCTTAAGCGGGGCGTTACACACAGCTCTAGGTCATCTATATTGTTGTCAGCTCTTGTTTTAGACTTTATTGAAGGTGTCAAACATGCTTTAAGCAGTTGATCCTAAAAAAAAAGTAACTTGCATAGCATCTCCCCACATTTTTTTAACTTCAGAAGAAAGATAAATCAATAACAGATGATACATCAAAGTATTAAATTTCTATCCAATATCAAGGCAACTACTTAGCCTAAAAATATACAAACATATTCTAAGTTTTGCAACCAACACATCATGGAAAGCAAAATTTCATGTTAAACCGATAAGACGTTAAGAAAAAATGAAAAAAGGAGAAAATTATGTCAATGTATAAAAATAGGTCGACAAACACTTCTCATAACTTTCTTTCACAAACGCTGATGTGGTAGCTCGCAATTGGTTAGTTCACATTTGGTCAGGCGGAACCCATTTTCGAGCAGGTAGAACCCATTGTGAGCTAACCAATTATAAACTGACACGTCGCATTTGTGAGAGAAAGTTAGTGAGAAGGGTTTGTCAGTGTACTATTACTGTATACCAATATATAACACTTGCTACATATTACCTTCAGAAATTACACTACATAACATGAGAAGGAGTATTTAGAGGACAGTGACTTAGACAAATCTTAGTTCTGATACACATCTGTGACAAGTGCATCCTCACTTCCCTTACCTGCATAGTAAATGTAAAATTAAAGAAGCCAAATACCCACACCCAGGAGTAGCTAACATTCTTATGTACTTAACCTTCAATCTAATACTACATGTTGATGGAACATTTAAATAAAAGCCTTAACAAAAACACTATCAGTTGTTGTTCATTTTATTGATTGCTATTTTGGTTACTATTCTCATTTCTATAACTATTGCTATTCTGGTTACTATTCTTATTCTGATCATCACTATTTCTATTTTGGTTACTATTCCTGTTCCGATTACTATTTTTATTCCTATTACTATTGCTATTCTGCATACTATTCTTATTCCCATCACTATTCCTATTCCTGGTTACTATTCTTATTTTTATTTATATTCCGATCACTATTCCTATTTTGGTTACTATTCTTATTACAACCACTATTCCTATTTTGGTTACTATTCTTATTACAACCACTATTCCTATTCTGGTTACCATTCTTATTCCCATCACTATTTCAGTTTAGAATAATACTACAAATACATCATTCCTATATAACATTTTTCATACAACATTATGTGGCAAGATATGATTGGGTGAAAGTTTAATATTAACTTTAAATTAGCCAATCATATCTTGCCACATAATATTGTATGTGAAATATTGTATGAAAATAATGTATGTGTAGTATTACTCTTCAGTTTATGGTTACTATTCTTATTTCTAAAACTATTGCTGTTCAGGCTACCACTACTCATAAAACTCCTCAATCCATGTCCTTTCTCTTTCAATTCTCTACACCCTCCATTTCCCCTCAATTTAGTCATAATACAACACTAGAACATTTGAAGTTAGACAAGGACAAACCGACATTATAGATCTCTTAAAGCATCTAAATATAAATCTAAGGCAAAACCACGACCCATACACTTAATCTAAGACAAAACCACGACCCACAAAACCTTCCAACCTCAATCAACTTGCTCACCTACAATTCAATAGCAGAGATGAATTAGGTAAATGTCCAAGATGACAATTCTTTCAAAAGATCAATAGACAGTGTCCTTTTCTTATCCCAAAAATTTTTAAATCAAAAGAAAAGAATTAACAATAACTTCAACAATTTGAACTCCTAAAATCACATAATGAAGAAGCTCACAAACCATGTCGTCAAGAAAACGTACCTGAAATCCAAAAATGCAGTGAAGAAAATCATGCATATCAGGATTCCTTGTAGGAGGAATACAAAGTTCTTTAGGCAATCTTGGCAATCCTGGGAAGTATTTCAAAGTTAAGACTGCAGCTCGAACCTGACCACAAATTTTGCAATGTGAAGAACTGCAAAGCAAAAGAATAAGAACTTGAGGACTAAAGAAAGAAATAAATTTACCTCAGCGAAAGACACGATAACATCTACCCTAATAGGAGCATCCAGCGGAATTAAGTTATAAGCAATTAGATCTTTAGTCATTGCTGCATCAAATTCTATCATTTGTTGTACCTACCAAAAACACAAACGAAAAAATTGTATAAGCAAACACTGGAAAAGAATAAGTATATGATAAGATTAGCATATACCATATCAAAGCATATGTTACTACAACCTATATCTAAGCAAAAAAATAATAATAATGAATCAGGTCAAAGAATTGGTCTCTGTTAGAAAACCACTGCTACGCTTGATTAGCGGTGCATCTTACATTTTGATGAGATTCTTAATAACCCTTAAAAATTTATTTCGCCTTTCTACGATTTCTTGATCACTATATTACTATATAGTACATGATCCCAAGGTTTCATACTTATAATTCAAGTACATCATTAGCCCTTATAAAAAAGACATATAAATCAACCCTTGAAACAATTTTGAACTTTCAATTGATAGGTGCTGAAATTTAGAACCTGCAAGACTCTAAGACACTAACACAGGGAGAAAAAAGAAAAAGAGCAGCCAGAGAAAGAGACAAATGAATGTTAAGCTTGAATGGAAGATAATGTTCGTTATTGCAAAACAATTAATTTATACACATTTACGTAACAAATTCAGGAAGATTTCTGATCAATTTACAAAACTTGGTAGGCAAGAATAGCAATGAGAAAATGACAGCACAACAATCATAGGACCACAAGAATCTCAATTTATTAGAGAGCTGGAGGATGGAGACACATGTCACCAGTGTTGTCTCCTGGGTGTGTTGGCATCTATCCATTGTGCATTTTCTTCACAGTTTCCCTAGTGTGTTGCCATCTGTTCATTGTGCATCTTCTTCACATTCCCCCTCAAACTAAGGTCTTTGTGTAGGACCTTAAGTTTGTTTCTCATCCATTCGAAATGGTCATTGGGACTTGGCTTGGTGAAAATGCCTGCTACCTGTTCCTTTGATGGAATGTAGCTGACTTCAATTTCTCCATTACTCACCATTTCTCTTATAAAATGAATGTCCACCTCAATATGTTTGGTTTTCCTATGCAAGATAGGATTCAGAGTGAGGGTTACGACACTAACATTATTATGTTAGAGTAGATGCCCTAGAGCCAATCAATTATTGTAGAATTGACTCTTTGTAATAATGTTCATGTAATAGCCACTACTACTCAAATATTCATAATGAATTACATATAAAATAATATAAAGAAATTGGGCCCAAAATTTTTCTTTTTATTAAATATGTACATATATTCTTTACAAACATATACATTGTTACACAAACTTGTAAAGTGTACAAAACTATTAAAACATGGTGGACAGTGTAACCGCTTCCCCTCGCGTGTCGACGTCCATCCGAATGCGTCCTCACCTGGATCCTATAAAACATAGGAAAACAACGGGGTGAGCACTAAAACAATGCTCAGTAAGTAAATCCTCTACTCATCTATCCCCATAACTCTCTCTCTAATTCTTTCCTTACAACTTCTCATACCATTTCTCTTTGGTACTTCTCTTTCTCTTTCTCTTAGATCTCCTTTCTAGTAACTCTCTCTCTAATAAGTCACGGCCCCATCTTACCGGGGGCACGGCCGGGACTCACTCCCACTCTACGTGACCTCTACTCATTCTAGCCGATCGGACTCGGTTATGCATGGATTCGGAACCCTTGGCCATGTGAGTGTATAATCTCTCTCTCGGGTACTCGGGTATAGCCCTCATCCGCATGCACTCTCACGGGCTACACCACTTCTCTATCTCATACTCATGCCGCTCTCTCAATGCGGCGTACATGCGGGAATACTCTACCCATTACTCACGGGTTCCCCATCGCACAACCTACTCTATTCTCTTTCTCTTAACTCTTAAAGTAGGTTATACTCAAACTCTCTACTAAATCTCAAGCTACTTCTCAAGTGTATAAACAAAAGTGTAGAGCTAGCTCATGCTCCCTAATGCACTAATGAAATGCCAACTACAAGATTTCCTCAAAACCGTCATTCTGCACAGGTCACACTAAAAAGACCATAACTTTCGTTATACACCTCTGATTACTACGGTTTTAGTCTATTTTTAAAGCTTAGAAACAGGGCTACAACTTCTATGTTTTGGTCTCAGCCCAGTTCAGTCCGTAAGATACCCAAAAATTACTTAGAAAGTTACAGTAGTGACAGGGCAAACTTCACTTAGGCATTTCATCAAACAACTCATGTGCATATAAACACTCTACTAAAATTACTACCATACTTCATTCTCTAGCCATCCAAAATGGGGAAAAAACTCCCTCAAATACTCATAATCCCTGTCAAGAAAAGCACTCCCAAAAAGCTTCACACAACATCTCTCAAACTTCATCTCAAATTCCATTCTCAATACACATTAAAACACTTCTCATACATGGAATCTATCCAACAACTACAAAAATAACTACTCATCTCAATTCAATTTTCTCATTAATCATACTACATACTGATCATGCATACATCTCTACACAAAAAAAGCTTGTTAAAACTCAAGTTGGTTGGATTTACTTACCTTGTGCAAAGATGACTTCTTTAGCACTTTTCCTTCTCTTTGTGGTCTTGTCTCTTCTCTACAACTCAAAACAACCACAAGGACAGCAACAACCACATAAGACTTCACTATAATTATAAGAAAATTCACATCTAAAGCATGAATCCTTACCTTAGGATGCTTTAGATGAAATCTCTACTCAAACCCCTCTTAAATCCCTTAGAAAACTTGGAAGATTGGATGGAGAAATTGAGAGAAAATGGGCAAATGGAAGAGGCGGTGGAATGAAATGAATAAAGGCTTTCTCTACACTTTACTTCTTTTTAGTTCATATTATAAGCATCTTTTCCCATTTTGCCCTTACTCTTCTTTGGAAATTCCATCTATATCCTTTGATTCTTTACAAATATACCCCCATCCAAACACAATCTCTACTAAATTTCCTTTCATTTTACTCCCCACTTTTCCTACTAATTAGGGGTAGAATGGTCATTGTGTCCCAAAAGAAGAATTCTCTAGAAAACTCAAGAAACTTTGTCTTAGGCTTGTCGCCGCGGCAAAGAACTTTGCATCGCCCCGGCGAAACAGGGCAGAACCTACCCGTGGGTGCAACTCCTCCTCCTCGCCGCGGCGAAGATTGGATTTCCAAACTTCACCAAAATTCAACCAATTTCAAGGTAACCAATCAACCAACTCAACATACATGAACAAATAAACTCAATTGAAGCTGAAACAGTAAACTTTTAACTAATACAGCAAATCTTAAATACGTACCTCAAGTGGGATATTACAGTTCATTAATCAATAAAAGACATTTTATTCTATATCGCGTAAATCATTATTATTGCAATATGTATTGATATATGTCTTTAGAATGGTAGAACCGTGACGAGGGTATCAAGTGTTTCAAAACTTGATCGTGAGAACCCTATGAGCACATATAATGGCCATTCTAAAAATGTCCGTAGCCCCAGTATTATTCTGAAGTAAGGGCACAGATAATACGGTAAGGCTATCATAGTGTTGAACAACCTGTCGAAAGGCAGTGAGTGAACTCACTTGTCAAGGTTGTTTGGTGACAACCAGGGTGCAACACATGGGTGCTTGCTGTAGGCGAATACACTGCAGTAAGTTCGACGGACTGACCCACCAGAGGATTCCATATGGATGGTAACCCTAGTGTCTATGGAACAAATCCTTTAACGAATGGTGTTGTATGTGATCCTTAGACTTGAGATCATTGGAGTGCCTTGTGCACCGATTGGTGCAGTTTGACACTAGCCTAACACAGTTCTATTCAGAGTTGTCAATACGATGGTGATTGGCTGTATCAAGGAGTGTATCAAGACTATGGTGGATAGACAGAGGATTCATCACTCCCGAGTATGGGAGAAGTTATCTCACGGCACAATTCAGTATATGGCAATGACACTAAAACTGTGGCCACAGTAGGATTGAGCTGTTACTCTATCCAGATTATAATACAGGTTATTGGTCCAGAAAGTGAATACATAATATCGAGAGTAACCGAAGGTTGACACCATTTCTATGCCTTCGTCTCATCGAGATAACGTATGATGAAAGGATCGAATTGTACGGTAACCATATCGTTGACAGGTAGCTACTTTGTTGAATCCGAATCTATCGGGTGACCATGATGCCTTGCTAGGGGCCAATCTTGGTCTGTGTTTAGTGAGACGATTAATTGGTGTTAATTGCGATACTATACACTATCGGTATGATGAGGAGCCTATGGGTCACATACATAGAAGATAATTTAAGACTCAGGAAGAAAGAAGGGCATTTTCGTCTTTTTAGGCAAAAGGTTATTTTGGTAATTTCACAGTGCAATTAAATTTGTTGAGGTCGCAGCCTTTATTTGATTTGTTAGAAAAATTAAATAAGTGAAATTACATTTAAATATGTGTTAGCATATATTTAAACAAATTATTATTATTGTTAAATGTTAATATATATATTAAATATATATTAATTGATTTTAATTGAGATAATGATGAATTAAAATAAATATCTAATTGGGAGTGTTTGGAAACATGGGATGTTTGGGTTGGAGCCCAAGCCTATTCCATATGGGTTTAGGGTTTAGGGAAATATCACTATAAAAGAAAAAGGTTTCTTTGTAAAAGAGAGAGATTCATTATTTCATTATTCATTGAAAAGAGAAAAAGCTACAGCCCCTAAACACTCTCATGCCAGATTTGGATTTTTGCCTAAAATCAATCACTCTTCATTTCTTCTTGATTCTTAAGGCTAAAGAGGGATCTAGCAAATCTCTCTTTAGTTCCTTGCGATTGTCTTCGTGTGGACTACGTCGGTTCGACCCTATACTTGGGTCGGTAGCAAAATACATTCAGAGAACAATTTGGACGAGCCTCCAAACGTGCGTATGATTTCTTAAACTCTAGATTAATTTTTTGCAGATTCTTATTTTGATATAAACTGTAAAAATTGTACCCTGATCTTGGTTCTATGGAACGATCTTTGTTATTATTTTTTTTGTTTTCCGATGCCTCAATGGATCATTTCCTAACATATTACACCAGATTCTTGGTGTTGAATTACTGTAGATTTTTAGTTATGAGAGTAGGGCAGTTAGCCAAGCTATTTCGGCTCTAGTTTGAGGAAGAGCTTTGTACTCACTTTCAGTGCTTTATTTGGACACCCCTCTTTGTTTCCTTGAGCTTCATGCTACTGGATTTCCATTCAACATAATAGAGTAGCCTCCTAAAGACTTCCTGTCCTTAATGTCACAACCCCAATTTGCATCAGAGTAGACTTGGATTTCACACTTTCCATTTGGGTTATAGAAGGCCATACTCCAAAGTTCCCTTTAAATACCTTAGGACCCTTTTAACTCCCTGCCAATGATCTTTAGAGGGCTGTTGAATAAATTGACTCAACTTGTTCACACTGTAAGCAATGTTAGGTCTTGTAATCACAGTATACTGCAAAGACCCTATCACACTCCTGTATAAGGAAGGATTTGACCGAGATTTTTCTTTATTACTTGTAAATTTTTGCCCAGTGATCATTGGTGTAGGACATAGTTTACTCAGCTCCATATGGGATTTAATGAGAAGGTCTTGAATATATTTGCATTGAGACAGATGAATTGAGGACCCTTGTCTGTTTACTTCAATTCCTAAAAAATAGGACAACTCTCCCATGTCCTTTAAAGCAAACTTGTTTTTCAATTCTTGAACAACTTGATCTATCGAAAGGCTTGAACTTCCAATGATGATGATGTCAGCCACATATGCCAAGAGGATTATTAAGTCTTTCCTTCGGTGTAAGTAGAAGAAAGATGAGTAAGTTTTTGATCCTTTTAAATCCTAGCTGTTAAGAAATTCCTTGAGTTTGTGGAACCAGGCTCTTGGAGCTTGTTTGAGTCTGCAGAGTGCTTTGTTGAGTTTGCATATGAAATCTAGTTGTCTTGGATCCACAAAACCTTCTGGTTGGTCCATGAAGACATCCTCGGTGAGATCTCCATTGAGGAAGGCATTATTGATGTCCACTTACCTTGTTTTCCAGTTTAGTGTTGTGGCTAAGCTTAACACTGATCTGATTGTGTTACATTTCACCACAGAGCTGAAAGTCTCAAAGTAATCTAACCCTATAGTCTGTAGAAATCCCTTGGCCACCAGTCGTGCCTTGTACCTTGATACACTTCCATCTGCATTGTGTTTTATTTTGTAAATCCGCTTGCACCCCACAGTCTTGATGTTTGAGTTTTTTGGAACCAAAGTCCAGGTTGGTTTCTACTTAGTGTAGTGTAGTGGTGTATTCTTCTTTCATGGCTTCTTTCCATTTTGGATGATTCAGAGCATCTTGAGTTAGGACCGTATCAAAAGTTACTTGAAAGAACTTAGGCTTATAAATTCCAGCCTTAGCTCTTGTCCCCATAGGGTGAGTGTTTTGGGGAGCTTCTCCTTGAGTGGTTTCATCAGATTCTATTGGTTCATCATTGATTGCAGGGGCTTGATCACTGCTTGAAGGACTAGATTAAGTAGTGGCTTGCTCACCGCTTGGAGAACTAGATTGAGATTGATTGGATATGTTATCATAATTTTGAGACAGATGAGGTCATGAACTTACTTGAGGAGTTACCGTTGGTAGACTGCTTACTGTTGAACCACCATACTGATAGAGATTCAAGCTATTGTAGTTGTTAGGAATTGGGTGGTAAGGGTTGTGTTTGATATGTTGTTTAGACTTTGTGGCAGCTTGTTCATGATTTTGTTGAATTGAAAGTCATTCTCATAAAAAACCACATCTTTAGAGATATAGATTCTACCAGTTTCATGCAGGCATATGAAGCCTTTATGGTTTGGGTTGTAGTCAATGAAGATACACTTGCTGGTGTAGAAGTCAAACTTGTGTCTATTGTAGGCTCTTAAGTATGGGTAATAGGCACATTCGAAGCATCTAAGGAAGTTGTAATCAGGTCTAATTTTAGTAAGTTTTTCATAGGGTGGTAGGTTGTCGATCATTGGAGAAGGCATTCTGTTTATGAGGTATGTAGAGGTGAGGAAAACTTCCCACCAATAGTCCAAAGGCATGCTGGCTTGGGCTAAGAGGGTTAGACCAGTTTCAACAAGGTGCCTATGCTTCCTTTCTATTTTTCCATTTTGATAATAAGTGTGTGGGCAAGAGAATCTATGGGCAATTCCATTTTCTTTGAGAAAATGGGAAATAGCAATGAACTCTTCTCCCATATCTGTTTGAATGGTTTTGATGGGCTTAGAGGAACAAAGTTCCTGTCATACCTATGATACCAAGTGAGAAAAAAGAAAAAGAGCGGCCAGAGAGAGATGAATGAATATTAAGCTTGAATGGAAGATACTGTTCATTATTGCAAAACAATTAATTTATACACATTTACGTAACAAATTCAGGAAGCTTCTTGATCAATTTACAAAACTTGGTGGGCAAGAATAGTAATAAGAGAATGACACAACAATCATAGGACCACAAGAATCTAAATTTGTTAGAGAGCTGGAGGATGGAGACACATGTCACCAGTGTTGTCTCCCTAGTGTGTTAACATCTGTCCATTGTGCATTTTCTTCACAATTTCCCCGGTGTGTTGCCATCTATCCATTGTGCATCTTCTTCACAAACACCTGTGACAAATTTAAGTGCACCTAACACGACAAGGTGCGTTTATAGAATAAATACCAGCAAAAATAGAGAACTACAATAAATTATACATTTTTATGCCTTCAAATTTCTCAACCTTTACTTTGTGCTCACAGTATTTTAATTTGGGGATTACTTCCAAACCCACAACCTTTACAGCTGTGAAACTTTGTGATGTAATATTTCAACTAATTTAGCTCCAAAAGTTTCTAATGCTGTGCAAGATTAACCACTAATCTGATTTAGTTATCTTGTGTATGAGCTTTCACATGCAGTTATTCAACTGCTATAATACATACGAATCTAGTAATAACCACTGTTGATATTTTACTAAGATTTTAGTTAAGATCGTAATATATTTTGAAACAATAAAAACCATTCACATGAAACTTCTAGGACTTTAGTATATGCAACTCCAAACTTCCATTATCAACTACCAATGTTACAATTATGTAACAATACACGGGTAACCTCTGGTTCGTCTTGCAATGAAAAGACCCTTCTTCTGCATTGCTGGATTCTAACTGCCTCCCCTAAAAACAAGAAGATTAGGAATTTCAAGTTTATAGTTATATTATGAGTTTTTTACACTAGATTGAGGAATATCATTCTTCCCAAAGCTCCTCTCCCTTCTTTCCTCAAATTTTACTTGGAAATTTCCAAGTAAATAGAGGCTCATGTAAGTGGCCGTTTATGTGAATGTGTCTGTGTGTATGTGAGAGAAAGAGACTTGGCAGATCAGGCTTCAAGTCCATAGTCAATTGTATAGCAATCAAAGAGTTGTCTTCATCTCTCATTGCTAGCACTGCTCTTGAGTCCCCAATATTTCCCATTACAAGATCCTAACCCTAGAAAGTCAAAATGTTCACAAATTGGATAAATGATGTACAGGAAGATCTAACATGATCGTAAGGAAATATAATCCTTTTTAAAGATATATAGAAACTAGAAATCAGTTCATTTGCTAATACTCAACAACATAATATAATATCTATCCCACTACTTATTCACCTACTAAAATAAATATATCATTGCTCATATCCTTAGTCTTATTCAACATACACAAATAACTATATATTTGTTGGAATGACTGGAGGAGTTATCCACAAGCTCCTAAGGAGGAAACTTCAGTCTCACTCTATTATAAGTGCAGTTCCTTTTTTTATGTATGTTCTAATATATCGTGTTCGAAAATCAATTGAAATGTTCTAATATATTTATTACTGCTTCAGGAGAAGAGATGAAATTGAGGTTAAGTGGAATGTTATGTTCATGAAATAGCTGAAATTTTTATAGAATCTGACAACTAGAAGCTCTTTGCTTAAATGTAATTCCTGCACAGGTTACTCAAAGTTACCATTACTTGAATCTAAAATAAGTTACTTAGAGGCCTATACTTCATTAGTTTAAGCTAGTTAATTCTTCCTCTAACAAAACTTTGTATATTAATATATTTGACTTATGGTCACCGGTACTTGAATCTAATTCACTTTCCCTTCCCCTTTGTCAGATATTGAGATGAAAGAGAAGGCAAGAGAGGTATAGACGCCAAAGAGAGGAGAGGAAAGGAATCTTGTATTTCTTCTATACATAAAATGTACATAGAAGGGGCTATTTATACAAGTATAACACTCTAAATTAGGAAATCACATAATGTGCCTTAAAACTATAGTCCCACACAATTTGGGATGTGATTAGCGTAAAACCAGGATTGTAATAAAGCATAATATTTGACATAATGTCAAGTATTAGCTTTCCTTAGTAATCTTATTCAATTCTTCACATTCCCCCTCAAGCTTGTGGTTTGTATATGTCATAAACTCCAAGCTTGAGTAATAGATATGAATGTTGTCTACTGCACAGTGGTTTCGTGAAAATGTCAGCCGGTTGCTCCGAAGTTCGAATGTGCTTTGTTTTACTCATCCCTTCTTGTATTTTCTCTCTGATGAAATGGCAATCAATCTCTATGTGTTTTGTCTTTCATGGAAAACTGGGTTTGTTGCAATATCATTTGCCGCCTTATTATCACAGTACATTTGAACAGGCCCTTTTACTTGTACTCCCAAATCTCCTAGTAGTCCAAGGATCTAGGTGATCTGACATATAGTTTTAGCCATAGCTCTGTATTCAGCTTCTGTTGATGATAGGGATACTATGGACTGTCTCTTTGTCTTCTAGGAGATGAGAGCTCCCCCAAGTTTTATGCAAAAACCAGTAAGGGGCTTTCTTGTCATTGGACATGTCCCCCAATCAGAATCACAATAGGCTATGATATCTAGATCAGCATTTCGTGGTAAGAGAAGTCCAAGGCCAGGACAACCTTTTAAGTACTTTATCACCTTTATTGCTGCGTCCATGTGAGACTGTTTTGGTCCATGCATGAACTGACTGATGAAGTGCATTGCATAGCTGATGTCTGGTCGTGTCATAATGAGATAAATAAGACGACCTACAAGTCCCTGATAATGGGATGCATCTTCTAATGGTGGATCTATTTTTGTTGATGATGCCACGTTATCATACTCTTGAGTGGTGAGTTTTGAATTTTGTTCAACAGGGATAGCACTCAGCTTGCATCTTGATAATCCATAATCAGATACAAGTTCAAGAACATATTTCCTTTGACTTAGAGACATTCCTACAGGAGATCTTGCAATTTCAATCCCTAGGAAATATTTCAGTTCCCCTAGATCTTTTATGCAAAAATGTTTGTTGAGATGTTCCTTCAAGCTTCTGATAGCGGCTTCATCATTTCCTGTGATCAGGATATCATCCACATATATGATGAGTGCAATGAAAGAATTACCTTTGCAGTTTGAGAAGAATGCATAATCATGTTTGGAGTGAAGGAAACCATTATTTGTGAGTACCTTTGTGAATTTTTTATTCCACTGTCTAGATGCTTGTTTTAATCCATATAGGGACTTTTGTAGACGACATACAGTATTCTCCCCCTGTCATTGAAGTCCTAGAGGAATATCCATATAAATCTCTTCATGAAGATCACCATGAAAAAAGGCATTGTGAATGTCCATTTGATGTAAAGACCAGTCACGAGCAGAGGTGACTGAGAGGAAAGCTCGAACAGTAACATGTTTTGTAACAGGGGAGAATGTCTCTTGGTAATCAAATCCTTCACGCTGAGTGAAACCCTTAGCAACTAATCGAGCTTTGTATCGTTCAATAGACCCATCAAAACGGTGTTTGATCTTGTATACCCATTTGCACTGTAAAACCCCCTTTCAGTCAGGTATCCTCTGAATATCCCTCAATGAGAATCCCGGGGATACATGTCTGGAGAACGAGTTGTATTTAGAAAAAACTTGTGTAAGGATAATAATATCCAAACATGCATATAAGATGTCACGCAGGATCCAAACTTATAATTTCAAAAACTTTAAGAATTTATCCGAAAATTACACAATCAGAACATATTTATAAGGTAGAAGCTTCCAAAGGTGTTTCACAAACATTTATCATTTACATTATTTACATCAAGATGAAAACATCAAGATGACAATAAATCATCTCCCCTCACGTGTAGCCCCGCTGTCTCTAGCATCCTTCGCTTCCGGTCTACCTACAAAGCAATCAACAATGAAAGGGTGAGCACTAATCGCTCAGTAAGGAATGATCCATTTCATTCTAAATGTGCTATTTGACCTTCATTTAAACATATTTGTTAACACACCACTTATCTTTTACATCTAGGTATGCTTCCCTTTTCTTACTAATTCATATGCTTTTCATTCTTTTATCCCATGACTATATAAACATCAATGTGTACACATACAAATAAGTATGTAAACATAGTACACACATCACATATCATGACATAACATCTAAAATCATCTAACATGAGTATAAATCATCTCATGATGTAAGTAACATCATAACTCATGTAATGCAACTAAATGCATATAAACCATTTAACGTCTAGCCGATCAGACTTTTCTTAGCGTTTTAAGCACTTCATATCATCTAGCCTCAAATTCATCTAGAGCTCATATCATCGGGAGGCGTGCTTACGCATTATTTAGCATCTAAAGCATATATTGATCTTTCCTCAACCGGTTTTCCATCATGTCTATATGCAGCTCTAACATTTTATGGCATGTAAATACATATTTTAGTGAGTTTAACACTTTTAATTCGTCTATGGATTATCAATCCATTTACATTACCTCTTGCTCACATACATTATCTTAAAACATGTAGTACATTGCATCTTCAGCCATTTCATAAAATTAATCATGCATTGACATCATGACCATGTATATCTCTCAAAGATCATCTAACTAATGGATAAACATTAGTACGTGACATAATTACAATAATACATTAATAATCAATTTATAATCATAAGAATTGATCATGTTAAATCTTAAACTTTAATAACTAGAAGCTTATACTTTAGGCCCTTTTCCATCCATTTGATAAACGAATTGGCTCTTGGCCTAAACATAAAAGTTGTAGGGCTATGTCTTAAATTTCTAGTGCTTTAAGAATCATCTCATTTTGACTTTTATAACTCAAGTTATGGTTGAAATACTGAAGCATGTTTAACATAACCCCTAAGCTTACCAAATCCGAATTTTTCATATTAACTATGCCACATCAATTCCTATTGATAATTAACCAATAGGTCAACTTATGGATCAAATAAACCTCCCCTTAATAGTCTTTAACATCTTAAAGGAAGTGTAAAATCTCATTCCCATAATCATCCATTATTGTTATAACATTGTAAACTAATGCAAACAACACCTCAACACTTCTAATAGCAACCATTCAACACCATGTGGCCTCTAATACTACAAGTTTTGCCATAATCAGAATCCACACTTCATTTTCTTCAATCAAACATAACAACTCATAAAACATAAATAGCAATAAGTAGAATAAATGAGTTCAACTACACTTGCCATAAACTAATTCTATGCCTTAAAGCCTTAATTTAAGGTTTTATAAAAATCTACAAACCCTAGCATAATCCCTAAAGTCATGGGAGGTTCTTCCTTACCTTTTTAAAGAATTCCTCCAAAAAATCATTTGCTTTTGTCTTCTTTTACATCTTAATCCTACATATATAGCATTATACCTCAATATCTACATCAAATCTTCAAATCACATCAAAACTAGGGACTTTAATCCTTACCTTAAACCCTTCAACTTGAAAATCCAAGGGTCCTATCTTGTTCTCCTTGAAAAATGATGCAAAACTCCTTTAAAACTTAGAGAGAGAAAGCTTGTTTCATGGAAGATTTGAGAGAAAATGGAAGAAAGGTTGAAGAAATGCTCTCTCCCTTGGCTTGAACGAATTTCCTCTCATTTGTTGTGACAGGGTAGTTTTCACTTAGGCTTTTTCACTTAGGCATTTCATCAAACATAATGCATGCATACTTTAATTCTATTTTTGATACATCTCTACTTCTTTCTTTAACCATCCAAAATGGGAGTAAAGCTCCCTTGTATCATCACAAAACCTGTCAAGGAAAAACACTCCCAAAAGTTTACTCAAACTTTTTTCAACTTCAATCAAACTTCAACCCATCATCATACAATCAACAACACTTCTCATAAGTCAAATATATCCAAGAACAAGCATAATTCATCATCAATCTCATCTCAATTTCTCAATAATCATAACACATACATAATTAAAAGAAATCTCTACTCACTTGATTTTTTAAAATCTTAACTTGGTTGGATTTACTTACTTTGAATTTGAGCAACTCCAACACTATAATCTCTCTTTGATAGAATTCCCTTTCCTCTTAAACCCTAAGCATATAAAACCATAAGAATTCAAAACTTTAAAATTTAATCTCACATCTTGATGCAAGAATCTTACCTTGGATGCTTGGGATTGAAAATCCACTCAAAAATACCCAAAATCTGTGAATTTTCTTGGAAATCTAGTGAAGAAATTTGAGTAGAGAATGGCATGAATGGAGGGATAGAGTGGCTAGCGTTTCTACTCTTGAACTCTTATTACATAATAATATATATATTAGTTTTCCATTTTGCCCTTGCTCTTTCTTGAAAATTTCATCTATGTCCCTTAGTCAATTACGATAATACCCTCATTTTTATTACATTCTCCATGAAATTCTATCTCTTTTCACTCCCCAATTTTTCAACTAATTTTGAGTGAAAATACAATTTTACCCCTAATGAAAGTTTAAGGGATTTTCTTCACATTTTTCTCAAAATAACTTTAACAAAATTCAACTAAGGGCCAACCAACCAAAAATAACAACATGCAAGCTCAAATGAGAACAAATCAATAACATTCAAGCAATGCAACAATAATTTAACTACATACCTCAAGTGGGGCGTTACAACCTCTTTCACTGTCTTTGGCCTCTACCACTCAAGCACCACCTCTACTTTACTAGGATCCATTGATTCACCGTCTTTAGAGATCACATGACCCAAAAAGGTAACCCAATCCAACCAAAACTCACATTTTGAAAATTTGGCATACAATTGTTTCTCTTTTAATCTTTGTAACACAAATTTCAAGTGCTCGACATATTCTTCTAAAGTCTTAGAATAAACTAGGATATCATCAATAAACACCACTATGAACTTGTCAAGGATATCATGGAAAACACTGTTCATCAAGTCCATAAAAATTGCAGGTGCATTAGTCAATCCGAATGGCATCACAACAAATTCATAATGCCCATACGTTGTTCGGAAAGCCATTTTCGGTATATCTTCCTTAGCCACTCTAACCTGATGGTATCCTGACTTTAGATCAATTTTAGAAAACACTGAGGCACCTTTCAATTGGTCAAACAAATCATCTATCCTGGGCAATGGGTACTTATTCTTTACCGTTACTTTATTCAATTCACGGTAATCTATACACATCCTCATGGATCCATCCTTCTTTTTCACAAATAGAATTGGAGCACCCCATATGGAATGACTTGGCTTGATAAAGCCCTTGTCTAACAACTCTGGTAACTGCTTCTTCAATTCTTGGAGCTCAGTTGGGGCCATGCGATAAGGAGCCTTTGAAATAGGGGCTATATCGGGGGCTAGTTCTATACTAAATTCCATTTCCCTCTCTGGAGGTAAACCTGGCAATTCATTTGGAAACACATCAATGAATTCATTTACCATAGGTACCTCATGTAAACTTGGGCTCGAACTCTCTCCCTTATTTACTACATGTGCAATATACCCAGAACACCCCTTTTTCAACATCTTCCTAGCTTTTGCTGCACTAATCATCATGCTAGTTGGGTGCCCCTCTCTAAAAATGAAGTTATCCCTATGGTCTAGATTAAACTTGACTTTTTTCCTACGACAGTCTATCTCTGCTCCATATTTACTAAGAAAGTCCATCCCGAGAATGATGTCAAAGTCTGGCATATTGAAGACAATCAAATCTACCATCATATCTCAATCTCTAATAGTCATTACCTCCCCCATTAAGACTTCATTGGTCACTACACCCTCACCATCAGGCAATTCAATCCTAATGACTTGTTCTACTCTAATAGGCATTAACCTTAATCTCTTAATCATACCATAAGAGATGAAGGAATGTGTAGCACCAGAATCAATCAAGGCATATAAGGGAGTGTAATGGAATAATAACTGGAAATTGCATCTTTATATGGAAAAATATCTTCATGGAAAATAACATCCTGAGATACTAGAAATTTCTGAGTAGTAGGAGCATAGAGTCGATACCCCTTTTGAAGAGTAGGATATCCCATGAAAATGCAGGGATTAGATCGAGACCTAAATTTGTCATTTGTCCCAACAATTTTTGAGTAACAAAAGCAGCCAAACACATGGAGGTGGGTGAGATCTAGTGTTTTCCCAACTAGAATCTCAAACGGTGTCTTGCCATGAAGAACTTTTGATGGCATACGATTGATCAGGTAAGTAGTTGTGACCACACATTCACCCCAAAAGGAAAAAGGTATGTTGGCTTGGTGTTTAAGGGCATGCGCTACTTCTAATAAGTGTCTATGCTTTCATTCAATATCTCCATTTTGTTGAGGAGTATAAGTACAAGAACTCTCATGTAAGATCCCAAGGGATAAAAAGAGTGATGAACAAGTAAGATTAAAGAATTCTTTGGCATTATTAGAACGAACTCTTTGGACAGCGGTATGAAATTGGGTCTTGATCATTGCTAGAAAATTCCTAATGTGAGTTACGGTTTGGGCTTTATTTTGCATGGAAAAACTCATGTACTGCGAGAAAAATCATCAACGATAGTTAGGAAGTATCTAGCCCCATCATGGTTGGGAGTGTGATATGGACCCCAAATGTCTAGGTGTACGAGTGCAAAAGGATGAGTGGTTCTAGTGGTGCTTGTAGGAAAAGTGTTTCGGATTTGTTTGGCCAGTGGACAAATAGGACAGTTTGGCTGGGGAATAGAAGCATTGTGGCCTAATCTTTGATGCAAAATAGAATTTTTATTGATATTTGTATTACAAGAGATTTTATTTGGTGTAATACAATTTGAAAAATTAGAAAAGCCAGAAAAGAGAACAGCAGATGTCCAATAGTAAATATCGCTATTCATTCTACTTAAGCCTATCAGTTTCCCAGTCGAAGGGTCCTGAAATTCACATTTTGTAGGGAGAAAATGCAGGTGACAGTTATTATTCTGACAAAGTTTAGACACAAAAATGAGATTGAAATGAAATTCTGGGACACATAGTGCATTTTTAAGTACTAAAAGTTCGGTCAATTGAACAGTGCCTATGTGAGTGGCAGGGGCAATATTGCCATTTGGCATTCAAATGGAAGTGTTGGTGTTGGTAATGGTATGGGTATGGAAATGTTTTGGGTTGCAAATAATGTGGTTACTAGCTCCTGAATCAATAATCCAAACATCATTTTGAATTAAATTAAGGCAGAATGATGTACCTGCGTATGATGATAAACCTTGTGGGGTGCTGTTCAGTATGTGGAGGAGCTTAGTGTATTGTTCTTGGCTAAGCAAGGGAGCTGAAACAGGATCTCCGGAAGAATGGCTTGATACTTGATGAACGGAGGCGTACCATTTTTGCTCTTGTTGGGACACCTATGAAGCTTCCAACAGTGATCCCGATTGTGATTGCGGCGTTTGCAATAATCACAATAAAGTTTGGACTTGCCTTGTTTGGAGGAGCCAGACCCATATTGATTAGTAAACCCATTGGAAGATGATAGGTCGGATGTATTGTGAAGAGAAGAAATGAAGCCTGACCCATTTGTGTTTGTTAACCCAATTGACTTATTACAACTATTGGATTGAGAGAGTAAATCACGGTCATTCATTCCTGCATATAAAAAATCAGTTTTGTGTGTTTGCAAACCTAGCCGCTCTGTGGTGTCTTCATGGAAGAGATGGGGGTGAGTGGAATGGGAAGACCGAGAGCCGGCAAAGGCCAAGGCTTCCCCTTGTCGTGTGTTATCTACGGTGATTTGCCGTTGGCTTTCGTCTTGGACAACCAATTGAAAAATTCGGTGCAGGGATGGCGGTTGATTGGAGGCTAGCAGTTGGGTCCGAAAAGGGAGGAAATTGTCATTGAGGCCAAGTAGAAACTAACTAAGTCGTTCTTGGTCTTTGATGCGGTGGTGTTGCTGGAGTGTTTCCAGTGGCCCAAGGAGAGTTTCGGTGGCAGCATCCAAGGCATTCCAAAGGCTACTAAGTTTATTGAAATATGTCGTAATAGAATATTGTGTTGTTTGAGCTCGAAGAGACTTTGTTGGAGAGAAAAAGTCTGGGCATGATTTAACTTGCCATAAATCTCTTTGATGTATGCCTAAGTTTCGCTGGCAAAATCAGTGGGTGGTAGGCCAGCGACCACTTCGGAAGAGATGCAATTGTTGATCCAGGAATGAACGAGCATATTGCATCTCTTCCAATGACGGTGGAATGGGTCGTCGGTGGGTGGTGGGATGGTGGTGCCATCAATAAAGGATTCTTTATCCTTGGTGATGAGAGCCCGATGAAAATCTTTCGCCTAAGAAGCAAAATTGTCAGATCCAGTCAAGACCTACTTGATGAGGACAATTTCAAGGCCGTCAGAGGCTGATGCGTACAATGTATCGCCTGGTTCAGGGTGGCGGCTGCTGGTTGGTATGATCTGGAAATTGTAAGGGAAATAGGTCGGGTAGGGATTCGAACCCATTTGAGAATCCTGACTCGGTCGTGGACCCAGAAAACCAAATGGGTAGGAGAAGTGTGTTTGTGTGTTTGGGCTGATTGGGGTTGGGCTGGTTAGGAGTGGACCAGATGGTGTGTTTGGGTCGATTGGGGTTGGGCCGGTTGGGAGTGGACCTGATTGTGTGTTTGGGCCGATTGGAATTGAGCTGGTTGGGAGTGGATCGGTTGGATTTGGGCTTGCATTTGTTTGGTTTGCTGCATTTGATTGGGTTTGGGCTGAGTTTGAATTATCTGCCATTTGCAAAAGAAAGAAGAGAAAAAAAAAAAAAAAAAACTAAACCATGTTTTCTGTTTGATTTCAGTGACAAAAAGGAGAGGCTTGTTGGAGCGGAAGCTTAGGCAATCACATAATATGCTTAAAACTATAATCCCAGACAATTTGGGATGTGATTAGCATAAAATCAGGATTGTAATAAAGCATAATATTTGACATAATGTCAAATATTAGCTTTCCTTAGTAATCTTATCCATATCTTCACGCCCTTTCGTTTTCCCGTCCCATTCCAGTCTCATGTCCAGTCTAGTCCCAATCTAGTGTTGTCTAGTCCAGTTCAATCCAATCCAATCTTGTCCGGTCCAGCCCAGTCCCGATAAGTCTCGTTTTGGCTTTGTTGAAGTTTTGATTGGTTTTATAGAAGTTTTGGCTTGTTATCTTTTTCTAGGTTTTGGTGATATCAAATTGACTTCAGTGATTGTTGAGGTGCTGGTTTAGAAGGAAAATAATGAATAAAGGAGAAGACAGCTACTGCTGCATTAGCTCGAAAGCAGAAGACATTGATTCAAAGAGTTGAAATTGATATTGCCAATATCGTTAACAATTTGAGCCCGAAGAATTCTCCAATTAAGTTTCCTGAGATAATTATTTTTTGGTTTAATCACCTTTGAATTCTCTGATAAAGGATTTTTTTTTAATCCCGCTTTTTTCCGTGAATCTTATCTTTTGAAAGAATTTATTAGTGCTTCCTTTGTATAAAAAGACGTAAGTTTATTTTTATGAAAAATGATATCCTTACAAAGACTCATACAAAAAGGGTTACAAAGTGACATCATCCAGAAGAAAAAAATAAAGAAAAAACTGAAAAAGAGAGAGAGAAAAATCATGAAAATCAAGGATACGGATTGTCTTTATATGTCCTATTTATATGTATCTTTGTAAAACTAGCATTGCTCTATTTTTATATGATTATTAGGAGCTTTCCCTATGTTTATAGCATCTTAGAGGTTTTCTTGATCCATTCTCTTTCTTTTTCTCCCACTTGTATTATGTTGTTTCCAGCAAGATAACTCTCTTCATCAATACAGGGGAATGTTCCATGCTCTATCAACTGTGCTGCGTAAAGAAGGTCCACGAGCTTTGTACAAGGCCTGGCTTCCATCCATAATTGGAGTTGTAAGTACTATTATTCCTAGTTTTTATAATTGGAGTTGGGAAGTCTTACGAGACTTTTCCTTTCTCTTTTGTACGTGGGGTTATTCTATTATTCATGTTTGCAGATTCCATTTGTGGGTCTCAACTTTGTGGTGTAAGAATTTGTAAACAATTGGTTAATCAAAGCTATGCCTTTTGGACTAGTTGAAGATTCTGAGTTGAGTGTAACCATAAGACTTGCGTGTAGGGCTGCTGCTGGAACTATTGGCCAAACAATCGCTTACCCTCCTCAGGAAGAAAATAAACATGCAACAACTCTGAGACTAGTTCTTGTTTGTGGCGTTACGGGAACAGAATGGCTTGGGAAAAGTAGTAAAAAATATTGTTGTACATAAATTCAACTTCATCTATAAAAATAAGACAATTTACATCAGCTAGAGCTATACAATCTCAATGTATAGTTAATCTAGTCCAAAAAATTTGTATTTGAGTCATCTGGGTTAGCCATATTTCTTGAGGCCTACAAAATGCTGGTGAGATCAATGAACACTTGTTCCCCGCATGGAATTGTGAGACCACCGGTAGGATGATTAAATCCAAATTCTTCTTCGGCCTGACTCAGCAAAATCTGGAATGAACGATGTTTCAAGTATGAAACTGGAACCACGAATCTCTTCTATTCAGTTTCTCCAACATATACAGCAAAGTGACCTTTGGGCACAGTCGTCTCTGGAGAAAAAAGATTTCGCCTAAAAGTCTGTTTAGTAGTCATAACTCTGGGCAAGTGGAAACCCATGACTATAAACTGTGAAGTCTTTTGAAAATATTGCTGGAAAAATATGAATAATAGCTGAACTTTGAAGTAAGAGTATATATAGAGGAAAACTTCAGAGTCTGAAATGGGTTTCAATGGTGTAAATATAATTGCAGTGGGGTTTGATGAAGGACACAAGCAAGTAGCAGGTTCTGCCTCCCATATAATAATAAGTTTTCAACAGGATCTTAAAAGATTGCAACTCATTATGGCCTAGTTATTGTTACAACAATCAAGTGGCCTGGATGAAACAGTACTAGTAATTTTTCAGCAAGCTTTTAATAGTTATGTCAAGATACTTTTCTCCTTTAAATAGTGTCTTTTCACTCGGTCAAATTAGCTCATTACCGTTAAATTCACTTGTTGAATTGAAATGATATATATAATTTTATTAATGATGATTCTCAACAATCTGAGAACTTTTTATTGCTTACTTCTCATGGCTATCTTCATATGATTCTATCACAGCTTCTTTAGGTAAATAACAAAATTAACAACTTTTTGGCACAAATTGCATTTAACATATCAGTTTAAACTTGAGACGACATAGTTTTACTGAAGATAAACAAATTGTCTGCCTTTCTGACAAATATTGTAAAGTATATTTTAATAACTAGATAAGCTTAAATCATACCAATTTGCCTCATAGTAGGGAAAAAGAAGAGGCCTTTGAGTAGGTGGATAAGTTAATTTGTGCCTCATGAAGGATCACATGATTTTGTCTATAGCAACTCATTACCAAAATTTCAGGAAGTTTGATGAAATTGCAGACATCTTGCCCTACCACATCTGTGAAATAAACTGAAAATTTTATGTGGATAGACTATAGAGAAGCACATTGTCAATTTTAGGTAACAGTAATAACTAATGAGTAATACTAGCCTTACAAAGAAGCATACAAGAACCCATACAAAGAGTCAAATCCAATCCTTAAAAGAATGAAAAAAGAGATAAAAAAAGAGACAATCATAAATTTCAAAGGTTGGATTTGACTTTTTGTATACCTTTTTATAAGACTAATATTACTCATAGCTAATTGCTCGTATTAAACATGCTTGAGATATTGAACCTCCTCCCTTCCCAGTGTTTAGACAACGTCACATGAGTATTTGATGGTGAGAATGGCATCCATCCAAGTTCAAACTTGAAAAAGATTGGCTATTGATCCTGGCATATTTGGGATTTCTCTCTAGAGCAAAGTTGTTTGAAATTTTGAATCTCCATTTGGAGTATAATAAAAAACAAGCATGCCAATGACGAAAATCCTAGTATGTTCAGTTGCAGGAACATAACCGAAATTACAAAATATCAGAATGTTGACATCTCATTCAAGACAAGCCACAAATTTTTCACTTATCTTTGTTATTAGAAGACAGAAGCCAGTGCTTTCGGGTATTATAATCTTATCAACAAATATTGAGATCAGACGGACCATGAAAGACTTAGCAAAATGCCCAAACCTTGATGATGCCAATAGTAAGAACACACAAAGAATGCAAATGGAATTCGCTAAGCAATTGGCATGGTCAAAGCTTCCTGAAGCTTAGTACTTACATCTTGAGCATGATTGAATAACTCAGACCGATTAACTATAACATCCATGAAGTGATTAACTTCTGATAGTTACCATATAAAAGTCAAACACTGATTTCATCAGCAGAAAAAGAACCAGCCAGAATGTGGTCAAAGGACATTTCTCCAAAATAAAATACATTATTGACCAATGACCATTGTTTCCCTTCTTGTTTCAATGAATGCATTTGCAAATCCCATTGAAGCAACAAATTATGAGTTGTGACACCAGTAATTCAGCCACAAGCATAGCACTCGTTGGGAATCTAACAAAAAATAGTTTATCATGTATACGGAGTAGCTTATTTCTTCCTCAACTTGGAAAAAAGAAAAACATTCTTCAGGTCACTCCATTGCCAAAAATAATTGATCCACCAATTTGACATATCTAACAAAGCAATTATTTCCAATTCAGGTCCACCCAGAAACAAAAAAGTAACAGAAACTGCAGGGATGCTAGTTGACAACATCAAGGACCAGCTTGCGGGACTTGAGAACTGACCACCTCAAGCGCCGGTAATAAGCAGCTTGAAGCAATGCCAATGACAGTACAAATATCCATTTAAAACCCATCTGCATTAGAAGGCATAAAATTTTAAGAATAACTCAATATTAAATAATGTTTTTTTGATGGTAACTTGATTTAAAAACAAATGTACCAGCTTCCTCTCTTCCATTTCTGGTTCTGCTGCCCATGTTAAAAATGACACAACATCTTTTCCCATCTGCATCACAATAACAAGGGTAGAAGACTGAGCTTTGTACCACAGAAACATCTATATAGTAAGCTTACAGAACCTCCACCAAAACCTAAGGCATTACATCTTAGAAGAAAAACAACCTGAGATTCAGTTGCAGGGGTACCATCTTCATACTCGATGGCGCCATCAATAAGCATTTTAGGCATAGCAATGGCTCCCCCAGGGAAGTAAGGATTATAGTACAATCCGTCCCTGATCTACAATAGCAATTGTAAATAGATTGTGGTTAGGAAGTGAAACAATCATTATCATCTATTTTATCAAAAATACAAGTCATAACCTCAACTGCAAAGAAGATGCGACCTCAATAAATACATTAGATGATATTTAGTAGCACTCCACTGTTAAATACATAGTTTTATGACAAGATATAAGTACATAGTTTAATGACAAGACCTAAACACCTTTAAGTTTGACAGCACACCGTAATAATCAAGGCAGATTGGAAATTACCCAAAAAAGATAGAAAGAAAGAAAACAGCCCAAAAGTGTATTGTAACAAACAAGAGAGCAAAAAAGAACAGCCAACTGAGCAATAGTGTGCTTTATATTAATCTGGTCAGCAGCTAAAAAAACTCCTCTTGAAACCTCAAAAATCCAAAGACTTCTCAAATCCAACTATGGCTGTGTCAGAGGAGTGAGCTTAATATATCAGCTGGAAAAAATGACTGGTGGTCCAGGCCAGCCAACCTCATAACATCTCAAAGAGCTATTATGAAAGATAGAACCAATAGAAAGATAACTTTAATGAAAAAAAAAAAAAAGAAGTAAGAGCAGGTCAAATTCCTGCCAGCTTTAACACATCTTTGTTTTTGGTTCCCCTTGTACCATTACAGTCAACCATGTCTATACTTATGATAACATTTGGAGAATTCCACAAAAGCATAACTTAAATGCCACACGCCAATCATGGAAGCAGGAAGTTAAAGAGACTTGGAAGCAGAATTTACCGTAACACCAGCAGGGGGATCACGGTAACCAGTTAAAAGAGCAAACACATAATTCTGACCATTATGACGAGCCTGGAAGGAAAAAGAGTAAGATTTTTCCTGGATAGGAAATTACAGCTTTTATTGTCAAATACCAGAAGATAGTAATTACTTTGGTAATAAGACTCAAATCTGGCGGATATGCCCCTCCATTTGCAAACCTAGCAGCTTGTTCATTGGCATATGGCTGAGGAAAACGATCACTGAGTTTACCAGGACGTGTAAACATCTCACCCTCATCATTAGGTCCATCAACCACCTCAATCTCAGCTGCCATTGCCTTTGTTTCCTCTTCTGTATATGCAACTCCCACTAAATCACGGTATGATATTAGTGACATAGAATGGCAGGATGCACATACTTGCTGGTAAACCTGGTGACCACGCCGAACCCTGTACATTAAAATTTGATCACAAAAATTACGACATGTAGCACCATCAAACTAGATATTACTAGCAACTAAGGAACAAATAATATCACTATCTGATGAAAGATTCTAAATAGATAAATTTGAAGAGCTAAGCTGCCTCTGAATTTAAATGATGCAGAACAGCCAGCTTGTTGTCTAAAAATATATATTGAATGTTTCCCTTTCACCCATAGCGTGGAGTAACAGCAGCTACAAGTACAGTACATGTAGTGCCATGCAATTTTTTAACACCACCAGAATGTCTTTCAAACAACGTTTAAACTAGAAGAATAAAAGAAAACATTCTCACTTACAGTCACTACAAGCAAAAGAGTAAGGCTAAACTTAATATGAACCCTGATATTGGAGATAGCATAAAGATATATAACTTAATTAATGGTAAATATAACTATTAGGGAACAAGAAAAAAGTGATACTCAATCAGGTTCCATTAAACTAGAACTCTACAAGTCAACTTAAATTTGCAAGTTCAATAATGAATTTTACAATTAAAAAAGGAGGCCATAAACTCACGAAGCATGGTCGTATGAACTAAGAATGCCTTCATGAGGCCAGGGATAGTTTGGACATGCCAAGCCATGTTCAGCTTCATCAGCAGATGCTATTGTTGCAAAACTCAAAAACCCTGAAACACCAACGCCAAGGAGTGCAAATGTCTTTAGGGACTTCATAACCACAGATCCAGCATCTTCATGAAATTTCTTAGAAGAAAAAAAGGATAAAGTGGGTAACCCCTGCAAGATCACATGCACAAACTATTAGGTATAGAACCAACCACTAATTATTTATTCTACCTAGCAGCCAAGTATAAGGGTCCAATCAAATAACGCCACTGTCCCCCATACATGATCGAGAAGCACTACTTGAAGTTGGAAACAATCTCAAACATTTTACCACAATATCATTCATCATTCAATCAGGTGATATAATATAAACTAAAACACTTCAGTTGATTTCCAGACATGATATATTAGAACACACGTAAAAGGAGGAACTGCACTTACAGCAGAGTGAGACTGAAGTCTCCTCCTTAGGAGCTGGTGGATAACTCCTCCTCCAGCCATTTCAACAAATATATATATATCAATTAGTTCACTGTAACAAGAAAAAAAGAATTACAAAATCATTCCAACAAGGATATACAAAAAAAAAAAAAAATCCAAGATCTAAAGAAGCTCAAAATGCAGCACAGTATTAAGTGAATCAGAAAAATATATATTCATACACACAGATCACAACACAATTTTTCAAACCATTTATTCTTTTACGCTCAAAATGTAGACAATTAAATTAATGCACTTTGAATGCATGAAATTACCTCTAAAATATGCCATTCCCAAGATGAATTAATTTTACATTCCAAATGTCATATTAGTTGTTGAATATGCATTGATGGTCAATTCAAAACTTAGTTATACAACTTGTTTAGAAAATGTGATGTCATTACCCCAATATATGTGGGTGGATAAACATTGCTCACTCTATGGTGAGCCATACTACATTATAGCACTACATGTATACTACACCCAAGTGAAAAAATTAAAAGCACCATACTTGCAGCACAGAACTATGCGGCAGCATTGCTCCCATTTACTTAAAGTTTTACATTCAAGCATCGAAATGGCTTCAAAAGGCAAGGTTAGATAGGCAGCACGTTAAAAATCAATTTACCCAGTCTGCATCATCAGGAAGAATACTGTTGAATCAATAAACTATTCTAAACTCTCTGTCAAGGGTTCTATTGCCGGTCAAGAAGATTCTAAGTTCCAGATTGTGGCGTTCATAATAAAAACACAGAATTAAAAAAAAAAATTCCAATAATTAAATTTCTAAAACATTATAACACGCAAAAGGAGTTACAAAATCTAATCAAATTACATAAAACCAATGATAACAACAAAATACAAAAAAGCAAGTAAAAAAAAAAAAAAAGAGAGAGCATAAAGATATTAACACACACGATATTCACATTAACATAATAGTGAGTTTCTTTTGATAAAAAAAAAAAAACAGAAACCCAAACGGAAAGCAGATCGAAGAACATAAAAAGAAAGAGAAAACACAAAAGAAGAAGAGAACTCACGAGATGAGACAAGACAAGTAGGTGGATCTTCGAGTTTATGGTCAAAGGAGAAGGCGCAGCTGATAGGGATATAGAGAGATCTGAGTAGTAGTTTGCGAGAAAATGGGGTTAACATTTGCTGCTATTATCACTCACTGATCGATATTCTCCGTTACTTACAATTTGGGCTTTGGTTTTGGCCCATATCACCCACTTATCCTTCCTTTTAGTGTTTCCTTTAATTGTTGGGCTGGGAAAGATGGGAAGTTTGTGTGGAGGAAGCGAAACCCAGCCCATCTCTACCATTGGGGCTTTGACACTTTTATGTATACAAGAAATTCAATAAAGTAATTTGGTTTATGAAATAATTAAGCACATTCATATTTTGATTATTATAAATCAACCCTGTCCCTGCTGTAATGTTTTTGACAATTTCTCCAAAGAAAATAAAATATGCAGCAAAATGGAAACAGAAGAGACTTGATAAAATTCTATTGTTTACTTATTGGATTGCAGCAAAACGATCTCTTTCTGTTCAAATTCAAAATTTGTATTCAAAGGAGTTGCGGTCATGTCTATGGTATCATCTTTTCAGGGACCCCTTTACTATGAATTGTTATGTATTTTGCAAGTATTTGTGAAGGAGAACATTGGCAATGGGTGACTAACCACTGAAGTATATACATATGTACAAAACAAAAATAATGGAATTTTCAAGGACAAATGTACATGTTTTTGCCTCCCGCTCCCACCTAGATTATGACAACACCAACAGATGAAACGCTATTCACTAATATATATTTCCTCCGTTTTTTTCTAAGTGTCGTTTTGAGGATATAATTTTTTTTCTAAATAAGTGTCGTTTGTCTTGTCTCAGTTGTCTAATATCTCTATTCTCCCATTTTTGCGATGGCCCCCAGCTCTTCTCTCTTTCTTTCTTTGCCTCAATATTCTCTCTCCACTTTTTTGTATGCCCACTCCTCTTCTCTCTCTACTTTTTTGTATGCCCACGCCTCCTCTCTCTTTTTGTTTACATTAAAAAAATCAGTGCATAAAAAAGTGTGTAATTAGCTAAAGCGTCATTTATTTAGAAACGGAGGAAGTATAAGGAGTCAATGGCTATTTATATTCTAAGCCAACCACATTTGTTGCTTTGCTATGTCCCATGTCATTGATTTTTTTTTTATCAAACATCGTTTGCTGAGTGTAAGACTAACATAAATGCTTATTATTCCAATTAACAAATTACATTCTAGTGTATTCTGAGCCAGTTTATTAGAATTTCCAAATACTTGGAAAAAAAAAATGATACTTATCCTGTCTCTGGTCCAAAGTTTTGTTCCTTGTCAGCAGGCAAGTGAACTTGATCATTTAGGGCATTCTCTGTTGCAACTTATATGTTGTTTGGATCCTGGTTAAGTGAGAAAGACAGAGACATGTGATTTGTCATATAAAATACATTTGAATCATGCCCTACTCCGAATGCAACCAGCAAAATTGGTTAGTGGGTTACTATTGCTGTGTGTTTTTACATCTTTAACATAGTTTCTTGTGAAGTCTACAAACTGCAAGTAAGATCAATGAAGGCTTTCTCACTACATGGAATGGTAAGACTACTCATTGGATGATTAATCCCAAACTCTGCTTCAGCTTGACTCAACAGGTCCTGGAATGAAAGATGCTTCAAGTATGTAATGGGAACAACAAATCTCTTCTTTTGAGTTCCTCCAATGTAAACAGTAAGGGAGCCTTTGGGCACATCACTAGACGAAAGAATGCACTGAACCAAAAACTATTTTGCAGTGGAGTCTTTAATCCTTTTAAAGTCAAAAAATATTTTGCAGTGGAGTGGGATTGTCCATGAAAGAGGTATATATATGGACCAAAAACTCTTGTGGACAGCAATATCAGAAACACTAATTAAGTGGTAAAGTGAAGTGACAGGTGCAATGGGGTATATTTAAGGACAAAAAGCATGAGAAATCACATGGTTTTGCCTCCAACTATATATGAAGTTGTGATAGATATGCATATTCTTTTAGCTCAACATGAATGGTAATAGCACAAATTTATTCAAGTTTCTAATCAGACAAACACAAAGGACACTAGTACTATGTGATATGACCCTACCAATACGAGAAAAATACAAGATGTAATGCATTCATGTGAAGATGCTTTGGGAAGGAGAGGATAATTATATGAACGTGGCCTTAATTTGAATTGATGATTGATTGGAAGGAAGCTGAAAAAAAACCTCGCATATGAATTGAGAAACTTTTCTGTACTGCAGCTAGTTTGACCCTGATTGACCAAAAATTTAATAGGCCATGCCTTTGGTAAAGAATGATCAACTTTTTGGACCAATTAAATCAATAGACCATATCCACACACAATCAGCTATCGTGAAATGCAGGACAATAGCAAAGAAAATCATGGGAGTTGAACTTGGCGGTTCCCAAGAATTTCAGATTGTGAACTGCTTTTCTGATTTGAATCACAATATGTGTCCAGGAACATTCAAGAAACATCTTGATGGGATTTAGATTGTGTCATCCTTTGAAGTGCTTCAATCAGTATTCTTCACACATCTTTCAACTAAGCACAATTTCCAAATGAGTAATTCTTCTCACAAAGAGAGCTGTCATTTTGCAATAAGAATCAACAAATGACCCATTAAAGATTAATAAGATTTTACCTTCCAGAAAACAAGCCTTAAACAGTTTGACCTTAAATGCATGTTTATGATAGCAAATCTTGGTAATCTTTCGAGAAACAATCATCTCAATTAACTTGGATTCACTCACATGAGAGGTAGGGCACTGTGTCTCAAGATACATATCATGTGACAATTCCTGAATGTGAAAATTAGTCTCGTGAATCCCCTTGTGAAGTCTTTTTGCAAGTAAGAAAAGCGTGTTGGAGGGTTTAATGTAGGTCTTGATTGATATATGCTGGTGACCAGACAGCCTCTAATTATCCTGAAATGTATTTATTTACTGTTAAGTTTTAAAATGTATGCAAAACAAATTTACTTTTCTTGTATATTAAAGCTAGAATCTTGCTAACATAAGCTTATACTGTTTCAATCATTAAATTCCTTAGATTAATCTGTGCTCCTCAATTCTCTGCCGGTAATAGAGTGCACTCAATAAATATGATATTTGACCTCAATTATCCTAATTGATTAATTGCAGCCAGAGCAAAGTTCACAGAGAGTTGCGCTCAAGATGGAAATACATCTACTTTCTTGTTTTCTATATATTATACTTCTCATGAACACTAATTAAATAAATAAAATTCCTTCACATCCACTGAATCATCACTTGAATTGTCAAAATCAATGCAGCATGAAGAAAAAAAAAACTTTTTTCTGTAACTAACTAAATTAAGGACTTGACGAAAGTACTCATAAATAGTCTGACTCCTATTGCATATATCTTAGTCGATAGTCATTAGTCATAGCCAGAGTATAGAGATTGAAGACTAAGCAGTAACACTTTGCTGATACAAAGCAGGCAGTCCACAATTGAGACCTAGGTGGAGGACCTAGAGAGTCATCATAGTAACCCAAAATGTTTGGTTGGCAGAAAGATGACAAGGTCTAAGTTCAATGCTTCTCTAAATGAGCAAAATGTATATGAAGATCTATTCGATGAAGACAAGTCTTAATTTGATGCCAAGAACATGCTGAGCATCAAAAGGTAAGTGGTTTATAATTAGTTCAAAAGACACAGGACCAATATCCTTATACAATATCACAAGTTGCACCTCTCTTTCTTCTGTTTCTAAAGGTGTGGTAGGGCATAATGCTTTACCATAGACAAGGCAAAAGCATGTGAAATATAACCAATTCTTTCACCTGATATGTTTTTTCAAGATTCTTCAATCACCTCTCATTATCCTATCCAATTCCAAGCTAAGGTTATTTAACATCTGCCCCTATAAATAGCTGGTTAGTAATTAAAGATACCATTTCAAGCCAAAATCTTCATCCATCCATCATCAGTCTCGTCAATCAAAGAGTTTTCTTTTCCAAGATGGGTATTCAATTGATGGGGTTAGCTCATGCCAAGCAAAGACTCCAGAGAACACTTTCAGCTAAAATCAGAATGGCATCAAGCAGTAGTAGTAGCAATGTTCCAAAAGGCCACATCGCAATTTATGTTGGAGAAAGCTACAAGAAGAGATTTGTGATTCCCATATCATACTTGAACCATCCTCTATTTCAGGATCTACTAAACTTGGCCGAGGAAGAATTCGGATTCGATCATCCAATGGGCGGTCTCACAATTCCATGTAGTGAACATTACTTCATCACTCTAACTTCGGCCTTGAATTGTTCATAAATGGTGGCTTCATCATCATCACAGTACATTATTCTTGCCATATGATCGATTCACTTGTTTGCTTCATTAATTATTATTATCTTCTCCTTGATGAGTTGAACATATATAAATTTGAGACAATTTAAGAGCCAGTCTCTTCAGTTTTGTATGCGGCATCTACTCAAATATTCAAATACCCCATGTAATAAACTATTAATTAATGTAATTTGTATATAGTGAAACTGCTTGCAATAATATATATGTTATCAATATTCTTTCTTATCATGAATGGACTCCATTTAATATAAACATAGTTTATAAAGCTATTGCACATTTCATAAAAAGACAAGCAATACGTCAAATCAAATTAATTTTAAAAGAAAAATAAGAATTTATTTTAGTAAAAAAGTATATCGGATCACTTGATAAGTGTAACTTTTTCATTGACCATACATATGAATGAAGTGGCAGTAAGCCTGCCTGCTAAGTACTTAAGCGTCTACTGAGTACTGAGGCGGCGGCGACATTTCCCTTTGCTACAATGGAATGGATGAAACATACCCAAGTCAAAATCTCATTCAATTACAGAGCAGGAGTAGGTCAAAGCTTTCACTTTCAAAATCGCAGCACAGGACTTGAAAACTCCCTGCTATGCCTATGCATACCTTCGTTAATTTCTACAATGCGAGACAAGATATTGTCCAGATTTAAACTCTGTAACTGAGAATTTTTGTTTTAATATGGAGGGATATAATATTCCATATATCTTACTTAACAACTCTTCTACATGTTTGCTCTCATGCTTGTTCATGAATCTGGCTACACCCTCCTCGGTCATAAAACAGTTACGATGCTAGAAATTAAGCATTGGTTCCTGTTCTCGGACTCCGTAGAGACTGCCTTTGCCTCACCTACTTCCACCAAAACTTGTCGGCTTTCACCTTCAAACTCAGCGCTTGCTATTTGTTTCCCCAACTTGGATTATTTGAAGTGAAAAAAAGATTCAAACAAACAGTTTATATTACTGCATTAAGCTAATTACCATAAATATATATATAAAACTTTAGAAAAATGTTGGTGAAACTATTAATTATGTTTTGCAGAACACATGATATTTGTCTCTATCTACTGACATAAGTAATTTGTCAACTTTCTTAATTGTAGATAACTGTTAAAATATGAGCAGGAGTGGCAAAAGAGGCAAACAAAGTTGTTGAAGAATGCCAGAAAAGAGAGAAATTATGTATATTTCTTGTGTATTGAGTTTACATGATTGAGTCAATTTATACAGAAAATGTAAAGCTATGCAAGGGATGTAATCAGAGTTATAAAGATAGAATATTTGACAGTAAAGGATTTGCTGATGTTACTCCTGGAAATCATGTCAATTTGCTTGATTCCAGGTTGCTTAATTCCAGCAATCTTCCTTCCATATTTGCATGATTTACTTCTATATTCCATCAATA
Source organism: Pistacia atlantica (assembly GCA_026229545.1). Taxonomy (NCBI): domain Eukaryota; kingdom Viridiplantae; phylum Streptophyta; class Magnoliopsida; order Sapindales; family Anacardiaceae; genus Pistacia; species Pistacia atlantica. The sequence goes on along the minus strand of JAPEIT010000015.1, from coordinate 26,479,706 downwards.
ACAAACCGTGCATGATATATATTTTATAAAATTTTCCTCATATATATGTTAGCATAATATTTGCTCTCTCTAGGAAGCTCCAAAATATTATTAACAAGGAGAATGAAAAAATACAGTGAAAATTAAGCACTCGAAGCAAAACCTCGACTGAGACAAACACACACACACACACATATATATATCTTGGACCCGTAATTATTCAGTCCCCCGTAAATTTACAAATCTCAGTTTGCCTTAGGCCCTCAACTGAACTTCAAAAATGATAACATTATATATCAGTACGTTAATATATATTAACCTTGCTATTAGCTAATTAACTATATACTTTTATTTGATGATCATGAAGAACCATTACTCAACTGAGAAGTGAGATTGATAAACACATCTTCAGCACAAGGAATGGTGAGACCCTGCATTTTATGATCAAAACCAAACTCCTCTTCAGCCTCACTCAACAAGGCCTGAAATAGAGGATGCTTTAAGTATGTTATTGGCACGACAAAACGTTTGGTTTTTTCTTCTTGCTTTCCCACATAAACCGCGAAATGGCCTTTTGGGACATCTAATGAACTTGAGGTTTGGTGTGACAATTGCTGCTGCTTAGATGATGAAGACCGTCTTCGAATAATTTGCCTTGCATGATGAACCATCTCAGTCACTCGAATCCCCATTTCTGGATATATTCTTATTATATGTGTTAAAAATATATAATTGAAATTGACAATTCTGAAATGGATTTATATAGGAGTAGAGAAATTATCAAGCTCGCAACATGTAGGTTGTCCTATTTATTAAACAAGTAATTGGAGTGTGTGCAATGACTCTCTGAAACATCCACAAGGGCAACTTGGACTTAGGTGGTCCAATGAAAATCTAAAAAACTATAGTATATAAATATACTACATTTACCAAATCCAAATCCGCCCACTGTTTTGACATCTCTGAGCATGTTCGTAATGTCAGTTTTTTGCATGCATTGATCAATGAGTGGTTAGTTGCTCTAGATCCGAGAATTCATCAAGATTCATGGGTTTCTCTTTCTTATCATGAACTTTGAACTACTAGTAATATTACTGCCATTTTCTTGTTCTTTGTTGCGCCCATACTCCTACAGCTGCAGAACTATCTAATTAAAGACTCACAGAACCGTTATTAATTCTCAACTTGCATATATATATATATATATTATCCAAAGTTTTCAATCAAAGGATCATAAATCCTGACGTAAGAGTCAATGCATCTAATAAGTGTAAAATTCATACCCCAAAAAAATGTCAGATATTTAGATTTGGGCAGTCAGTCAATCAGTGAAATTATTTCCCAGAAACATGGCAAGTAATGGCCGCAACTGCTTGCTAGCTAGTTGTTTCAAATTAATAAGTTTATAGTTTTTCTTATCTGTCCTCCACTCCAATAGTCCTACCACTTCGTGATATTGTCATTTCCTTTTTCTTCGATTGGGATTGTGCATTGATGATTTGCTTTTAAATTATTTCAAGTTTTTGAAGATCTCAATCCACAAAAGTACACTAGGTACACAGGAGATCAGCTATAGCTTGCCACCACATTTACCACCCTGGCAATATTGTCCCATTTCCTTAATTTGTGAAGAAATACAACTCTTAAGTAATTATTAAATTAGACTGAAGATATGGGTGTGAATATTTAACAAGTACTTGTATATTTGTTTCAATATAAAAATGAAGAGTTTGATTCTACGTATCAAAGTAGGAATATATCACAAATATAATTAATCTCGAAACGACTAAATTTTATACCATGTGAGCCATATATCATTATCAAATCAAAACTTGATTATTTTTGTACTTGTTTGAGTTAAGAGTCTTTTAAAAACTGATTATTATGTTTTCAATACATTGAATATTGTAAATAATAAAGAATCACATCATCTCTTGAAAGTTGAAAATCTTCCTACAGAAAAAGGTCTCTCCTTTACATGTGTTTGATATGCATAGAGTGCCAACAAGGAAACACAAATCAATATCTTTGTTTGCTTAACCTAACACATTACAACTCCACGATCACATGAATCTGTTGCCCTTAAAATTCAGTGTACGGCTGCTTGTTTTTAATCTAGCTGATGAACTACTGACAAACCTTACATACAAATAGCTATAGAGAACAAGAGAGTTGTGATATGAAAGATGACTTCAAGGTACAAGTGGGTTTATTATTTGGTGTAAGATATAGATAAAGAAATCAATAAGATAAGCTCAAGAATGAGCAAAGCCATGTGAGCCTGCAAGAAAGTGGGGCCTTTTAAGATACCCAGTTGCCACTCTGCTGACCACATAAACTCATTTCCCTTAATTTTATTTACTCTATAAATACATATATACAACAACTGTAGGCCTTAACTCCAACCTCAAAGCTTTCAGATCAAAAAAAAGTATCCATTTATTTGAATACTAAAAACCTGAGATGGGTATTCGTTTGCCATCGATGATTCTAAATGCAAAACAAATTCTGAAGAAGCAGTCTACTCCGAGTAGAAATCAACCAGAGGTTCCCAAAGGTCACATTGCAGTTTATGTTGGAGAGTTACAAATGAAGAGATTTGTGGTTCCAATATCTTACTTGAATCACCCTTTATTCCTTGATTTGTTGCACCGAGCAGAGGAAGAGTTTGGCTTCAATCATCCAATGGGTGGCCTCACCATTCCATGCAAAGAAGATGCTTTCATTGATCTCACTTCTCGGTTATGTTATGCCTCATGAAGAACAATGAACAACTTAAAGTCCTCCAAAATTTTGACCTATATATTTCTTCCTTTTTGTTCTAACTTTGGCTAGATTAGAAGATCGAGTTGTAGTATAACCATGTGTAAATTTTCCCACATGCAAGTGGGTAGAGAAAGATAAAATTCTCTCTCTCCCTCTGCAAATCAATAGAAACGAAGTTCTTTCTTTACTCAATCCTGGTTCTTTAACTAAGGTACGTTAATATTTCTTCAACTTGTTTATGGACTATTTTCTACTTCATATTTTCATATAAATAAAAGATAATTTAATTAAACCGAAGTTTCTCAATTTTAAGAGGTAGAAGAAAATTTGGAGAATAAACTTTGAATAAGAAACATGGAAATAAAACTTTGAAGATTTAACATTTCTGCAAAAACTAGTGAGTTTGATTCTACAAATTATTCGTTGAAGAACTCAATATGGTCCTACAGAATCCTGATTAGAATATTTTGTAAAAATTACTTCATTGATATGGATATATACATTGTATTGACAACTCCCAACCGCAGATGGGACTCATTAATGGCAGATAACTACTCTGCTAATTATAAATCTCAAAATAATATACATAATCCAGCTGAAAAACGTTGGTCATATATTTCGGGTAACTTTAGTTTCTTGTATAAGAATATTCTCAAGTATAAATACCATTTACAGATTGAAAATTACAAAATTTTACCTGAAAATATTAGTTAAGAGACTGTTTAATAGTGAAATGAATGTCAGAATTGGTTATATGAAAGGGTAAAGCTATCCAGTGATGACAAGGATGAATGCGCTCAACGCTAAATCCAACACTCAGATTGTGATGAGATTGGAATATATGGTCAGGCTGTTGTACCTAGTCACCCAAAGTACACTATCTAAATATACAGATCATCTTCATCCTTTCTTAGACTGTAATGACATGTAGGGTCTGGTCTAATAAGAAGAATTATGAGGTCAAAACCTGCAATTTTCTATCTGTCAGGCCTTGAAATAATGGGTCCAAGGCTGGCATTTTCATCTTCTCGGCCGCAATTGTCGACCCAGATAAGCATCACATGTATATGTTCTTATGCAGCATAAAGTGTGCGGCATATGGTTTTGAGTCACCAGGCTGGGTAAGTTTCTAGACTACGCATGATTTTCAAAACAAAAAAAAGTTGGGCTTCTGCACCATAAATTAGCCGATAAATAAGAAAGAAACAGAAAGAGAAAAACAAAAATCCATGATGAGCTATCTTAGCAAAGCCATGTGCACTTTCTGAGTTGCCAAACTGCCCAATTATGCAGCCTGACCACACATCTATTTGGCTTTAACTGGAAAAGTATGGCACTCCACTATTTCACAACCCTATAAATACACCACCAGATAAGCCTTCAAGCTCCAGCTTCTTTAGTCTTCAGTCTTCACTCTAAAAATATCAACCAAATTCAACTTCATTTCAGTCTTGGTGATGGGTATTCGTTTACCATCCATGATTCTTGGTGCCAAACAAGTTTTGAAACTTGCTAAAAATCAAAGAGATGTGCCAAAAGGGCATGTTGCAGTTTATGTTGGAGACCTTCAAAGGAAGCGGTTTGTGGTTCCAATATCTTACTTGAACCATCCTTCATTTGTAGGCTTACTTAACAAGCAGAGGAAGAATATGGATTCAATCATCCAATGGGAGGCCTAACAATTCCATGCAAAGAAGATGCCTTTATTAAAGTTACTTCTAAATTGAATGCCTTGTGAAAGAAGAAAATAATGGCAAGTTTTGGCAGGATTTCTTTTATTTTTTTATTTTTTTTCCTCCTGGTGGAGTTGGAAAGTTTGTACTAACCATGTGTATAATTTTTTTTTGCCTAATACTGAGTGTGTGGGCTGAGAGATAAATATTAGCTCTCCCACCAAACATCTTTGACAAATAAATGTAAGTTCTTGCTTATCAAATATTTGGCATCTTAATCTTTAAACTTCTGGTTTATTGAGTAGTGCGTGAAGATAGTAATGTAAACTGCAAGTTCCTTGTCTTATGGACAAACCTTACTCACAAGAATTAGTATAGTCCTTCTAAACAATGAATAATCAAGCAATCTAACAAACAAGAATGACTGTCCATTTAGCCAATTGACCTATAACAAGCAATTTTTCAAGTCTATGCTTATGTATAAAGTCAAAGAAAACAGTTAACAGAACCCAGAATGAACAGTGAAAAGTACAAATTGTAAAGCCTACTAGCTCTGTTCTACACTTTAACAGTAGTGCTAAAGCTTCACAAGAAATGGAGTTTTGAGAATTTTAACAGTTGACAGGAAAAGAGTTATGCTTGTTTGGTGGATAGTATTCATCTGATTTTGAGATTGCATAGTTAAATTAGTTGCCACTTTACCCTGGTATTGGTCATGTTTAAGTTAGTGTAGCTGGATTTTTGATAAATCTCAGGTGTAACCATCTGGAAGGATAAATATTATTTGGAATCCGACATTTATCAAAAGAAAAAACTCATACCCTGTGATTTTAAAAACATTACTGACATCCCATGTAGTATTACATTTACTGTTATGGTTTTAAATATCACTGAGTAATGACAAAGGATTAGGATAGACGTCATATATTAAAATTACAGGGAGTGAATTAATATTGAGTCTTTTTTTATAGAAATTTTGAGGGCAAACCCAGGATATAGGTAGGACTGTAAACGAGCCGAGCCGGCTCTCGGCTCGATAAAAGCTCGTTTAGAGCTCGGCTCGATAAGGCTCGGTTCGACTCGACTCGAACTCGGTTCGTTAACCGAGTCGAGTTCGAACACAGTGAAGCTCGGCTCGTGGGCTCGCTAGCTTGGCTCGGCTCGTGGGCTCGTGAGCCTGGCTCGGCTCGGCTCGATTAAGCACTGTACACTTAATAGGGTATTTTGGTGATTTTTTAAACTATTAGGTATTAAACTGATATTTTTCAGTGAAAAAAGTTTTAAAAAATGACAGTTTCCCCCCCTAAAGTGCAAATTTGAAATAACATGATACACCAAAACAGAGTGTCAATTACTCAATTTCAGTTCCCCATCCCAGTTGCCCTAAATCCCAAATCGCAATCAAAGACCCCTAAATCCCAAATCGCGAACTAGACAATCTGAAATCGGTAATCTCCTAGGAATGTTATTTGTATATATTCAGAACTGTTTTTTTATTTTGTAAGGTAATAGACATTTTGTAATGTTCAAAACTATCATGGTTAATTCAACATTGGATGTAAATATGAAATGTTGTACGCAAGCAGATTGCTATAAAAAAAGGGAACTTGGCTCGATCAAACCCGGATAAATGGTGGTTTGATCGAGCCTGGAGAGCCTCAAAATTGAGACTTGAGCTCGAGCTCGGTCGAGCTCGACAATTGAGACTCGAGCTCGATATCGAGTCTCAATTTTGAGACTCGCCATGCTCGAGCTCGACACTGTTGTAAACGAGCCGAGCTTGATAAGCCAAAAGCTCGACTCGGCTCGGCTCGTTTACACCCCTAGATATAGGGTCAGTTTGTTTTATTATTTTAGATAGGATTTTGGGAGTAATATTAGGTAGTTGAATAGAGGAGTATTGTGAGGTAAAATTTTAAAATTTCTTAAAAAACCTCTAGGTTTGCTAATTTAACATTTGCTAATTTAACAAAACACCCCAATATATAAAAATTTTGTAAAATGGCAAAAACACCCCCACCACCCGCAGTGCCAGATTCCGGCCACCACCATCGGAATCTAGCTGGAAAATTGTGTTACGACACAGACCAGTCGGATCTAGCGGGTAGGGCGTTGATATGACCTTTTTCGACCAAATCCTCGACCACTGCAAAAGTCCATTTTTGGTTGTTAGTGATGGCCAGATCGATGAATTACCAGCCAGTTCCGGTTGTGGTGTAGGCCGTTGTGACAGATTCCTGCTACCACCGACGGTGGTTGCAGGAATCTGGCAAGTATGGGTGGGTGAGGGTATTTTTGTTAATTTTTAAACTTTTTTCTAGGGGTATTTATAAAATTAATAAACTTAAGGGGACTAAAAAAATTAAAAAATATATACTAATATTTCTCCAATAATGTGCCAAACAATATTTTGGGAATATGGGTAAAAATAATGTGCCAAACGCACACCAAATTTCTTGTAATGTGACAAGTCACGAACTTCATACTGCAATTTTCACTACACCACTAACAGCATCACATGCATTCGCTTATGCTCCATCTATTGAATTGGCAATGGCAGAGCCATGTGAATCTTTCATAAAACTTGGTCCAAATACCCAATTTTGTTTCTAACACAAGACTACAAATTAGGATATGTGCCTGCTTTAATGTGGTGTTTTGGACAATTTGCAAGCATTATATTATTTTAAAAGTAGTTTACATAACCGTAGTTGCTGTATAGCAACTGTAATTAATGGCTACTCAACACTATAAACATACTCTCAATTTATAGCTCATATAAGTGGTATTCAACATTATACATTCTAATAATGTAATACAAATTCCATAAAACAGGGGAAACATTTGCACCTGAAGTTTCCAGCATGGAAATGGTTGTGAACTTGTGATTTATTATACTTTTCAAAGTGGAATATGAATGTGGCTCTTCTCGTTACCTGAGATAGCTACGAGATCCAAAGCTGTATTCATATTTTTTCTCTTCCTCCCACACCATGCTTCCACCAAGTTTATAGTAAGAAAAAATTGTCTTCATCCATTTACAATTTTTTGAAGTATACCATGGGGATGCAAGTTGAACTTGGGTCAGATCACCGGTTCACATTTGAAAAAGTGCAGCATACACTATGTTCCAAGTCTTCCTGCTGGAAGCCAAAAGATATTTCTATCTTTACTCCAAAGAGAGATTACCGGTTCGAATATTGCGCTGCTGATGAGCAATTCCTTTTCCCAATTGTAATGAGCTTAGCTCCCCTGGTTTTCCACTGAAAGGAGAAGAAAGCTTCGGCTGGAACCATCTTCTTAAGGCAAGCCCATTGATTCTAATTTTTCCATATGATTCCTTCCCTTGGTAAGTTAGACCTAGCCTTCTCAGTAATGCTGTTATTGCCTGGCCGGTCCTGTAGTCAACAAAAATATTGAAATTCAAAATCAATTACATCATTCATTCTTATTGATGCACACAGTGCAAAAGAAGAGATTAAGAGTTCAAATGCAACCTTCAATTTTACTCAAGTACAAATTAAAGGGTGAAAGAGCAATGCTGCAAACACAGAATTGATATGGTGGAAGGTCATATTAGATCTGTGTCCCAGTTACCTAGTTAGCATATGTTAGACCACCCATTTCCAAGATTTACCTAAAGAAGAGGAGGAGGGGTATTAGTGGACATACAGGCTAATGAGAGTTAGAGGATAGTCTACGTGGCTTCAAGGCAATATTAGTGTGACTACCTTTGGGTATAAAAGGGGGGGTATTATCTTGAAATGGGCAGGTTGTTTCTTTGGAATATGTTGGGAGGCTGCTAGTACCTCGAATCACTAGCATCTATCTTTTTTCGCTTTATTTCTTTTCTGAACGTTCTTGCATCTTCTCTTTTTCATGTCAACACAATTCTCATAATTGTTCTAGTTATTGTGTGTTGGTGTATGTGGAATTGTAGGGACTGTTTGAATTACTGTTTTTCATTGAGTTCCTATCAGCATAGTTGCTTCTTTTTCACAAGCACAAATCCACCACCAAGTTCTTTTTTCCTTTGGTTAAATAAACGGATGATATTTCAGTCCAGAGAGCTACCACTATGCTAAAGCACCAGACAACTAAAGTTATTGATAAATGAACTCTGGAAAAACCGTAAATTAAATGTGGGTCTAATTCACTTACCAAATTCTTGAGAAAGATGTCCACATCATCAAATGAATTCCTACAAATCATCACTCAGACTATTTGGGACTGACTACATCTAAAATAGCCCTTTGTGGTAAATTGCCAAGAATAGTGTAAATTTGGGTCTTAAACAACATAAACTTTGAGCTTCAGAAATGGATGCTGAACTGGCACAATATAAGAAATGCATATGCATTTCCACATCTTGCTGGTTCAGTTTGATCATCTGGATGTTACAATAGCATCATGGCAACACATTTAGTCTTTCAAAGTTGAAGGACATATCATGTTTTTAACACTGTTTAGGTTTACCCACCCAAACAGCACGTTTGTATGGCTTGGTACAAGCTCAAATTTGTTTATATCTCAGCAAAAGTAAATTGACAAAATATATCAGAAGAGCCATACTAGCCATGTTATCAACAATACAGTACCTTAGATAGGGGAAGAAAGATAGGAATATAATTGCATATTGAACTCATTAAAGAAGCTTTTCTCACCTTTCTGCAAGATTGATTGTTTTCTCTCCTTTCAAGGACATGATTTCCGTCTTCTCCACCGGCAGTAAAATGGTTATATTGGGTAGTTTCACACCTGTCAAAACTCAAGGTGGGAAGAATTATCAACAGAAATCAGACATTAAAGTAATTAAGTTCAAGTTATCATTTGCTAGCATTCCTTTAACTCTCAATTAAATATATATATATTATTGTGGTCACTGAATAATTAGATTGTTAGTGAACAGTATGTAGAAAGGGATACAGGAAAATATCAGATGAAGAGCAAAAAGCAATGCAGTAAAATGTTACCAGCGGCAAGCCGATGCTTGAGACCTTTCAAAACAGTTAATAGGTACACCTGGCAAATTTTAGTTACAAAAAGAAATGGAAGATTGTAAGTATAATGAAATCCTGAACCCAGTAGCATTTCTCTGCTCCACAGCAGCAGAGACTGATGAGAACCGTATATTTAGTTTTTTTTTTTTTTTTTTTTTAATTTAATTTGCAGGTATTCATGCCAATCAGTAGATGTTATCTTATAAACAAAATAAACTAATGAAAAGTAATAACACAAATAATGAAGATAAGGAATCCATCTGAACCGAAAACAGAAAAAAGAAAGTGACATATGAAGAAAATGAAATCCAGAAAAATCCCACACATTCACAAAAGGTTAAACAATTGGAATTTTTAAGAAGTTCGTGGAAGGAAATTAGTAAGAACTAGTACAGATGTAAACACTGTCAATTAGTGTATGTAAAGCACTTTCAATTAAGGCACAAGAAAACAACTTTAACATAACAAAGAAAATTCATATAAGAACAACTATCAGCACACTATTAGTAAATTGTCAAATGCTAGATAGACAAGCTCACCCCAGCAGTATGAATCTGCAGCTTTTTTGCATCAACAACAATAGGACTTTCTTTGAAGGATACACAAGGAACAATTCCAAGGGAAGCAGCTTCCTATCAATTCATAAAAATCTAGAATGATTTAACCTATTTTACCTTAACTATAGAAAGAAATTTTTAATTTTAGCCACTTCTGACCTCAAGTAACGAGAAAGCACGAGGATCATACTCCCCAAATCCATCTATCAATGAATAGAGTTTTGACGATTTTGATGAGTAAGCACTAACTCCCAGATTTTCAACCAGTTTATCTTTTGCGCCATAAGGGAGCTGCAAGCATCTCAAAACTTGTGAAACAACGTCTGAAGTTGGTGTTGTACCAGATACAATTGCTTCACGGTAGACCATCAAGGCCAACGACGTCCTGAAGAAAAGTGGAGGAGATTAGAGATAATTTAATACTTTATATCCATGAATAAGAACAAACCTCTTAAATTTTCAAAAAAAATAAAAAAGAATGGAGATTAATTGAAGAGTATTTGAACAAAGCCAATATTCTGAAGTTTTAAACTATTTGCAGGGAAAAACTGAAATTAGAAAATTTGCAGGAATGGCTATTAATTTAATAAAAAATGCAGAAAAAAAAAAAAAAAAAGGAACAAGGCATTTCTTTTGTGGCAATATGCAGCCCAAGATCACTTACAATGAGCACAACTATTTATGAACTGTTTTCAATTTCTTGCAATAGAAAAGCATGTCAACAGAATAACTGCTGTAGTAAAAAAAGGTACCATTTATTTTCAATCTGTGGTCGTCCAGAATCGAAAGACAAAACATGTTCACCAAGGGTATGAGCCTTCTCATATCTCCGCAAGCACATGCCTTCAAAGATATCACGATAAAATAATTATCAACAATCATCAAACTTCCATTAAAAACAAGATTTATAATGATTAGACTATGCATCCTATAAATGGTATCAGCAAAAGTCAAGAGTTTATAAGACTATGCATCTTTTTTTAACATTAAGAGTAATGACAGATAAAAACACAATCATCACAAAGAACTAAAGTTGTCACAGAAAGTATTCATCTTCTGAAATTCTTTAAAATGTCCAGTATCTACAATGTGGTAACTAAGATGTCATAAATATATGGAATGGAAGCTTTCAGTACCCTTGGGGGAAAAATCATACAACTAATGATTAGAAACTTCTAAAACTTACCAATCACGCATTTAAACATAATGAGGTTAGGAGTAATTCCATCTTCTTTGGCTTGAGAAAGAAGCATGAGGCCTACATCTACATCGTCCTTTCTACAAAAGATGTAATTGATGCTCAGAAGTTCAAGACTTCATCAGGAAAATAAAAAATTAAATCAACAATCATCACTGTAGTAATCTAACTCCAGTTCACTTACTTTTCACTTGCCACTAAGAGTATGGAGTATGTAATGCTATTTGGGCATAACCCTAATCTCTTCATTTCTGATAGAATTTCCATTGCCTTTAGCAACTGATCCCCGTCACCTGTAAGCAATTTCATTTCTTATTCAAATTTTATGTCACATAATTGCAGTCACAAATCGATGCTTCAAATTTATCAGAACATACTTAAAAATCTTTGTCAAGAAAATTTTGAGAATCACCAGGACCACAATAAACCATGTCTCATAAAGTCAGTTCTCTAAATAGTGCCAAATTGATATTCACCACACTTCTTCCAATTTAATAATCAATCACACTTCATACTAAGTTAAAGAATCACTCTAATGCATAAATCTAGATAAGAAAGAAAATATACTCTTTAACACTCCACTGAATTCTGCTTCTATATTTCCTTCTTCAACAGAAATCTTCATTTTATAATTAAGGAAAACAATAAAATGATTTTTTTTTTCAAAGCATACAGGACTTCCAGCCATACTCTGAATGTATTGAAAAAAAATGAGGACTTACACAATGCAGTAAGTAATGCATTCATAATAGAAACTGTGGGGTTCAGTTTAATGGACTTCATATTTTCGTATAGCTCCAGTGCCTTCTGCCAGTTTTTGGCCTGAAAAAAGTATTAGAATATTGTCATAGTCAGTTCTGTACCACAATAAAATTTTTGTACATGTATTAATTGTGGTAGCATAACAATTTTATATCATGATCATCTCAACAAGAAGCTGTAGAATGTGACAACATAACACTTTTTAATATACCAAGGCATATGGCCACATTTGAGAGGCTTAAGCCCAAAAAAAGGGTTTCAAACCATCCCAGCCAAAATATAAGATGGCAAAGCACCATGGTTAAACTCTTAAAATCAGAACAGGATTATAAATCTGTTATATTTAAAGAATTAATTTATTATTGTTTATACTATAAGGAGAAGATTCAATATTAGGTAAAAACTTGGACCAAAATATAGGTACAGATCCCATCCGAAGAAACTTCTTTTTAATCATACAGCTCACAATGTACTTCATACTATCTCTTTCATTTGAAATGGTGCTACTTAACTTAAAACAGACAAAGCTACTCTCTCGGACAAATACACAATACCTTAAGAGAAATATTTCGATACAGCTCTTTTGTGAAGCAACGAGCAAGTTCAACATTCACAGAGGAGAATTAGCTAAAAAAGAAATAGCTTGACCACAGCAAGAGTAAATGCTCTCTTCACATGTATTTGTATGTTCATTTATACATATTGTAAATTTGTGATTTACATAACTACAAAGTTCAAATAACTTGCAGTGGGATAAGGCTCAGGTCTAAAACAAGATGCATTATGTTCAATCACACGCAGCAAAGTATATGATGATAAACCATGAGAAAATCTATTTTGAGGTGACTATCAGACTAAACCACATAGAGCCCAAGAAGAATCTACTTCACCAATCCAAGCAGTTAATTAAGAGCATTTTCAAGTCATTATCAATATAAGGTCATACAGAAGAAGACCTAAAGTTAATTCAATTTCAGGCAAACATAATTAAGATCAGATTTAGGCTAAGCTGCAGTTGTTCTACACCTGGGGCTAAATGAGGATGACCCAAGCACAAATTGGAGTTATATTCACTATTAATACCTCACTGAAAGCCCTTCTTTGTCATGTTTGACTACAAATAAGTAACTAACAGTGGTAACGCAATCTTACACGGAATTATATATTAAAAAACAAAGCCATGCCACAGACAACTCATGCTATTATTGAAAACTAATATTAATCAAGCCTGTTATTGTTTAGATGCTAATATGGAACCGCAGAATCATAATCCTTACTTTCAAAGCAAAACAAGAGATATTCCTCTTAAGTTGTAGGAGACCTTGAGATTTAAATCTTTGTCTATGGAAATTAAAGTATCATAAAATGAAATGGTCAAACACTAGCTAACTAACATAGTTTTGGAAATAGAGGGTTCTAGACTTATGCTCATATATTTAGTTTTACTCTGTAAGACCAATTTGAAACCATAATGAACTATTCATTGATATTAAAAAATTAAATCCAACATTTACAGGAGACTGCCTAGATGAGACATACATTGCTACAGGCCCCCATCAATGAGCTATATGATATAATTCCAAGACGCATTCCTCGAGTCTTAGCTTCCTCTAGGATTTCGAAGGCAGCCTCCACTTTTCCAGCATGCCCTGCAACATCTATCAATGCACTGAGAAACACCTGCATAAGAGACCAACTTGAGAGAGATATCTTCATGTTATGTTCAACAAGCAATAGTAAGAACTACAATCAATTAAAAAACCCTAAAGGAATGCTTCCCCAGTTCCCTGTCTTGTAGAAAATAAATAGAAGTATAATATATGAAATACAACACCCTAAACTCTAATCCAATTGTATCCTCCAATAAACCCAATTATAGAAGTAGAAAAGAACCACCAATTCATGATTCAGCACCATTAAAAGATTGAACTTTCAATTTTTACTATTGTGTGAAAATTCCAATGGTAACAAGGATGGGTTATCAGATTGGCCCAACAACAAAAGAACAAAGAATACCTCATCAGGGACCACCCCTTTCCTTCTCATGTCACTATATATGCTGCATGCAAACTCCCAATCACCAGTCTGGCTGCAACAGTTGAGAGCAATGGTATAGACCTCTGGAGTGCCCTTGATGTTATATTTATGGATCATCTTGTATACTTCTTGCGCTCGATCAACCTATAGCAAATGTATAACTCTTAGATTACAAAAATGACCACAAGAAAATATGGAAAAAAAAAAATGATGTACACACCTGACCAGCATTTGCACAAGCTTTTATCAGGGAACCAACAGTAATATGATCAGGGTCTATAGGCCGCGTCTCTGCATTCATTTCTGCTAAAACATCGAAGGCACGATCAACCGCTCCAGATTGACCACATGCCGTGATCAGTGCATTGAATACAACTCGGTCCGGTTTCACATTCTACTGCATACAACATCTTATCAATGTAAAATTTCAATGGGAGCTAGAAACGAGAAACTAATCAAGAAACACTGAAACAGCCTTGTTCAAAAATACATTTAGAAGTAAGATTAATGGGTTAAAAGAATCGCAATAAAAGAAATAAGTGTCTGATCAAAAGATTTTAAAGAATTTATTTCTACAATCATACCTTAGACCTCATAATCCCATAAGCACCAAAAGCCTTGGCTACTTGCCCCGCTTTTGCACAGCCATCAATAAGTGCCCCATACGTATGAACATTTGGCTCTACTGTAGCATTAACCATCTCATGGAACACCTGCAAAGTCAATTCATAAGGCAGAAAATCAGCATTAGAGCTCCATCAAATACAAAGCACCATTTATATCTAATTTTCAACAATTTCTACACAAAAACTTTTCATCAATTAGCAAAAGTAAAATACATGAAAATGAAAGGATACCGCCCCTTGTTTTATTAGGAAATTATGATGCAAGTGCGTCAATAGATTAAAATACTTTGAAAAGAGGGGATTGTATCTGACATGTGTTATTTCAAATGTGCATAAATTATGCATATTAGATATAATTTTATTGGTTCAAAACTCATGTCAAAATTTTCAATGATTATAAGGACAATAACTGTGTGGCTGATTAGACTTGAAAATAATCACATCACAAAAGGTCAAACCAATGCAAGATGTTGAACCTTGAAGACTGTGGCAGGAAGGCATTGTTGCCAACACTAGTAGTGGTTATGCAAGAGACGCATAAGGATGATAACAGGAACACAGAGCAACAACATTAATAGTTAAATCATAATTAATGAAAAGTGGGGTAGAATTAGATCGGAAACCTAGTCAAAGACCCCTAATTTTGGAGATATTATAACCCAAGAAAAGTAAGAAGGAAGTTACCATACCTCAAACATTGCATCAACTTTCCCACTTTTAGCACAGGTTGATATTAAAGTTGTGTAAAGTTTACAATCAGCTTTCAACCCAGCCTTCTGGACAAGTTGCAAAACTTGAAAAGCACCTAAATGTGGATTTAAACGTCAGGAATCTAAAGCATAGCAGTACAAAATAATCAATTTCAGCAACTACCAAGGAAGTATACCAAATAGAAGAGAACCCATGGACTCACCCTCTGAATCTTGAGAACTTGCACACACAGACATCAGCATGTTAAAAGTACTCAAGGTTGGGTTTGAGATCAGCTTGAAGAAACGAAAAGCTTCTTTAGTAGCCCTTTGACTTTTGCAGGTATTAAAAAACCTTGAATGATAAACCTGAAAGAAGAGAAG
This sequence comes from Pistacia atlantica, assembly GCA_026229545.1. Classification (NCBI taxonomy): domain Eukaryota; kingdom Viridiplantae; phylum Streptophyta; class Magnoliopsida; order Sapindales; family Anacardiaceae; genus Pistacia; species Pistacia atlantica. The sequence goes on along the minus strand of JAPEIT010000015.1, from coordinate 26,464,035 downwards.
TTTATCAATTACACAGGAACCAGAATGAGTAAAGCTCTAGATCAAACCATTAGGTAAATGGATAAAACCCTACCTTATTCATATCCAACAAACCCCTTCTTTCCAAGTCTTCAAGCAAACCTACGCAAGCAGTTAACCTAATAAATCATTCAAGAATAGCCTCATTAATTTTTAGAATCATGAAAAAAAATAAGGTAAAGTTTATTATAGCCATCATGAGAATAGTTCTTTTTTTTTTTCTGACACGCAAGAAAAAAAAGTTCAAGAGCTTGCTTCACTGTTCACTTCAAATCAAAATTTATAATAATAGCAATTATCTGTATCATGGCAAATTGTCTAAGAGGAAAACAATCAATGTTTCAGAAATTTAGTGTGAATGATGAGAGTTACCTCCCAACTCTTAGCAAGCGATTGTAAACACTTAATTGCTCTGAAAAATCAGTGTCATTAGCACACATCCCATTTGGATAGGGGAACTGGAGCAAATTTCTGCTGTTTTCCTGTACCAGATTTACACCTTCTTCGTTTCTGGGGATGTCTCTGCCTCTCCTTATGCCTTTTCTTTTGTGGGAAGCTCCTCCTTCGTGTGAAAGAGTAATTTTTCCTTCAACATACTCTGAATGGAAAAATATCCTTTACATAATGTCAGTACAATTGGAAAGTCAAAATTCTGGGGCAGCCTGCTTTGATGAATGGCAAGTGAAGCAGACAAAGGTATCAATGCAAAACTAAAACACACATCAAATGACATCATACTAAATAAATGATGTTATAGCATAATCTGCACCTGCAGTTTGAAAAGTATCCGGTACTGATAATTCTGCTCCTTTTATTTCAGTATTCCTCTTCAGTGAAAAAAGGCTATAGCTATTCATAGGAGAAGCATGAGAAGATATAGCTTTTACAGCAGCCAAGCTTGCTAGGGGCTTCAGCACTGATTGATTTGCCCCATGAAATGTGTATTGTTCTTCTCTGACTGATTCTTGGAAGACACCATAACAGGTAGTTATCTCATCCTCTTCAACAAGTTTCTGATGTAATTTTCGTTCTTCATCTACTTCAGTATGAGCATTGTTTTCAGGAACTAACGAAGCAATAGACGTGATATTTACTGTCAGCTCAGGAAGCTCAGTGTCCACATAAGTTTCTCTTTGATCTTTCTCCAACTGAAGTTCAGGCATTTCAGTTGCAAACATAAGTGGTTGCACAACACTTGATTCAGGGAGCACATGAGGTGCAATAGGTAGAGCAGTAGCTTCAGATTCTTGAGGAGAAGCATAATCACCATTACTAGAGACAAGAGACTCGACACCAAGTGAATTTGATGCGCCAGTCAACAGGGAGCCTTCATGCACCAACGTAGATTCCTGAATTTGATGATGGGCATTTTCTTCCTTAGAAACTTGATTGGTTACACTCTCCATCAAGTACTCATTTTCTCTTGAAGTAGTCCCATTATGACTTTCAATAGTGTGGTTCCCTGTACTTCTGCCTAGTTGAGATAACGCGTTATTTGAGGAACCCGACACCTATAAAATTGGGCATTATCTTAGAAACAAATTTAGCAAGTAAAATAAATTTCTTACTTGACAACTTTCATCTGGAGTTCAGTTGCAGTATTTGGACACTAAAAAAATCTCGACGTACATAGGAGAGAATAATTATTATGGCACTAGTATAAGAGTACTAATCAGCTTCCTAAAGCTTCTCGATTGATAAGTTACAAATGATCTGTTATAGATTGAGAGTAATCTCACACTTACAAACTCTAACCATCCAATCCGACAGCCATAGTAACAGATAAACAGTGAAAATGAAACTTGTGCCATTAATTAAAATAAAAACCGTAGCAATTAGATCGAGGTAGTTTTAAATTTTCAAAAAATAGGAAAAGAAAAGAATGGATGTTGACTAACCTGTTTTGAACTACTATTAATCTTGAAAAAGTGATTGAAGTAAGCCACAGCAGTGAAGGTGGATATGGCGAAAGCAACGACAATAAAAATGGAATTGGAATCGGAATGGAGAGAAGCTCGGACGAGAAATTGAGGAGAGGCGCGAGTGTGAAGAAGGCCGAGTCTGTTGCATTTTTTTCTTCGAGAAGTATGAGGAGGCCTGAGAAATTGTGGGCGGAGGTTGAGTGAATTGAAGAAGGAGAGTGAGGGAGTGGAGGTGGTAAGGGTTAATGTTTGAGATTTTAAGGAGAAGAAGTTAGCGTCCATCCAGAAACTGTGAGAGAGAGAGTGTGTGTTTTGAGTTGGGATAGGAATATGGAAGGAGAGGTAGAAGAGAATGGTTATGAAATGACGAGATACACTATGTTTGTTAGTTGATGAATTTAACGGATATTTCTCGCTGACGTGTATACAACGGTGCTGCTTTGTTCCTTTCTTTCTTTCATTTGTAAATTGTAAGCATAAGTCCAAGGTTTAGCGGAACTCAAGGTTACCGACCCTGGTTTCATAAATTTCATATTCCCACCTTAAATTAGCAGAAATTGTTTAATATAATAATCAAATAGTAAAATAGTCATTCTACATACATTACATATAAAATGAAAATGAAAATGAAAATTTCTAAATAATTATGGTTGTGTTTGGTAAAGCATTTAGAATAATATTTTTAAAAAAATTAAGTTGAATTGGGTTGTTATTACGAGAATAAAATTTGAATTTGAAAACATGTTTAGTAAATTTTTTGAAAATATTTATATTATTTTTTAATTCCCTACATTTGTTAATTGAGCTAAATATACCCTACAATAAAAGTTTTAAAATTAACAAAAACACTCTCATCCACCAATTAAATGTCAGAAGCCTGCCACCACGTCTGACAGTAGCCGAAAGTCATTGGAATGACACACGACTGGTTAGATCTGGCTTGTAGTATGCTGATTTGGCCTTTTGTGGCCAGATCCACCATGAATATGGTTAGAAACGGCAAGATCAATGGCCAAAGATTTGACTGTTGAAGATGGTCATATCTTACCCATCAACGAAAGCCAAGATATGGTTGTTAATTTGGCCATCAACGGCCAGATTTTTGGCCGTAAATATGACATTTTCCAACTAGATCCATAGTGGATTTGGCTGATGAGTGGCCATATCTAGTCGGTCGTGAGCCATTCCTTCATATTCTTGCCATTTTTTGGCGGTGGTGGTCAGCTGTGAGAAATATGTGGGTGGGTGGGGGTGTTTTTTTCAATTTATAAATTTTAATTATTAGGGGTGTTTAGTTAATTAACAAACCTTGGGGGTTAAAAAACTTAAATATTTTGAGTTAAATATAATAAGATTGGATTTGAGAATATTAAAACAAATATATATTTTGAATAGGTTTGGATTGAATAGTATTTTAAATAGAGAAACAAACACAGTCTATGTTTCCATCGGTTTTTGGCCAAATTCATCACCTTCCACAACTCACCTCCATCGTCACAACCGCCGGTTTAGGCCAATTTGGCTTTATTTTGGCACCGTTCATCACCCTCAACTCCACCTACAGTTTCCCCACCCTTCATTCACAAAAGCCCCACTCATCCTCACCCTTCACCTCCCCCTTCATCACCTAATCGTTGGCCATGGCAGTCGCATCATGCGATTGTTTTTTGCCAATTTTCGACTATTTTAAGCGGCGAAAACCCTAACCACCACTACCGTTTGACTCCTCGACCCCCGTCCAACAAAACCCATAACCTTCCCGGCCATGACAACTCACCGTTTACCGTCCACCACTCACCAAGGGTTTGTTCGTGTTTGTTGGAATTAGATGTTGATTGAGGCATTTTTTATGCAATTGAAGTTTTGGGTTTGTTTGGTTGTTTGATTGGAGTGTTTGTGTGCTTGTTTTTGGTTGAAGAATCCACTCATTCACCACCATTTGCTCATCTTTTGTCAATGCACATCAGGTGCTCAACAACTTGCCCCAACCAACCTAGTCATCTCCTTTTGATTGTGTAGCAATGATTTTTGACTTCCCAAACCTCTATTTTTGCAACCATTTTCCAATCGCCCCACTCATAGGAAATTCACCCAACCACCTCCATTCGATCCCCCATTCTCCCTTCTTCAAAACCCACCCCCACATCAGCTTTCCTCACTCACCATTTGTCGCCCTCCAGCCTTTCCTTTCCACCCAATGGGGGCAGTGGGTGGGCCAAAATTTGGCATGGGTTTTAGGAATAGCCAAAACTGGGGGTTAAAAATAAGTTTCTAATTTGTTTTTCAAGGATAGTTTAGTAATAGCACTATCTATATAGTGTTAGAACTCAAAAAGTCACAAACAGTGTTAATTTAAGGATGAGAATCTAGAATTTATGAAACCAGGTGGAACCTAGATTTCACTAAACCTTGGGTGAGAACACATCATTTGCTCTTATAAACAATGTTTTAAAACCTGGTGTGGCCTTGCCCGGCTGACCGATGAGCCTTTAACCTGGCATAATTAGCCTGCCCAGTTTCACCCGTGGTTGGATCGGGGTACTGTAGCACTCGCTGGTCTAGCCATTATTGAAACCGGGTCAATGCTAAATTAAAAAATTTAAAAAGTAAAAATGTTAACTAAACCCTTGTTATATAAATATTAGACATTAAACCCCCCATCCCAAAGCAAATATCAAGTTATCAACTATTACCACAACCACACACCGCGCCCCCTCTTTTGCTTCTTGATCTTGAATTGAATTGAAACAGGAATATCTGTCTTCATAAGACACAAGAAAAGCTGAACCTGTATTTGTATTTCAGCTATTCACTTGCCCACCATCAAACACGCTGCCTTATGGACACTGAAGAAGGTTATTTTTGCTTGCTATTTTTTGATGAATTTGTTGAAAGGTTAGGATGTTAGGAAGGCTGTAAACCCCAATAGACTAGTCACAATAGTTTATCGAGAAATATGAAAAATTATTAATCAGAAAATAGCAAGCAAAAAATAACATCAGATCGTCACTATAAGTAAACAACAAGATTACAGTTAGGAATCCTAAACTTTGATGTCAAAATAACTGGATCTTAAATGGCTAATGGACCCTTAACCTCAAGTGTCAAATGCTGCCTCCTTTACCCGATCCATTTTCTCTTATCATTCATTAACCTAGCTCATGCTCATGACTTTATTTACAAATGAAAAAGCTGAGAATTCAAGCTATAATCTCCTCCACATATTTCATTCACTTTATTAATGACAAAAATACATGTGTCAAAGTTGAAGATCATTTTTTGTTAGAATGTTGAAGTGTTGACTTGAAAGTTGAAACAATTATCATGTGATTTTTCTTCATTCATTTTGTTATTTTGATTTGTAATTTGTTGTATTATTGATGTAATAATGTTTGATGATGATTTGTTAATGACTTTTTATTTTGGAGTTTATGATTTGGAGTAAAATTTTGGAAATTTGGATTCTGTGAACAGTAATTTATTGACGTCATCATACTGACATCAGCATGATGACGTTACCAGTTGAACCAGCTGGTTCAACCGGTTAAACCGGTAGACCCATCTAAGCATAATTTTTATTATAACATTAATTTAGGAGTTATTTAATAATGTCAAATAATATTATCTATTTTAATAGAAATTTAAATATATTTTTTTCTTTTATAAATATAAATTAATCAACCACGTTTCTGAAGTTGTTTTCAAGTTTCAACTCAAAGCGAAAAACAGTTTCAGTCGTGACGCCTCTTGCCATGCACCCCATCACCGAGGCTATATTTTAGAAAAACGGTTTCTCTTGTCACCGAAATATAAGCAAGCATCCAGTCCTTTGTTTTCCCTTTAACTAAATCTTTTAGAAGGTAATCTGTTCTTCTACTTTCTTTAACTTTTCTCTGACTTTATGACTGAAATTATTTTATTTCTGCTTATTGCTTGCAGGTTGAGGAACACAAAGATATGATGGGATCTTTTCTTTCAAGAGCTTTGCTGTATGTAACAAAATCAAACAAGGAGAAAACTGCTTCTGAGAAATCTTGTATACAGATATACTTTTCCGTTTCTTTAATTTGATGAGGAAATTAAGCTGAATATTGGTATGGAATGTTATACACAGAATGGTTTTTGGGTATGCATACCCGGCTTACGAGTGTTTCAAATCAGTAGAGAGAAAAACACCAGAGATTAACCAACTCCTGTTCTGGTGTCAGTACTGGTATATATATATATATATATATATATATATATATATATATATATATATATATATATATATAATAAGGTTTCCTTAATCACATTTTCTTTTCTTTATTAATTATAAGCAAATTAATTGTAGTACTGTTGATGAATTATCAGGATTTTGGTGGCTATGTTCACGGTTGGTGAAAGAGTTGGCGATGCCTTCATTTCCTGGTATAATTTATTCCATTTCGTATCTTAAAATGAATTTGTTTTTTAATTTTCTTTATTATATATGTTTATGATCGATGGTGTTACTTGAAGGTTACCAATGTACAATGAAGCTAAGTTGGCATTCTTTATATACCTTCGGTACCCTAAAACGAAAGTATATATGCATTCATCATCCTGTTTTTAATTAATTACAAATCTGTATATATAAAATGATTAAGATTTGTAATATTTTGTTCAGGGAACTAGTTATGTTTATAATATCTTATTGCGGCCTTATGTCTCAAAACATGAGACAGAAATTGATCGTAACTTGTTAGAGGTGAATGTTAAGGCCAAAGAGATTGGTCTTCTCTTGTGGCAAGAAGCTGCTAGTTATGGACACACAAAGTTTTGTGATATTTTGCTCTACTTTTCTACTCACTCAGCATCTCTGGCTCGGAAAGCCCTATGAAGCAGCAGGGCAGTTGCCGACATCCAAAACTAGTCAATCTGCTACACAAATTACTGGCCTGGAAACAAAAAAAGGTGGCAGTGAAAATCTGGACACATAAAACGAATTACATTTGATCAAAAGATTGATATAAACAAGTAGTAATCAAATGTGTTGTTGGATATGAAATTGAATTCTGCTTAGAAGTCGTATGTTTTAATTAAAATGATAGTCGGTGGGTTATAATACAATACTTTGTCTAAACATGAATAAAGTGCTACTTGTATAATATTGCATGCCCAACCAATGATATCACTACGTACGTCTTTCAACATAATTGGATTCATCTAAAATATAATTTATTATTAACGAATAATGATTAAAAGGAAGCTGATTTGATTTGATTTGATTGTGGCGTGGAATGAATTACCACCAGATAATAAAACTAAGAGATGAAGAATGCAATTCGCAAACACCCACCTATCAATCACTATATGTTTGCCACGTACACAACAAACTTCGGTGCTACGCATTCCTAACTGATTAGTCTTACTGACAAAATCCACGCGTCAGGCGGAGACTGGCCTACCAGAGTAAAGAAGAAATTGGCTCATCTCTCTCTCTTTTTTTGGAAATACCACCACGCCGCCCCACGTGTCCTAACGACACACCCATTTGGTGGTCACTCACCGCCCTCTCTAGTCCCTGCCTCGGGTAAACGTGTTTGGTTCTAATTACATTATGTTAATTGCTAAATAATAATTAGAAAAATAAAAAGCATGATAATTACTGAAATAAGAAAAAACAAAACACACTCAATTTTAGTGTAACAATATATTTAAGTATAATATGAAAATACATTGATTAATGATGAATTATATATGTGCTAGTGGTTTTATATTTAATGTGTGAAACTCTTAGATGGTAGTGGTTTATGGATTTATTGGGATTAAATATTAAATGGTTATTTTGTAATTTCACCTTTCATCTTTAATTTATAATTAGTAATTTGAAAGCACCTAATTATTAAGAAACCGCACGTTGAAAAATTAAACTAATTCTAAATGAAAACGAAACCAAACATGATGAATCATATAAAAGAGAGGTAAGGAGGCATATATTCGCTGAATAAGAAGCAGATCAGGCAAAGGGAAATTGATCCTTTACTACTTTTAACCGATCTTGTGACTCACGAGAGTCTCACAAATAGAAAAACAAAGGCATCACAAGACTCTCAAGAACAAGCGTGTAAAAGATGGATGGAGAAGTAATGGAGAAAGCAGGGACAAGCAGCATGACAGGTGCAACAAAGAAGAAAAGTGAGCAACAGGTGCTAGACGGTTCGGATATAATGAAGTTGGTTGGGAATGAGGAGGTGTTTAGCGACTTTGTTGATCATAAGTTCCAGGAACTTGATAGAGACGAAGATGGTCAGCTTTCTGTGAAGGAGCTTCAGCCTGCTGTTGCTGATATTGGTGTTGCCCTTGGCTTACCTGCTCAGGGTTCTTCTTCTGATTCTGATCATATCTACTCTGAGGTTTCTTTCTTTCTTTTACAATTTTCAATATTTTTCTTTGTTTTATGACCATCAATTAATTAGAGAAACAGCAGTTTTAATTTAATATATAGGTTAACTGGTTTATGTATGTCGATGCATGATTTAGAAAGAAAACGAGAGGCTTTTGTTATATGAAAAGTTTATTAATTTTGGTAAGTAGACCATTTTCAATCATATTAATATCCCATTGAATTAATTAATATATGAAACTCTCTATGTTACCTGAATCTGATCACTCTAACAAGATGTGATTAATTTTCCAGTTCTGTCTCACATTCACTTTCTATTCTTAAAACATGTATATATGAATGATTTCATTTCAGTCTTTTTCTTTTAAATAAGGGATAATGTGTCCAAATAAATAAAAAGTTGTTACAGGAGAACTTGACTTTCTGCTCTTTATTACGTTGTTCCAGATGTTGTCTAAAACCTACTAGTCAATACTGATTGTCTTCAACTCACTATGCTTGCAATTTTCTATTAATTTTATTTTTCCTTCTCTACTGATCACATTTTCAGTTCAGTAATTGTAGTTAAGAGATATTTAAAGTAATGAATCCAACTAGCTATATATATATACATACTTTTGGTCGGTGTTGTGACTTTTTTTATGCTTTTAAAGTTAGGCTATAGCTTTTGCCTTTTGAAATCCCCCACTTCTTTGATATATATCTTCATAGTTATAGAGGAATCTAGTGAGTGACGAATGTTGTGGAAACTGCTGCTGTCTGCCTTTCTTGAAAGTTGTTTAAAATAATTGTGGACCAAAGTTAATCATGCATCTACTTTTCTATAATTTTCAACGCTGCTTGATGTATAAGTTGGTAAGAAATATGTCTTTTCATCAGTGGATCGACTTGCTTGGTGATTAACAGTGATCAAAATCCTGTACCTAAAGTTGCCTAACTCACCACACACTTCTATATATATATATTAAAAGCTTCCCTGTTAGGTTCATGATAAATTTGGAAGCAATAAAGAATCACTTTCATGGCCACAAAATAAGCGGACCAAGGGCCATGGTGGTCCTAGTCTTGTCTGCATATATATACTTGAGCAGAAGGTATCAAAATTATTTCATTTCTACCCACACACTCCTTAAATATTATCATGGTAAATATTATCAAGTAACTTTAATTAAGTTAATCATTTCTATAATAGAGCATAAGTGATTATGAATCTTTAAAGAGTTTTGGACCATAAAATAATAGCATAAATTAAGAAGTATAATTAAGTTGTTTTTATCATTTATATTTTTAAGAAAGTGGTAATTTTCAAATTAAGGTGAAATGTTTGTATATATATATATATATATATAGTTTATGTCTGATATGTAATGTAATAAGCATTTTTTGATATTTTATATAGGTTTTGAATGAGTTTACTCATGGCAAACAAGAGAAGGTAAGTAAGACTGAGTTTAAAGAGGTTCTCTCGGATATTTTACTAGGCATGGCTGCTGGCTTGAAACGAGACCCTATTGTCATCCTCCGTATTGATGGAGAAGACCTGCAAGAGTTTATCAATGGCCCCAGCTATGAAGCAGAGATGGTCTCCATATTCTCTCAAATAGACTCGCCTCATGATTCACTACGTGATTACATTATTAAGGCCCTCGATAAACTTACTGTTGAACAAGGGATGCCCCCTTCCTCTGATTCTTGGGTAATTTATCTTTTGCCATTTAAACTTCTATTTTTATTATTATTTTTTTTTTGTTCATAGTTACTTCTTATATATATATGTTTCTTCATTTATTTGTTGGTTTTTTTTTTTTTCTTGGATATTGCATAGGTTATGAGCAACATTGTGGAACCAGCCATGCAGTCCTGTGGTATAGATGAACATGGAAAACCTGTTTCTGAAGAGACATTCTTGGTGGAGTTTAAGAAAGTAGCGGAGTGTGTAGCTCAACATTTAAGAGAGCAGCCTGTTATTGTTGCGCATAGTGAAAACACTTTCGACGGAAGTGGCATTAAGAGACTTCTATCCAACAAGTTTGAATTGGAAAAGGTTAATCTGTTGTGCTTCTCTTTTGCCTTAATGATGAAGACAGTTACTAATTAAGATTCTTTTCGAAATTAATGCAGACAATGAATACAGCTCTGGAGAATGTGCCAAAAGATCGTAATGGAAAATTGTCCAAGGACTATTTACGTGTAGCTTTAGATACATTGGCTCCATCAGCTGGTTTACCTCCATTTGGTGCTGTTGATCAGGTACTTTGAAAATCATCAGGTTCAGACCTAATTAACTTCTGATTCACCCCATTTTATACTTCTAATTTTAACTTGTAAATTCTGCAGATGGACAAGGTTTTTGGTGATGCTTTCAAATTGGTGAATGCTGATGATGGGAAGATAATAAAGGAAGAGGAGTTCAAGAAGATTCTGACTGAAATTCTGGGAAGTATTATGCTGCAATTAGAGGGCAATCCCATCCCAATATCTACAAATTCGGTTGTGCATGAGCCTCTTGCCAGTCCTTCATCTACACTTTTGCAGCCATCTTCCTAATTACGCTCGATCATAGGCTTTATATATATATTTGAAGGGAAACAAAAAAGAGAATACTTTTTTATATGTTTAAGTATTGCTAGCTTAAGTTGTGTAATGTGTTATTGTGGTTATGAAATTTGATGCTTGAGATATGCAGATATAAAACTAATTAATTACCAGCTAGAGGTTTGTTTTATCCTTTAATGGGATTTGGGAACCTTCTAATTAATAAATATAGCTCTGTATTTGCTTCTTCAAGGCTGTAAAAACTTAGTTCTACATATTTGTATTGATATCTTTACTTTTATCTTGGAGATGAGGTGGAATGGCAGTTCCACTGATAAAGGCCCTCACCAAACTTATGAAATCATAGTCGGATGTATCCCACAATAAACCTTCTCTTGGTAAGGTTTTCGTGTAACCGTAATAAACAATGCAAGCAACAAAAGGACCTACCCAGAATACCCAATGCCCTTCCCATAATGAGCCTCCATGAATTAACGCTGGACCTAGGCACCTAGCTGGGTTCAAGCCCACCCCTGAATATCCAGCCTCCCCGGTTATTGTTATGGACACAAAAACTGCAATTGCCATTGCCCCTGCTACTATACCACAAACCATTCCCAACCCAAGTTCCTTGCACCTTCTCTTATCAAATGCCACTGTTACACCAACAAATAGTACCACAAATGTGCATGTAAACTCCAGTATTAAAGCAGTTTCTGCATCAATTCCCCTTGTTTCCCCATTTCCTTCAATTATACACCCACCATAAAAGTACTTCTCTGCTGCATTCTGGCTCATTACACTACTCATTATAACAAAACTTATGATTGAGCCTAAGCATTGAGCAAACACATATATGGCAGCTCTTGCAAGAGTTATGATACCTTTCAAAGCAGCAATGAAGGTGAAGACTGGGCTCATATGGCCCCCGGAAAGCGGAACCGTCACCATGAGAAAGAGGAAGGCAATAATGAACACGGCGAAAGGAACAAGAAGCTTAGGTTCAGCCTCATGAGAATTCAAGCATGAGATAATTGAAGTTGTTAGAGTAAATATAAGGCAGGCTGTTGCTACTAACTCTGTAGTAGCTGCCCTCCACATCTGAAACAACAAATCACATGAAGGGACTACATCAATATCTTTAATGTCTTTCCCCATGAAACAGGCTACCATTAATTGTAAAGCAACTAAATTTAGGTGCCTGCGCAACTTCAATGTCATTAAGGATTCAATAAATATATCCTTCGGAACATGAATAATATTTTGTGCAGCTATTTTTGGTGATCGAAACATTCATAAAGAAGCTACAAAAGCTTTAAATGGCCGACGAAATAGCTACTAATTGAATAATATGGTTGGGTAGACAAGCTTACCTCTAGGGAGTAAAATTCATGGGAGCCAATACAAGAAAGGAACAGTTCCCTTCTTGTTAATTTTACTGTTGCACGATGGTTATGATGATGATCAGTTTCATGGGAGGTTACCAAATCCATGCTTTTAAATTCTAAAGAATATAATGAGAAGAGATCGAGAAGAGGCATATATGTTAATTAAGTTAGACAAATAAATTAAACAGCAGAAGATTATATTTAGTACAGCCTTTGAAAGCAGCCAAAATTATGTTGGTGCTAAAGTGGAAAACAACGTATGGATATTCGAAAATACCCAGGCCTTGTGAAACCACCTAGCATAGCATAGATTTTAATGCATGAATATGCTTTACGCAATTGATTATTCTATTAATTTGCGCTTTATATCTAGCTAAGCCGGCTTAAACTTAAGACTATATCATTAGCTTAATTTATCCATTTAGAAGATACAGAATTCCATACGGTAAAGCCAAAAAAAAAAAAAAAAGAAAGAAAAAAAAAAGCATATACATACAAGTAACATTCAAAATAATGATACTAAAATTTTAATCTTTCAAAGTAAACTTGATTGCCATTAATTGCCAATGAAAACCAGACAATATTTCGGATACAATCATACAAAGTATAGAGAATAGAAGATCCCCAGAAATAACAAGACAACACCCACTGCCACTAACACTAACACTTATAAAAGAAAAAAAAAAAACTGCACATTTAATTAGATAGAGATTGAAGGAAATTTTAATCAATACATTAATCAAGGAAATGAATATATCTTCTATGCATAGGTGTGGAAATGCTCACGTGGAATAAGCTTAGTGTACAAAGCAAAAGCAACGCAACCAATAGCAGGACCAACCCAGAAGACCCAGTGATCATCCCAGAGATGACCTCCTCTCACAATGGCTGGACCCAAACATCTTGCAGGGTTCAACCCTGCACCAGAATATCCCTTTTGAGCTGTAAGAGTTGTTGATAAAAACACAAGAAGCCCCAATACTGTTCCAACGATTATGAAAACAGAAACTTGACCCAGAGATTTGGATTGTCGATGATCAAAAGCCATCAATATTGAAGCAAAAAGAAAGATAAACGAACAAATTATCTCAAGCCAAAGAGCCTGGGTTGTTCCCAGACCAATCACAACTGGGCCATCTTGTCCCGGTGTTACTATAGTGACAGTGCAGCCTCCAAGTGAATATGTATCTTCTATTCTGCTATTTACAACAGCTTTTAGTGCTAATGCACCCACTATACCACCAACACATTGAGCGAAAATATAAATGACGGCGCGTGTGATGGAACAGAGGCCAGTGAGTGCAGCAGAGAAAGTGATAATTGGGTTAATGTGACCACCAGAAATGGGAAAAGTAGCAAGAAGGAGAATTGTTACTATTATCACAACCAATAGTGCTATTATAAGATTTGGCGTCTTTGTATCCGTCTGAAGGGAGGAGATGACAATGGTATCCAATGAAAAAACAAGGACTGCCGTTCCCAAGAGCTCCGCCAATGATGCTCTCCACACCTGATGAAATTCCAACATTAGCGACTGCGACGCTAAATTATATATATATATACATGCAAAGTAAATCTTATAGATATGAACGTACGTTCACAGAGACAAGCTCTTGCAACCCCAACATCTTATTCCATGTAGAGGGATGTTGTTCCTTGTCTTTTTCTCCCACAATCAACCGTTGCTCTGACCTGCGAACAAATGAGATCAACCATTAGAACACAAATAATAAATTAAAACTCGCAATGAAATAATGGAACTTACCTTGGTGTGGCAAATGGCTGGATTTTGTTTGCATTATAGCCATTCTCTACATCATCACCAATAAACTCCACATTTCCAGCCATCTTCTTCTTCTTGTTCTTCTTCTTTAGCTTCTTCACTACTTCTTGGCTTACTCTTCCAAATTTATATAGCCAGAACTACCAAGTTCAGGTGGGGTATACATGTATATATATATTCAATAATTAGCAATACTTCATTAATTATTTCAACCATTTTTCCGGGCCAACAATATCGGCTGCTGATAAGAGTTTCATTTATTGTTACATAACTTTCCAACTTCATCACTTCCATTGCATGCTTTCACTTTGCAAATTTTTATATTTTTATTTTAGATCCAACTTTTATTATATTATTCACGTATCATTTATTATCATGCATTGACCAAGATTTTGATATCTGTCTGCTTCAATCTCACTGCACGAATTCTTTACAATTATATAATAGGCCGAACGACTTACGAGTACCTAAGGTTTGTTTTAATGACTAATGGGTACCCAAAAGATTTAGAAATGATAAACAGATACTTTTCATCATGTACTGTTAGTGATTTCCATTTCATAAAGGGTAATACAGTAATTTTATACAGCCATCAAACTTTTAAATTTCAAATTATCACCTTGATATATGGAGCAAAACTTCCTTTGGAAGATTTCACTTTAGAGATCGACATGGGTCCATTAGATTGACTTTGCAAAAAATAAAATAAACAAAAAATGTTTGCCTCTTCGTTTCCTTCTCATTTGTCTCTAACTCTTTGAAAGAAGTTTTTGAACGAAACTGCTGCCATTGTTTGGAGACCATCATCGATGACCAGTGAAATGGAAACCGATGACAATGGAGGAGTTAAAACCAACGACAATGGTAGAGTAAGTTCACTGGACGGCAATGAATCCTAAACAAAGACAATAGACAACATCTAAGAGAGAGAATCCTGGGATAACGACGACGGTGGAGGACGACTTAACTAAGGCTGGCGTTATTAACGATATAAATCGTCACTGACAGTCGAACAACGAAAACCGAAGAGTTAACCGAAAGTTTCTTCTTGGTTTTTTTGTTTGTTCTTCGGTTTTTTCTTATTTTAGTGCACTTCTAAGTTTTTGGTTTTTCTTATTTGTTGTTGGTTTTTCTTACTTGCATACTTAGTTGTTTTTAAAGCTTTTTGTTTGTTTGTTTGGTTTAGGGTTGTGGGGTAGTGACAACGATGGAGGATGACTAAATTAAGGTCGACGATGGTATCACTTGAGCCTTCCACAAACACTTGGCTTTTGGTTGCTCCAAACAAAATTTTCTGGTTTCTTTTATAATTTTTCTTGGTGTTGGTTAAACAAAGAAAAACAACTGCACAAGTGTCTGATCACCCTCGTCAGTCGTCCATGCACCTTATCATATGTTTGTTTTAGGTGCTTACCAAATACAAATACTGAAAGACTACCAACAGGCGATAATTTTTGCCCATCTTTATAAACTTACGATCAAACCCATTTTAATCCGATGTCAGATCACAACCCATAAAATTAGAATTTGTTTTGTTTTCATGGGCGACCAGTTAAAGTGCTAATCGCTGTTGTGATTGCAGATAATAGATGGTTGCTGTAAAGTAGAGAAAGAGTTGCGTGATATTGTAGTGGATCATGCCTTAGTTTGCAAAATGGGGAAACCCCTTTCCCTCCTCTGGTCAATTCATTATATCTTTTGTTCATGAAGAGAACGTGAAATAGTTATTTCTCATGAGCTTTTTTCTCAAGTGTTTCTCTCTCTGTAGAGTCATTGATGCTTCGACCAAAAAGCCATTGAGTTTGATACTACATTTTGCCATGTTAATGTTACGCAGCTAATAAGAACCTTTGTTTTACCAAGTCAAATATAAAGCGTCCCAACACTTGCCAATATCAAATTTAAAGCCCAAACTAGTTGGTCCCCTGCCATTTGTCAAATATGTTTCTAGATTTTTCATTTCAATGGAGCTATGGCTACGTCTAGTGGGTCACCTCCATTGACAATATATGCCACCTATTCATGAAATATATCACATTAATGGGATATACCAAAACCCAATAATTCTTATCTCATGTCAATTCTATTGGAAAATCCAAAACAAAACATTTCCATCCATAAAAAGTCCATGCCAACTGTAACGTTAACACCACCGAATCAGGTAAAAAAATACAAATAAAAAGCTGCATTTCTTTTGTTTTTTTTAATTGATTTGGTGACTGCTGAGTGCTGATGCTTTTTGAAGACTTTAACTCAGATTACATAATACTTCTACTGAACTCCAGATTTTGTTGTTAACCGTCTAAACCAAAGAAAAAGCATCAGCAAAATTCCTTATATATGAGAATAAGATTTTTTCTTAACAGAGTTTGATTATATGATGTTCTTCATTTGTGATGTTTGATACTATATTTTATTAATAAAGTATGGTATATCGGCTGAAAAATCGGGTGTGCATTGCTATGGGCGCGAAAGAGTACTCTATATGTGCAGAGGCCTATAAGTTTACGGGTTGACCACCCGGTTAACAACGCCACATACTAATCTCATTGCATATAGCAGTGTGTAATGAATGTTCTTAGTTTTACATGTTTGGTTGTTTTTAAGGTTTTTTGTTTATTTGTTTGGTTTAGAGTTTGTTCTTAAAAGAGTTGATTATATGTTTGAGTGTGTAATGAATAAAATCTAGCCAAACGGTGGGGTTGGTTTGCTTGAATTGATTATTTGGAGTGTGAATAGCCCGTCTTATATATTTTGCGTTGCAAGATGAAGCCACAACTATTTAATTTGAAGGAGAGATTTTGAATGGGATAAAAAGAAGTCAGGGAGAATTGGGAAGGATATTCAGAAAAGTGAAGAGTGGAAAATAGGGGAGGATATTCAAAGTCTAGCATTGTTTTTATCTCTTTTTGTCTTAGTTTTGCTTTGCTGCTCTTTATCTGCGTCGTTGGGTTGCATTTTGTTGTTTATTATCCTTGTATTGGCTTGCTGGTTGGGTCATTTATTGGTTGCTATATTTTTCTAGGTTTCTTGGTTGATTGCTCTGGTTTATTGGTTGTTGATTGCTATTACTGTGTGGGTTCTTGTCTAAAAGAGTTACTATTATTTCATTGTATAGGGTTGAGTATAAGAAGGGTTTCACAGCTGAAAAAAAATTTAGTTTCTGTTTCTTTCAAAAAAAACATAAATTGTTGTCCTAAATCAAGAAGGTCTTCACCGTGAATACATGGAACCAAGGAATGATTAGTCTCTCTATTCAGCCCCTGCCGCTGGTTTAATTGTGGTAGAATGCTAGAACATGATTTTATCTTTACTTAACTATTAGCCATCTTTGAAATAGGGGATGACTACTTGGTTTCGTCAAATGATGAAAGCCCTCACAGGCCTGATGCATGCTCTTCTTTGATTTTTGATTTTATTTTGTTAGATTTAATTCATATTTCATATGAGCATATTGTATGCCTAATCAATAGAGTAAATCTGACTTCACATTTTCATTGATGGCTTGGAAATTTTTTTTTGAAAATGTAAAATTTGTGCTTCATTATTCATTATAAATAAGTAGAACTACATCTAAGTTGATTCAAATATACATCTTGTGTTCCCTTTTCTTTTTCTATGTGTATAAAAATCAAGCATTGACCAATCTTGGTTGAAATTTGCTTGAATAATTAGTAATATTCGTGGATTTGCAGGATGGAGAAGAGGACAATTTTGTTTTAAAGTTTCAGTTGTATATCACATTTTCATGTACTTAATTGATATTGAATATCATGTACTGAATTTATGTTAACCATGAATGCTTTCTTTTATATTATGAAAATTTTCAATTTTCAATTTTCATGGTTTCTGTTTAAACTGCTTAATTCTTTTATTTGAATGGCTTCTTTTAAATTATGAAAAATTTCAATTTTCAGCCACAAATGAGTATATTTATACCGCTTCTACCAAAACAGGGATAAATTGGTCACTTGTGTCTCATTTTTTACAAACTCATGAGGACAAAATGGTCATTTCACTAACTCATAATAACATGAGGGCATAATGTAATTCATTATAATGATGTGGATATTTTTGTAATTGAATAAGTTGACTAGGGATAAATTAATAAAAAAAACTAAGATATCAAATTTCAAAAGGTATTCCAGTCTTTTCACTATTACAAAACAGAAATCTACAACAGTACATGACGGAAAGTATCTATTTGTCTTTCCTAAACCTTTTGGGTACTAACTTGTTATTACAGAAAACTTTGGGTATGTCTATATCTTTAAGAACAAATCCCTTGAAATACAAATAGAGTGCTCTTCTTTCAAAATGATTGCAAATGGAATATTATCACTACAGTTCATACCTGGATCGTCAAAACCCTTTAATGGTGGGATTTATATATTATAGAGAGACTATATATAACCTCCAAGACTGTAGGGATCATTTGCGTGATTCTTTCTATTTTAATTTGATTTGTGATCTTTTTTATTTGTTATATAATTCATTAAATTAAGATAAGGTCTTAATCGAAGAGATGGGCTGTCATACTCTAAATTAATGGGTCACACAAGTTGGAAATGTAGCAATGAATATTATTAAGTGAAGATGAAGCAATGGCATTGGCACTATGAAAAAGAAGTCAACCAGTAGAATCCAGATTGGCATTAAATTTCCACAATGGGAAAAGGGAAAAGAAAGTATATTATGAATGCACTGGACTGTAGAGTAGATGGTAGCTTTATTAGTTGTGAACCAATAAATTTCAGTAAATTAATAACCTCGACTAAGGCATTAATTGATATATATATATAGTATTCTCAAAGCATTGTCTAAATTAATATTTCAATAAAATATTATATGTTTAAAAAGTTACGTTAACTAAGACATATACTTAATTAAGAAACTCTTATCAAAATAAATAATTTGTCTTTATTTGAAGGGTCTAGATTAATGATATTTTATACATTATTTAAATGCAAGCAATTATATATACATACCAGAAAGTTGGGTTTATTAATGCTAACATTAAAGGGTAGTTCCTAAAAGCCATTTCATTAATAAATTATGAGGAGTGCAAGACTTATAAGAGTGGGAGTTTGGGCCATTCCGCCGCCCAAGGGTTTCCGTCCAGTATGGGCCTGATTTGGTTGTGTCGTATTCAAGATAAAAGAGGTTAATATTTAATAAATAAAAATAAACAGACAAATGAATCTTACAAACTCAACGTGATAATTGAGTTGATAATTCTAACTATACTTAAGATGTTAAATGATTTTGATTAAATACGAATGCTTATTTTTTAGAGACGAACGATCATTCTTTCATAAGAAACGGAAGAATAAATGACTGTTCTTAGAGATGAACAACTGTTTATGTTTAGCCAAAATCTTCAGTTGACGTGATAATGTCAACTCAAGTGTTACGTGATAATGAACAATTGTTCCTAAAAGCCATTTCATTAATAAATTATGAGGAGGGCACAAGCATGAATAAGACTTATAAGAGTGGGAGTTTGGGCCATTCCACAGCCCAAGGGTTTCTATCCACTATGGGCCTGATTTGGTTGTGTCATATTCAAGATAAAAGAGGTTAATATTTAATAAATAAAAATAAGAAAGCAAACGAATCTCACAAACTCAACGTGATAATTGAGTTGATTGTTCTCACTATACTCAAGATATTAAATGATTTTAATTAAATACGAATGCTCGTTTTTTAGAGACAAACGATCATTTTTTCACAAGAAACAGAAGAATGAATGACTGTTCTTAGAGACAAACAATTATTTATGTTTAGTTAAAGTCTTTAGTTGATGTGATAATGTCAACTCAAGTGTTACATTGGGTTTGTAAGAGAATATTTGTATTTGTCGATATAATATTACCCATATTTAACTGGAGAGTTTAAAAGACTTCTATTTTAAAACTAGAATTACTTGAAGTTAAATTATTTAATAGTGTAATGGATAAACAAGTTTAGTAGTAGAATTACTTTAAAAGACTTCTTGTAACTTGCCACGTGTCAGAAGAATAACAACTCCACGACTGGATATTATTAAAAATATCACTAGTCTAAGATTATCTAGTAAGTAATGCTCGCTCACCTCTCAACAATGCCGCTTACATTACATGCACCAGTTCTGCTGAACTTGTACACCCCAGCAGGAGCTGACATTCACTGAACAACAAAACCACCTCATTCATGCCCTTATTGCCATCCACCTTCTCCTTTCCTACCCAACGTATGAATTTTAATATTGCATTATAATGAATCTCTAAATATATGGACAGCTTTAACTTTGTTTGATTTCCATTTTCTTCTTTATTTTTACAGTGATTGTTTGAATAGAATTAGAAGCTTTGCAGTATGTTGAACGTGCAGTGAAATTTCTTGAAGATTTACAAGGCGTGCCTAATCCAGTAAGTGCTCATTGGAGTATTAATTTTGTGTGTTTTATTTTTTTTATTTTTTGTGTCTAGTGGGGTTAGTGTATTTGTTGCAGAAATGAGCCATGATTATGTTGTAAAGAATTTTTTTTTTTTTTTTTTTTTTTATGGTTTTTATAATGTAAAAAACAGGTCTAATGGTTGCTTCTTGGTTGAGAAAATTGTTCTTGGTTTTGTTAAACTTGTCTAATTGTATGAATTTTTGCAGACAGGCTCTAGTTTATTTGAGGGTCTTTGGCAATTAAAGTTTACACCAACCTGGAACAACATCTCCAATTCAGGTAAAATTAATTGATTAAATCTCATAAATTTGATAGCAACGTAATTTATCAAATCAACACTTAGATACATTGAGAAAAGCTGGGAGGGTTTAGAGTAATAATCCCTAATTTGAAAATATCATTTCAGATATCTAGCATTATTATTTTAAAATCTTAGATAATGGGTATAGTATCATTCTTTGATAAATCATAGATAATAGATGGAAAGTTGTCAGCTTGACTCTTATCTTCTAAATCAAGCACACCTATTGATAATCAGGAGTAGAACGAATTTTTTGTCCATACCAAATTACTGATGAGTTGGTGACATTTTGCCTTAAACTTGTCCTATAATTGATGCAGAGGATGTGAAATAGCAGATAGCATTTGGGTGGAGTCAAGTTAAAAAACAAAAGCAGAGAATGTCAAGCGCCATAGCAAATGGTCTGGCGGGAGCTGGTGGTGGTATTATTGCTCAGATAATCACTTATCCCCTACAAACGGTATCCATTTATCTACTTTACTAAACTAAATTCTGACATCTTTCAATTGTTGGTATGTTTAGTTAATTTAACTACTTCATCTGAGGTGAGTATAGGTGAATACGCGCCAACAAACAGAAAGAATCGCCAAGAAAGGCCTAGTTGCATCCTCCAACCCCTCCAAACGCCCTTCAGGTGGCACGCTTCGTCAGATTCTCCAGGTATATTTCATTTATCTATCTATTTATCTGTCTAACTAACTAGCTAACTATAATATGCTCAATCCTATATTTTATTTTGATTCGTCATTTTTAGCTGATAAAAACCGAAGGTTGGGGAGGTCTTTACAGCGGTCTTAAGCCTTCTCTTTTCGGAACTGCTGCTTCCCAGGTTCTATTTTTCTACCTCCTTCATATAATAAATTATTTCTGCAACCAAGGTCACTCAACTAGTAATTTTGTATGAATGAGATTTTCTCCTTTTTCCTCTTTGCCAGGGCATTTACTACTACTTTTATCAGCTTTTCAAAAACAAGGCTGAGGCTATTGCAGTTGCTAATAAACACAAAGGACGCGGGGATGGCACTGTTGGCATGTTTTCATGGCTTCTTGTTGCAGCACTTGCCGGGTAAGCCCTTACTACATAATGTTTTTTAAAGTAATTTTACTTGTCATCGAAACAGTGTTTTGAGGTCAATGTATAGCCCTTATCATTAACATACATCTTTTGAGCTATGATTTGTCTGATAGCTGAAGCAGAATCTGATGTGAATAAGCAGAACTAGTGCCCCCTTCTCATGTGTTTTTGATTTTTTTCTTTTTTCATACTTACATTGTTTTTCAAGTATTATCTGAACAACGCTCCTTAATTTTGGTAGGTCGTTGAATGTATTGCTGACAAACCCGATATGGGTTCTTGTGACACGGATGCAGGTGCCGTTGCTATTTTGAACGAAATACACATGTTTTTGGCTTTAGTTATTATGATGTTGGAGAATGTCATTTTACTTTGACCCTTTAAAACTTGTGGTTCTTCGAGTTTTGAGATGTTTGTGCTTTGTAAATCCTACACAAGAGTGTATGTTTCTAGGCCATGCTTATGGATTGGAGTTTCTTTATAAAGTATTATGGGATTACTTTGGTCCAATTTTCAGTATACAGCAATGCTTCACAATCTCTTATGGTCAAGCTTGTCCTTCTTTACTTGAATCTAGACACATACTCAAGCAGAAAGAAAAATTATGGACGCAAAGAGGGAATCTATTATAAGCGAGGCTTCTGAATGCTCAACAGGTCCAACTTTGCAGGACAGATTGGCTGAACTTGACTCCATAAAGCCTTGCCCTTATGGAACTTTTCATGCGGTTGGTTCCAGTTATTGAATTTGCTTGTGCATGGTTTTTTTTTTTTATCCATATGACATTGGCATTAATCATAACAGAGTTGTACATATATCCTTCACATTATAACCATATTATCTTATATTGTTTTGATTATACTAGTTGCATAGCTCATCTTCCTCTGGATATGATAGTGATTAATTTAAATCTTGAAAATAAAAATATCTTGTTAAGCTATGCAACTAGTATAATCATAATTATGTGAAGGCTTTGTACTTTTTGCATGCATAAATAGAATTGAACTTTTGACAGATTGCAGTGATGATATTTCTTGATAAGCAGAAGGTTTGTACTGCTATGACTATCAAATGATGATTGTGACCGCTGGGAGGTTACCAAATGCAGAATTATATGTTTGATTATAGTTTTCCACAACACTGATTCTTCTTTGTGCTTTGTTTGTAGGCACGTGAGGTTTACAAGGAGGCAGGAATTACTGGATTCTGGAAAGGAATAGTCCCTACACTTATTATGGTCAGCTTCATCTTGATAATTATATGAACTCAAGGTGCATGTTAAAGTGCTTGTTTTTTATAAGGATTTCTGTGTGCTAGGTGTGCAATCCCTCAATCCAGTTCATGATTTATGAGGGCTCACAAAAGCATTTAAGGGCAAAACGAGCCGCCAAGAATCAGAGATTTAAAAATTTATCAGCTTTAGAGGTATAAGGCTCAGTTTGTGTAATACCTTGTCTTTATGGGATTTTATGTTTTCTATTATAGGCTCTATTGCACTTAGATGACAGTTATTCTAAGTCTGAATGTTCTTGGCTCCCACATCCTCCAAGCCTCTTATGGAGTTGGAGGGTCCATATCAAATTCCACAATGTTTATATCTTTAGTCTTATCAGAGTTCAACTTCTTATGCTAACTCTTAATGTGATATAGGTTTTCTTACTAGGGGCATTGGCTAAATTGGGAGCAACTGTATCAACATATCCCTTGTTGGTTGTCAAGGTAAAGTTAGTCCCTGGTTTGCTTCATATCTTAGCGAAAAAAGTAGAAATGGTTTGCTTACATCTATGGTAATAAAGTTACTTGCATTATTTTCAGTTGAATGTAGTTTCAGCTGACAGTTGGTGTTTATATACAAGTTATGCTCATACATTTTTCTGGTTTTTATCATCTTCTTGTTCTGTTTCCTTGTAATTCTATATATACTTGTGCTCATACATTTTTTCTGTTTGTTTTCTGTGCCATATTTAACCTTTTTCTTTTTCCTACTTTAGTGCTGGTGTCTTTAATTATTAAGACATTAGTAGGTTGTGAAACCTTTATTATATTCATCATATCCAAATTTTAGTGATCGAACTATTTGATTATTTATATGCATCTGTATTTCTAGCTTTTATGGAACTCATAACCTTAAGTTCCTCATAACATTTGTGTATGATAGTTTATAATAATAGTTTCTTTCACCTTTTAGAAAATGTTCTCTTCTTATTTATCATAAAACGATTGTTTTTCTATTAAGTATTGTAGCTTTCTAATCATATGCCATATCTGCAAAACTCTTAGATGTTGACCTTCAAAGTGCTTGTTTTAATCAAATTCAAAATCAGTCTCTAAACATATTGGTAGCCTTTTCCTTCTGGTGGAACTTTCTAATGCATCAGATACTATTATTTAATTATCCTGATTTATGGTACTCACTTTGTTTTCTCTACACAAAAACATACTTAACACAAGCACTCAAGTTGCTTATGTGTGCTTGAAGTCTTCACAACTGTTATTCTTAAATGCCTACACAGTCAAGGCTTCAAGCAAAGCAGGAGATCGGTGGCAATATCTCATTAAGATATTCAGGTTAGCTTTCTCATGGATTCGATGATATCTTATTTTCTTCATACTTAAGAATTTTAACACTCATCATTATTGTCTTCATCATCATCACCCTTACTATTTTTTATAATCATTTCATTTGTTATGTCTATGTTAATAAAGTTAGCAGTGTGATTGTTTGTGATCACTCATCATCCTGAGTTTGGTCATGATATTATGATCATTAGGCTGTTCTGTTTTGGAAACAATTTCCTTAAATTTATTTAATTTTTTTGGGGTGAAAGAAGTCAAACAAAACTTGGCTTGCCATGGTTTTCTTCCACTAAGAACAATTCAGACCATTATTGGTGTTTCCAATTCTTAATAAAGTTTAAATTGGTTTAATTTAGTGGTTCTTTCATTATGAAATAATTCAGTTTTAGATGGGTAATTTTCATTATGAAGGCTTGTGTTTCCAATTTTCTTATCTGCACACATTGCAGGAATCACTATTAATTCTTTATTTCTGTAGTATGTTTTGCTAATTATCTGCAGTTTCAGTTGCACTTTAGCAATGCTTTTAATATGAGAATCTCATTGTTTGACTTCTGTTTGCTTTGTTTCAAAATAGAATTCATGCTCTCTTACATGTGTGTTAGGACTTACGACGCCGATAACTCTCCTATTGTATGCCAATTTGGTAATTGATTTGTTTTTTTGTTTTGTTTTGTTTTTTGCTGCATAGGTACTTTTGATGCAATAATTAAAATGATACGTTATGAGGGATTGCCTGGCTTTTACAAGGGGATGAGCACAAAGATAGTACAGAGTGTTTTTGCTGCTTCTGTACTATTCATGATCAAAGAGGAACTTGTTAAAGCTTACATGTTGCTGGCAGTTAAGAGCCAGAAAGTTATACCCAAATTGATAAAATGATTTCTTCATTATGTACAAGGGATACCTCCATTTCTGTACTGTTCGGTTTATACATAATTTGTAGCCAAAATACAATGACAAAGGTTATGGTAAGACATAGTTGTTATATATGGTATTCAAAGATTGGCATCACAGGCCTGAATTCCTATCTTCTTGGACTTAACTTCTGATGTCTTATCACAATGAAACTCTGTAATTTACTAGCTGGATGATAATCAACTGACAGCTATTTAAACTTAGTGGAATCATGCAATAGACAGATATGGGACTCTGTTCTCTTCATCTTTTGCAAGTTTTGGAGTGCTAAGCAGCATCAATCAAGTTTCTTCTCTAAGACTGTAAGTTTTTGGTGCTTCGAGCTTTTGTGCTAATAGGTTTCCAGGTTGCTTATACTTTTTATTAAAGAGGAGGAATACCAAATACCCATTTCCACATTATTTTTGGAAACATCCAGGTTTGCATATTTGCTCAAGTAATTGATTTTCTTCTCCAATTGCTGTTTCATTTAAACAATACTTAGTAACCTATTTATGTTGAATATATATGTTATTGCAACCATGTTGATATACTTATTATTTTGCAGCTTCATTCAATAACAAAATAGTATTCTCTCAATTTTAGGTCACTTTGTTGTTGTTGGCATCATTTCATATTTTATTGGGCCTGTCATGCTGCTTTGTGCAACAGAATTGCAGCTCCAGAGATTGGGTAGGGCATTCGTTTCCTTGTAAATGGATGAGCAATGTATATTCACAAGATTTCTGTACATATATTTTGCTGCTATTGATACTGGCTAGGACCATTTTGGGACAATAGGATGTTCTCCTAGGATCTTTGTTTCAGAGATAATAATGTACTATCATGGTGAATATGAAGGCAGCAGAAGTTACACCAAAGGCTCTAAAGTGCCATTTTCATTGGGTCATTACAATTTAGAGGTTCGTTTTATATTATGACTGTTGATGTGAAGTAAAGTGTGTATATTTTCTGTTCTTTTTAGCTGTTTTCCTTTTCATGGAATTGATTACTTTGTAATAAAATGCTCTTTAACTCAAACGGTTGATTTCGTATTACAGTAATAAGTTTCTTATTTAATATCCGATGCAGTTCAGCCATCGGCTGCAGGCGTAACTGGCATCAGAAAGAGTCCCCCCTTCGAAGAGCATCTAAATTGGTCTCTAGTCACGGTAACAATTTATGATAACTTTAAACTCTTGGTTAATGATTATGCTTATGCTGCAGTTTTCTTACTTTGGCTTCTTTCGATAGAGTATTTCCTTGCAACTCCTGGAGTGCTATAATCATCTACACAGAAGAGTAAAAGTGAGTGAGTGCTTTTTCGAGTTTTATCAATTGCTTGATTATCTGGCTGTGTTTACATGCTTTTTGAAGTGTCTTGCAAATGATGATCTTCATCAGGCTGGAAGGAGCGTCTTTGGAGCTTAAGGCTTTTCCTAGCTCTGTTCTCTTTCTCTATAGTTGCTTTTCTAAATAATATGTCTTAAATGTATGGCTCAAATAATTTATCTTGTACAGATTTGTCCCCCTCATTGGTTTTTTTTTACTTTTTTTTTTTTTTTTGATATTTTTATGGATCTCTAGTCCCCTGATGTACCTATCTCAATCTCTGTTTTAATATATAGTTTTTATCACTTCCTAATAAAAAAATTTATGGCTCAAAACTTATATCACTCTAATGAGTAGAGGACAATGATGATCTTTTCTATTGTCCTGATATGATTATTGTCTACTGGGAATTGGTTTCTTTCTGAAGAGTTAGCCCTGGAATTTGCATGTTGCAATGGCACCCAAATAATGTTCCTCTAAGGAACTCCTGACATTGGTGAGGTGTGTTGCGGATTCTTGTAGTTTTGTTGGACATATGTCTTGTTTGTTCTTTTGATATTGGTATGCTATCCTTTGAGTTGATGTAGGAAGACAGTTGATGTGTACTTTGTGGCATAGTAGTTTTAGGATTTTTGTTGTATACAAATACAGGGGGAGATACCATAATCTGCTGTAGAGATTGTAATTTCAATGAATTCTAAGTCTATCAAACACCCAAATTGGGTTTAGGATTTAGGTTCAAGGCTTAGGCCCAATAATAATTTTAGTAGTGATCGCTACAAATTAATAAAAAGATTGAGAAAAATAAATGAAGCTGTGCATGGGAGACATGAGAACATATTCTTGGAAATGCTAGCCATTTTTATTCTGTAATCGTTTTCAACTAGGACATAATTAATAAAACGAAATTAATTAGAATATATTGGGATTTTTTGTTTTCAACATGACCGCCTAGGTTCTTTAAATTTTCCCTTAAATTTTGTTTTAGTTTTACTAAAAATGCTTAGCATAAGTGGAGTGTACGTACTTTAATAGTACGCATTGGATAATATAAAATAAACCCTAGTACTAGTATATATTTTTCTTAACCTAATAACTGTCTGGATTCATGAAGCATCTAGTTTGATGATATGTTGACATTCTGATAATGGCATAATCTTCTAAACGATGATTACTATAAGACAGATAAGGGAAATATACAGTGATTGACACTGTTGAACAGCTACAGTTGTGTCTTTAATTGGTTTCAGCAATAAAACAAATTAATGTTTTTCAATTTTTTATTTTTCTGGTTTCAGGAATTATTAATGCCGTCCCTTTTATACTTATCAGCTTATGAATCCTGTACAAGACAACAAAATTTTCAAGAGATTGTGTACATTCTGTTGCCCGGTCAATACAGAATCTTGTGGCTAAAGATTCAAAGAATTTCCATTTGGATCTGTCTGTTAATATCTCTTCGATAGTATCAATGAGTCTTGTTTGTTTGTTTGATCAGCATTCAGCAATTGAGTTCTCTAGATTATTGTAGTATACTATTCTTTTTCTTGTTAGTATGGTTAACAAAGCCCTTATTTTGTCTCATTCAGCAGTTTATAACACTATCTATATATTATATATCCAACTGTTGAATTACTATTCAAACAAAATGGAGCTCAACTTTTCTAATGTATGGCCTTTTGCACTGATATTGACATTGTTAGTTGCTATGGGCAGCTTTGCAGGCATTTCACTTTAATTTCTCTCTCTTTTTTTTTTTTTCTCTTTAGTTTTTAGTTTTTATATGTTACGTATGGAAGTAATAGTTAAGATTAGTCTTGATGAGTTTTTGTTTTGGTTTGCAGATTGTTATGACCCTTTGGACCCCAATGGAAATATTACTGTTACTTTCGACATTAATCAGTGGACGGATACTGGCTATGTGGTTAGTGTGTGATTCATAATTTTTCTATATTATGAGCAGTTCTAACATATGATGAATCTATTTTTTACATTTCGTAAAGACTGAGTTTGCTTAGTCAAAATCTTGTAGAATTTAAATGAAAGAATCCTTTCATTTCTGCTGTGTTTTATTTGGTGATTATTTTGATGTCTCCCTTTTAAATTGCAATCATACAACCAGACAGTTCTGAAGCAATACTTGAATTATCAGCTTTTCATATTTTCCATTTTCTGCGTTCAAAATTATTTTTTATTTTTGCACAGTCACAGCTTTAACTTGAAGAAAGCATGCATTAAACGGATATGATTGGGGAAAAGCAAACTTCATATTAGTAGTTTAACTTCCGGGAAACATGAAATTTTAGTCAAAGTGGTAAAGTGTGCTACAGTTGTCTGAATACTTAATTGAAACAATGATAACTAGAGATTTTGTAGGAGTATGTTTCACACATAATGCATATCTACAGATAAAGGCGGTATGATGATGCACGGTCTTTCATTTTTCTCAGATGATTTTGAATTTTAATGGTAGGCAAGAGTTACGATTCAAAACTATTATCAGTATCGCCACGTGGATGAACCTGGCTGGAAAATAGGGTGGACATGGGCTCAGAAGGAGATTATCTTGTCAATGTCTGGTGCTTTTGCCACCGAGCAAGGGAACTGCACTGGGTACAGAATCAATGCACACTGTTGCAAGAAAGACCCTGTCATTGTAGATCTCATGGGAGATGCCCCGTGGGAAAACATGACCGAGGGCTGCTGCCGTGGAGGCCTTGTTTCTGCCTATGCTATCAATCCTGCTAAGTCATTCTCATCCTTCGAAATCACGGTTGGTAACTTGGGTAGCAAGTCCTCTGAACAAGCACCCCAAAATCTCACTCTATTGGCACCAGGTCCTGGTTACACATGTGGCTTGCTTGTGGATGCTGATCCCACAGTTTCTTCAGCTATAGGGGGCAGAAGACAGGTTCAAGTTTTCAGTAAGTACTTCGTCTCAACTGCAAATCTATTTAGGATTTGACAATACCATTAGTACCACAACTGCTTTAATTTGAAAATATACTTGGTTTTCTGATAGCAATAACCTAACATCAGCCTTACTGTAGGGTAAGTATTGCAAATTGATTATTTGATTAACTTAAGTGTGTGCGAGTTTTAAAACTCAAACGAAATGTTTCAAATCTTGAAATGGACAGCTGAGGCTTGGACTGCCAATGCTTAATTGAATTAAGAAAAAAGTTTATGAAACAATCTCTCTAAATAATCATGTTGATGTGGTGAGACCACCAAATTAAAATTAGAAGCAGAAAATTGAAACCACTATTTTTCAGTGTGCTAGAGAAGCTGACCATTCAGTGTGAGAATTGAACCACTGATTTTCTCCCTCATTTTGTTTTAGGTTCATTAAGTATTTAATTCATTCAAAGGACAATGATGAACTTGCCTTGTTCGATTGAATGTTTGGTGCAGAAACATGGAAATCAACATGCACTTACTCTACTTTCTTGGCTAACAAAGCACCAGTCTGTTGTGTTTCACTCTCAACATTTTACAATCCCGCCATCACACCATGCCGTAAGTGCAGCTGTGGATGCAGAGAAGCTGACCAAACTGCGGTCTCATGCATAAGGTAAATTCTTATGATTGACTGCTTAGTTTTCATAGCAATTGAATGCCATTCTTACCTCTCTATGTAAATATATGATTGCAGACAAAGTTTGCCGTTATCACAATCAGATTTTGTGAATAGTCTAGACATTGTGCAATGCACCGATCATATGTGCCCAATTCGAGTTCATTGGCATGTGAAGAACAATTACATGGACCATTGGAGAGTGAAACTAACAGTATCTAACTACAATTACAAGAGAAACTACTCAGACTGGAATGTGGTTGTTCAGCATCCTGGTTTCAGCCAGAAAGCAACTACATATAGCTTCAACAGCTCCGTGCTTCCCTTTGTAGGATTTGCAGGTACATCAATGCTTTCCATTAGTAATTTATAGTAAATTATTCTGAGTTTGATAGAAAATTTAATAAATAATTGTTGCAGATGAAGTTGCTATGTTTTGGGGAATAAAGTATGTTAATGAAGAACTGTTGAATGCTGGTAATGATGAAGTGGGTTCAGTGAGCACAGAGATACTTCTGGAAAAGGACTTGAAAACATTCACATATAGAAATGGATGGGGTTTTCCTAGAAAATTATACTTCAATGGAGAAGAATGTGAGATGCCTCTTCCAGACACATTCCCAATGCTACCAAATGCCTCCTCATCAAATCCTCAACCCACTAATTGTTTGATCCTCTTTCTCTTTCTAATATATCTCACTCTCAGCCCTGCAGCTTCCTAAAGCATATATATTTTTTCAGCCATTCCATTGTTGCCTGGTTTTGTTTTGATTGATTAAAGAATTTAATTTTACTTGTACATGGTTGCTTGCATTGTATTATTATTTGCTAATTTATTCATTAAGTTGCTGGAAGGATCTATTCAAACTTGTATTTTCAGATAACTTCCAATGTCATCTTCATCTTGGAAATTCACATTAATGAGTTACGTGATTAAATTCTATTTTATAGGTGTACTGATATTTAATACAAGTAAGCCTTAATTTTCAATCACAAAGACCAAAATGACTCTTTAAGTACAGCCGCATAAGCTTTGACTAGAATAAACATATTCTATGTGAATTTTAGAAAAGGAGATGGATTGTTCTTCATTCTACAACAACTATTTCAACAATATAATAAAAATACGAACAAATTGATTTTAAATTAATAGGGCAGTTATGCTGCCTCAACAACTTTTATTTATAAATTTTTTTTACAATTTTTGACGTGACATTTGAGTTGATGTTATTACGTCAAAATGATTTTAGTTGTATCAAAAAAACGATCGTACCTTATGGAATGAATGATCGTTCTTTGCGGAAGGAATGATCGTTCTTTGCGGAAGAAATGGTCGTTTCTCACGGAAGGAATGATCGTTCATAAATAAGAAACAATCATTCCTAATAGAAGGAACGATCGTTTTTTATGAAAAGAATGACTTTTCCTTTGGTTGTTCCTTGAGAAACGGGTATTTCTTATAAAAGAATTATTGTTCCTTCGTAAGAAATAATTATTCTTTATGAAAGAACATAAAGAAATGATTTCTCGTTCATAAGTAACAACATTGATTTTAGTAATATCTTTAGTATCTTAAATATAATAAAAGTTAATGTAATAATATTACTATGTTTGGCTTACTATTTTTATCCAGATTCTGGATCCTATTCTCCAAATAATGTTTGGCACATTATTCCAAGAATATTACCCTATTTTTTTAATTACTTTTAAACCCCATAAGGTTATTAATTTCATCAAATACACCCTAAAAAAAAAAGTTTAAAAATTATCAAAAACACCCCCGCAACCCATACTTGCAGTTAGGCAACCATGTCGGTGGTGGTGCGAAATCTATCTAGCAATGACCAACTGCCGACCATAAATGGTAGGGAAGTTCACCAGTCTGGCCTTTTCCGGCCGATACGGCCGTGAACAAGTGACCAAAGAAATTGCCATCGTTGGCAGCAACGACCATATCTTTGGTGTCGTAGCGTACCAAATATGGCCGTCGTTTTATACCAGGTTTGGGAGTCAGCGACGGCCACGAGGCCAGTAGATGCGGCCTTTTCGACCGGACTGTAGTGGTGGATCTGGCCGAAAAAGGCCTAGCGACTGCGTTGCGACACGTCAGAGCCAGAGTGCGTGCGTGGCGTGATTTTCCGGCTAGATTCCGACGGTGGTGGCCAGAATCTGACACTACAGGTGGTAGGGGTATTTTTGTCAATTTACATGTTGGGGGTATTTATGAAATTAGCAAACTTAGGGGGTTTTTCTATAAATTTTTAAATTTTACCTCGTAATACTCCTATATTCAATTATCCAATACTATCACCAAAACCCTACCCAAAATAATAAATCAAACGCATACATAAATATGTTGACACATTAAAATGATAAGAGAAGATTGGATACATTGGATTGTGACGTAGTATTTTTCCTAAAAGGGATACAAATTAATTGGGTCGAGTCGAATAATCAAAAAACACGGCACGCTGCACGTCCGATCCGTGAAAGACAGAATGATTCCGTCCCACGTGGCCATGTTTTGTTGGGCACGAGTCCTATTGGGCCTCAATCAATCATCAAAATAATCACGAAACTAAATCCACCGTTCAATTTATCTTTCGCGGTCCCCACATGCAAACTCTACGAATAACGATATAAATAAATAAAAACTAATAATAGAAGTTGAGTTCATTTCCAGCTTTTGATTGGCCGCAACGCTGTAAACATTTCAATAAAATTTTCCAGCCGTTTCTATCAGTTTCTTTCGCTCTTTACATTTGGAAAATCCGAGTGAACTCAATAGAGAGAGAAAGATTAGAGAGTCTAGAGAGAGAGAGCAAAGAAAGAGGAATAGCTATGGCTCCTGGTGACGAGAAATCACAGGAAGCCATTTCATCTATCGTCATTATCATCGGTACTACTCTTAAATCAGCTAGTTGTTTATTTATTTAATTAGTTTGTTATTGGTTTTTCTTTATTATTTATTTGTTTCTTTTGTTACCTTTTTTTTTGAAGCTATGCAAGCGGAAGCGATGCCTCTAGTGAACAAGTTCGACCTCAAAGAAGACCAGAACTCTGTGTGAGTTTTCTTTCTTTCTTTCTTTTTTTTTTTTTTTTTTTTGGTTTGTCTATGTGTTATTATCAAGTTTGAGGTGTGTAAATACGTTCAAAATGGAAATTTTCTCTCGTTAGTTCGATTGATCATTTGTCGATCTTACACACTACTGCTTACCACTTTATTTGAATAGTCGCATCATAAAATCGTGTCATATATAAATTAATTTTCTTTTTAATCTACTTAACAACTGCCGTGATTGGTGTGTGCGGTATTTGGTTTATGAACTCAATTCCATGCATAAAACAGGGATTTGACATATAACTAATATGTGCACAATACATGTACTTTTGTACTTAAAAAAAGGTCTCTCCAAATTGAAGGTTCTGGGAGGCATGCTCTGGATATGTTTTTTCGACCTTCTCCTTTTTTTGCATAAAATGGTTGCACTCAAGATTTAAACCAAGTTTTGCATAAAAGGAAGTGGAGTTAGTTTAAGGGTAGCCATGTACCTTAGCTTATAATTTTTTTATATAATTTAGTATTAGATGCAGGCAGCTTAAGTTAAGCAGCTCCACTTAAATTCTGGTCGGATATATTTCATTAGTCGCTCATATATTTGATTAGTTAATTCAACGGAACAGGTTTCCAGAAGGGGTCCCGTGGGTCAGGTATCATGGTACTTACAAAGACCTTCATCTAAACATAATATGGCCTGGAAAAGACTCAACTTTGGGTAAGTATCTGGTTCTTGTGCTTTCTTTTACTGTATTTATTTTTTATATTTTGCTCAAAGCATTAATTATCTGCCAGAGATGTTCCTGGTATTTTTTTTGTTGTTTTGTACTCTTAAGAATTGCTTCTATGAAGAATAAGAAGAAAAGGATAACATAATTCCGTACTTTACAGGAATATGAACTTTTCTTCCTGATTCCCTTTTGCTTATTCAAACCAATTCTTTTCAGGAGTTGATAGTGTAGGCACAGTTTCTGCATCCCTAGTAACATATGCTTCTATTCAAGCTTTAAAGCCAGACCTGATCATAAATGCGGGCACTGCCGGTGGCTTTAAGGTATGTGCTTTGCTATTTAGAAATTGACACTTCCTTCTGTTTTACTTAGCAGAACAAGAAGGAATATTTTGTTTCCTTCTGTATGTGTAAGCATCAAGGACACCATATATCTTCTACAGGCCAAGGGAGCAAGCATTGGTGATATTTTCCTCGTTTCTGATGTTGCTTTTCATGATAGGCGGATACCTATCCCTGTAAGTGCTTCTTTATTTTTGTTTTCATACTTCTTGTGGTCTATGTGGTGATGCAAAGGATCTGAAATTTATATTCCAAATCTGCTTGATCTAATTACATCATTTTCTGATACCTTAAGCATAGATTTGAAAGTTGACAACTAAGTTTATTTGCATGCAGATATTCATTTTGGCCATGGTTAATTCTTCATTTAGAAGTTGTATTTATGTTTAAGTAATATACAAACTCTTTTGTACAAATTGATCTGCATCACTCTTTTATTACCATATCATTCATAGTCATTTATTGAGCATTTGTTGAGTTGACTATTTACATGCACTCTTCTGCTCATTTCTATCATGTTAGTTTGTATACAAAAATTAAAAAAGTTTGTATATCTCGTATTATTCTTTATATTTTGACTCCTATGATTATATATAGCTGTGGTATGTCACTGTTCTACTTAATCAACTTCTAAACCATTGTATTCTTATACATTAGATTTTCAATCAGCTTCAAGGTTTATAAAACCGCATGGGTTTAGCTTTGTATAGCAAATCTTTTAGTATTTTTCTCTCACTCAACTTTGTTCTGCCTTGTGCTTTGTAGGTCTTTGATCTGTATGGAGTTGGCTTGAGGCATGCCTTATCAACACCCAATCTTTTGAAGGAGCTCAACCTTAAGGTAATAACAATGCATTAGAAGGCTTGACCTTTTTTCCACTGAACAACTCTAAACTCCTTGTTGGTTTATTCTTAGTTCTCTCTGTTTTTGGCATAGGTAGTCGTTTTGTAGATAACATTGGCCTCTCATCATATTCTCATACATATAATTTCTTGTTTATAGTTTTTTCTTTTTGTTTTGGACAACTTCTCTGTGCCTACATAAACTTGTATGGTAATAACTCAAAATTGTGCTCTTTTATTTTTTTTATTTTCAAGTGTATTATCAACAAGTAATTGTTCAGTAAAACAGGTTGGGTCAGATAACAATTCTAGATAAGTCTTGCATTTTAAAGAACATTATGGTTGCCCAAGTTATACCTGAAGACTGTATTGAACAGTAACTAAATGAGACATTAGCTGCTTGATAGGTTTATTGAGGGAGTTGATCCAACTTAAACCTTTGTATCTAGAAAGCTAAGGTGCTAACATATCAACATAGCAAAGGACATGATACGGTTGTGCTGTACTCTATGCTCTTTTAATTTAGACCATGCAAGGCTTTTGCTCATTAGTTTAAGTGCTCTAAACTGTGATGTGGATTAGCAAGTCTGCTTGGTTCACATTTATGCATCTGTTTCAAAGGCAGGCCTTACTGCTTATTGCTATCCAAATGACTTGAACTGATCTCATAGTTTCTCGGTGAGTGATGTGCAGCATATTTTATGATGTCGTCTTTACAAGCAATCACTTCCTTCAACTACTTGTATTTTGGGGCATCTTAGTCTATTGAGGTCTTTCATTAGTATGTAAATGTTGTTCTATGTGGCTCACAGTAGATACTTGAAATTCATGAAAATGAATTTGGTTTTCCACTGTTTCATGTTGATGGTGCCTGTGCTCTCTGCGAATTTCATTACACTCATCCTTTTGTTTCAGGTTTGCAAATTGTCTACTGGTGACTCTTTAGATATGTCCCCACAAGATGAAGCAACGATTATTGCTAATGATGCAACAGTTAAAGACATGGAGGTAACCTCTAAAATATGCTGTATCTTACACCATGTTTGGTAGGAGGGAAGGGCAGAGGGAGGACAAGAGAAAGAACAGAAGAGGACTGGTCCATCCTTCCAGCCATCTGGTTGAATAGGATGGAAAAGCGATGAAAAGAAGATAGTTGTCACTTTTAGATGCTCTAAATCTATGAAGCTAAAATAACCAAGTATATATTAATTTGACAATTACACCCTCTTGTTACGGTTTTGCATATATTCAACCATATATATGTTTTTTCACGTTTATGTAAGTTGAGGGTAGAAAGATAAACTATATTGTCATTTAACATGCCAAACTTTTCCATCCCTTTTCAACTCATTGATTGGATTGGATTGGGTTGGATTGGATTTTGTTATTTGTAGGAAAATATACCTTCCAACTGAAAGGGGAACACACAAGATATGGTCTCCACAACACCCTTTTTCTAACTGTTTCCTTCTATGTATGTCCTAACTAGTTGGGGATTAAGGAACTTAGTGGCGATATAGGTCATTCTTGGTAGAGTAAATGAGGCACTGCATGTTGGCACCTGTTAACAATTTTCCCTCATGTTTGGTTGATGACCTTTTGTATTTGCTATTCCCTAGAAAACACACAAGAGGGAAATTAAAAATACTTCTATCGGAATATAAATGTTGCTCATAATTCGTCATTGGTTAATGTAAAAATTTTGGATTGCAGGGAGCAGCCGTTGGCTATGTAGCTGATCTTTGGAAAGTCCCTGCAATATTCGTCAAAGCTGTGACCGATATAGTGGATGGTGAGAAGCCAACAGCTGAGGAGTTCATGCAAAATTTGGCTGCAGTGACTGCTGCACTTGATACGGCAGTCACCCAAGTAGTTGATTTCATCAATGGAAAGCGCCTCTCTGAACTCTAACATGCTGGGTCCTGACTTTATTTTTCTGGTAAAGAAAAAAAATATTAGACTATGTTTCTCATAAAACTGAAGTTCCTATATGATTGTTATAGTTTCGGTAGGTATATTTTAAACTTAACCTGCATAATATTTTTTGTCTTGTACATGGGCTTCTTCAGAAAATTGCATATGGCCTACTCAAAGAAACGAAAGTGTTTAGTTCATGACATATGGTCCTTTTTTGGTTCACTACCAGTTGTAGCCAAGAAAGAATGCTTCTAATAGGAACAAATTGGATAAATGAATGCCTATAGTCTGTAATAGAATTTCCTTAATCCTGATTAGGATATGTTTTGCAATCAACGGATTGATTGTGTGAAGGAATTGGTTGCGCCATTTTGTTAACAGACATGCCGGCCAGTTTGTAATCTCAACTTAAGAATGTTTCAAACATATTAATGACTGATTGACTGAGTAAATAACATAAAGATGCATTCCTGGCAGCAGACACTGTTGCCTTCTGGTCAGCTGAGAGCAATAACATCAGGACTGACCATGGGTTTTTAATTTTATTATTCATCCCTTTTTGTAGAAAGTATTCCAAACGCTGTTTGTGTCAGAGAAAACCAAAACAAGAGATTTGTGATTCTGATATCATACTTCAAGACCTACTAAGTTAAGCTGAAGAAGAATTCGGAATTGATCGTCCAATGGGTGGTCTTACAATCCCTTTTCTGGGACATTCAATAAGAGCATCACCAAACAAAACCACATGTTATCACATCTGACCGACTAACTGTGTAAGGATAGAAACCAAATAATAATCTGAAGCAGGTCCCATGTTGTTTACTATTTGTTCAATCTTTCATTAAAATTTGATGATTAGTTGGAAGACAAAACAATGTGATATCTCATGAGCATGTCTCTTCATAATCTAAACTGCCTCTTCACCACACACCACACATCAGAAGAAATACTGCAGACCCTTTCATCCACCAAGTCTCAACTCTACAACCAAAAGTTATACAACTCCACTTGATCCATTGCCAAATTTATCTAAACAAATCATGGGTTTCCGTTTACCTGCTATTGTTCGAGCTAAGAAACTTCTTCAACAGTCTTCATTTTCTACAGGCCAATCATCTACAATAGCCACTCATGTCCCAAAAGGCTATCTTGCAGTTTATGTTGGAGAGAGCAAAAGAAAGAGATTTGTCATACCAGTATCATACCTGAACCATTCTTCATTTCAAGACTTGCTACGTCAAGCTGAAGAAGAATTTGGATATGTCCATCCAATGGGCGGGCTCACAATTCCCTGTAGAGAAGACATCTTCATTGATCTCATTTCTCGCA
Source organism: Pistacia atlantica (assembly GCA_026229545.1). Classification (NCBI taxonomy): domain Eukaryota; kingdom Viridiplantae; phylum Streptophyta; class Magnoliopsida; order Sapindales; family Anacardiaceae; genus Pistacia; species Pistacia atlantica. Next base: position 26,425,606 of record JAPEIT010000015.1, on the reverse strand, counting down.
TAGATGAGCCATGAGAGAGGACACTAACAATTATCTGTAAATACAAAGTTGTAGAGTTTAACATTTATGAATACCCTGTACAAAATTTCATATTTTATTTTCTTCCTTGAGGAGAGGAAACGTAGTTTCCTGTAAAAGAAAATGTATGTATTCTCAACCCAAATGGAATGTTTTGTTCTTCAAGTTCAATTGGCTTATCATTCTTCTTCTTATCTATATTTTCCTTCCATTTAATTCTAAAAGTATTCTATCTTTATAACAATAGCTTACCAGATCATTTTGCTATTGCTCCCAATTCTAGGCAAGCAACACCATTTAGTGTATCAACGTTACTGCATTTTCATGTTTGCTGAAAATGATTGCTCATTTTTACAGAATGACTAGTGTAAGGCATTTTAGGTCTCTCTGTGAACTTCATCCTATTAGCTTTTCAAGTATCTTCTCTTACTCGTTTAATTCCTAAACCACCAATTTGGGATTCTAACAGTTAATGTAAAATATTGATTGAAAATAAGGTCTTCCATGTTTGGTATAGCCTTCAATGAATTTTAAAATCCAGTTATTAGATATTCCTTCCAGATACTCCATGATATGATTGTTTCATTTTGACAAATTGTTAAGACTTATATTTCAATTTCTTAGATGTGATTTATAGAAGGCCAAATTTTTTTCTGAAAAAGGTTCTTCAACAGATTATATTCTCAGCATTTACTTGTCATACATTTTAGCTGTTTACAGTTACCTTGAGAATAAGTAATTATGAGTTGTTAGATGACTTTGAACTGTTTGATGCAAGTGCTCAGCTTACTATACCATGTCAAACTCACAATACTTTTTTCATCTGTATTATATATCAGATGGGTGTCGTGGGTCCCTTATTTAGAAGTAGTCACAAGGTAAGTAGGCCATTATGTCTCTAGTATTGCTGTTAAATTGTGGAGGTTGAAACGGAAGACAGTGCCATGTGATCCCTCAAGACTCATGTCTATCCACAGACGCCATTAGTATCACCTTTCACCACTCATTCCACATGGGATTTTTCCTGTTTATCAATCTATATATACACATAGAATTTGGTTCACAAAGACCAAAGCAACATAACTCTTACATCTTCAAGTGTAGACTTTTTGCTTGTTCTGCAAGTTGTTTGTGATCATCTTTTTGTTCTTCCCCTAAAGATATAGATATCCTATAAAATCATGGGTTTCCGTCTGCTCCGTATTGTTCATACTAAGAAAATTCTTCGAGGATCACTCTTCACTGCAAACCAAGATGCTTCAATGGCCACAGAAGTTCCAAAGGGCCATTTTGCAGTTTATGTTGGAGAAAACCAAAACAAGAGATATGTGATTCCCATATCGCACTTGAATCACCCTTCATTCCAAGAACTGCTAAGTCAAGCTGAAGAAGAATTCGGATTTGATCATCCAATGGGTGGTCTTACAATTCCCTGCAGAGAAGATGTGTTTGTTGATCTATTGTCTAGTTTGAACAGGTCATGAAAGAGTACTCCAGCATAATTCAGTACTTAACAATTTTGTATAGCAGACATAAGTAGTAATTGCAACTTTTTTTTTCTTCCATGGGAGCCACGGAAGATAGCTCTGTATATGAAAAGAAAAGTGAATAGAATCTTACAATTTTACCAAATTCTCTCTCAATTGATATTTAGTACAAAGTTTTGTTCCTTTATTCTGTTCAACTAACCACTAAACCAATTTTTTCATAATCTTTTTCTAAATCAGATATTAATTACTGTTATTTGTCGCTTGAACTGGGATCTTGCAATAAGTAATTCCCCTCAATTTTGAAGCTCTAGATTGATGCATGATAACAAATAGACAAAAAAAAAAAAAAGGAAAAATAGAGTATTCAGAAAATTTTCTTAAACAGCATACTCTGCTATTTTAATTGTCATGCTATCTAAGCAACTTTATAAGTATATCAATGTGTCGGATGGTATTACATACTAATCTGGAATAACTTGATTGGAAAGTCAAGAGAAGATATATATATAATCAATCAGGAATGATCATGTACTCATTAACACATATGAGCTTGAGGTAGTTTGGTTGAGTGCTGTGATTAAAGATCCCATCTGATGTACAAATCTTTGTATCCGATTCTTTCTGTTAACCTTAAGTTTCAAGTTCCTCTGTAACTAGTGCAAATTGCCTTAGCAACTTCTTCAACAACTTAGCTTAGCTTTTGCAGAAAGAAATTATGAGAAAAGAAGTCATATCTAAGTGTAACAATCTAAATGACCTCTTAGAGAATTCGATGTGGTTATTCATCCAATTTAACCATTATCATTGCAATGTTGCAAGATTGTTTGACTGATTAGCCATTAATGGTGAATCTGATGTGATGGTTATCCAATCCATTCATATTTTAAAAAGCAATCTGATCATTGAAATCCCTTTTCTGGGCCATTTGAAATAACCCGGGTAGATAATAAATATTGATCATTTCCATTATGATCCATCACAGTGGTTCTAACACTGTGTTTATCCTAGTTCTCTTGTAATCAGGTTGAGTCTAGATGTTAAGAATCACCAGACAAAGCCACATGTTAGGTCACTCTGTTGCTCCCACTCAATCCAGCAATTCTTCAAATTCAGGCCCCAATTCTAATTGGCACTAGCCAACGACATTTTCACATGAACTACCTTGTGTGTTTGCTATAATGTCCTCATAATAAATTGACAAGCTTGCATTAATGAGCCGACAGTTCAAATACACCATTAAAATTCAAGTGGACCTGTGTAGATTGTGCTGTCAGTTTCTGGGCTGAGTTATATATGAACAACTAGAAATAGACTGCATAATTATATTATATAATTGGGAGGCAAGCCATGTGATCGTTCCTCATCAATAATCTTGATGGATTTCTCTCCCTCACTTATTTGAAATCTCTCCGTATAGCATTTGGCCTATATATATGCATACCTAACTCAGGTTTTTCACTACCAAATTTCAAAGTCTATTTTACATCAGAAGTCTCATTTACTGCATTCAAAGAGTTTTTGCTTGTTCTAAAGTCCTTCGAGATAATCTTCTTGTTCTTCCATTAGAGATATAAACATCCATATAAAATCATGGGTTTCCGTCTGCCCCGTATTGTTCATGCTAAGCAAATTCTTAGAGGATCACTCTTCGCAGCAAACCAAGATGTTTCAATAGCCACAGAAGTTCCCAAGGGCCATTTTGCAGTTTATGTGGGAGAGAACGGAAAAAAGAGATTTGTGATTCCAATATCGTACTTGAATCACCCTTCATTTCAAGACCTGCTAAGTCAAGCAGAAGAAGAATTCGGATTTGATCATCCAATGGGCGGTCTTACAATTCCCTGCAGAGAAGATGTGTTTGTTGATCTAGTGTCTAGTTTGAATGGGTCATGAAAGAGTACTCTAGCATAATTCAGTACTTAACAATTTTGTATAGCAGACATAGATAGTACCATGTAACTTTTTTTTTTCTTCCATGGGAGCCATGGAAGATGGCTCTGTATATGGAAAGAAAAGTGAATACAGTCCTACAATTCTACCAAATTCTCTCTCAATTGATATGCCTTATTTGGAATATCTGTAATGAAGCAAGCCAAGGTGTCAAATTCTCTCTCAGTTGAAATGCCTTATTAAAAAGATTCTACCAAAGTAATTACCAAGTTGTCAAGGTCATTTTAAGTTTTTAACTGTGATAGTCATGCTATCTAAGCACCTTCACTTGATATATCAGCACATCCGATGGTAGAGATAAGAATCAACTTTATTTGGAAGATCAAGAGATGAAACATATTTATTATTATGTACTCCTCTCCCCATTCCTCAATGTTCAAGTAAGAAGAGTTTGGTTGCAAGTGCAGCGATTAAAGATGATAACTGATGAAACAAATTTCCACATCAACAATAAGTCACAATTCCTTTGAACTAGTGCAAATGCCTCTGCAATTTTTTTCAACAAAATAGCTTTCCAGAAAGAATATACAAGAAAAGAGTTGCTATTGTTGAAACAATGATAATTTTGCTGGAAATGTAACTGAAATTCAGTTTGGTTTTGAAACATTTGTTCTAACGTGTGTGAGCAGCTGAAGTTGATGTGGTTTTAGTGATGTGCTTAGGTGTACTCAGCTGTGATTAAGGCCTATGTTAGTTGTAAACTTTGGTTTAAATTCAAATTTGTAAATATCCCTGCAGAGTTGGTGTAACAGAGGATATTTTGGACTGATGTTTTGTTGTATAAATCTGTAGTGAAATGGAATGAAAATGCAGAACTTTCTCTCAATACATGTTCCTCGATGGTAGTTATGTTCCGATAAGATTTGAGTTTAGATATTAACCATAATCAGACAAAACCACATGATAGGAAACGATAGAATCTATCATTTCTTCCAATTTTTATTGTCTCTGATTAACGACATTACACATTAGCTGGCTTATGTGTTTGCTACACATTGCTCTTACGGATCAGTCCTTCTTGAAAATTGACCAGCTGCTTTGATCAGCAGACAAATCATATACACCATAAATATTAAAGTAGACCAGTTCCAGCTACAACTACATTAATAAGCCGACAATTCATATTAAAAAAATAGACTACTATACCATGTCAAACTCAATACTTTTTTCATCTCTACTACATATCAGATGGGTATCATGGCTCCCTTATTTAGCAGTAGTCACAAGGTAAGTAGGTCATTATGTCTCTAGTATTGCTTTAAAATTGTGGAGGTTGAACTGGAAGACAGTGCCATGTGATCCCTCAAGACTCATGTCTATCCCTAGACCCCATTAGTATCACCTTTCACCACTCATTCCACATGGGATTCCTGTTTATCAATCTATATATACACATAGAATTTGGCTCACAAAGACCAAAGCAACATAACTCTTCACATCTTCAAGTGTAAACTTTTTGCTTGTTCTGCAAGTTGTTTGTGATCATCTTCTTGATCTTCCCCTAAAGATATAGATATCTCATAAAATCATGGGTTTCCATCTGCCCCGTATTGTTCATGCTAAGAAAATTCTTCGAGGATCACTCTTCACAGCAAACCAAGATGCTTCAATGGCCACAGAAGTTCCGAAGGGCCATTTTGCAGTTTATGTTGGAGAAAACCAAAACAAGAGATATGTGATATCGATATCACACTTGAATCACCCTTCATTCCAAGAACTGCTAAGTCAAGCTGAAGAAGAATTCGGATTTGATCATCCAATGGGTGGTCTTACAATTCCCTGTAAAGAAGATGTGTTTGTTGATCTGTTGTCTAGTTTGAACAGGTCATGAAAGAGTACTTTGGCATAATTCAGTACTTAACAATTTTGTATAGCAGACATAAGTAGTACATGTAACCTTTTTTTTTTCTTCCACGGGAACCATGGAAAATAGCTCTTGTGTATGAAAAGAAAAGTGAATACAGTCTTACAATTTTACCAAATTCTCTCTCAATTGATGTTTAGTACAAAGTTTTGTTCGTTTTTTTTTTTTGTTCAACTAACCACTAAACGAATTTTTCCATAATCTTTTTCTAGATCAGATACTAATTATTGTTATTTATCGCTTGAATTGGGATCTTGCAATACAGTAATTCCCCTCAATTTTGAGGTTCTAGATTGATGCATGATAACCAATGGACAAAATAAAAAAAAATAGAGTAATTAGAAAATTTTCTGAAACAGGATACTCTGTTATTTTAATTGCCATGCTATCTAAGCAACTTTGTAAGTATATCAGCGTGCCGGATGGTATTACATACAAATCTGGAATAACTTGATTGGAAAGTTAAGAGAAGATATATATATGATACCAAAAATCAATCAGGAATGATCATGTACTCATTAACTCATATGAGCTTGAGGTAGTTTGGTTGAGTGCTGTGATTAAAGATCCCATCTGATGTACAGATCTTTGTATCCGATTCTTTCTGTTAACCTTAAGTTTCGAGTTCCTCTGTAACTAGTGCAAATTGCCTTAGCAACTTCTTCAACAACTTAGCTTTTGCAGAAAGAAATTATGAGAAAAGAAGTGATATCTAAGTGTAACAATCTAAATGACCTCTTAGAGAAGGTGGTATTAGAAGTTCCATCATTTTATGGTGCTAAAATCCTTGTGATGAAGCAAGCCAAGGTGTCCGCTAGAGAATTCTATGTGGTTATTCATCCAATTTAATCATTATCATTGCAATGTTGCAGGATTGTTTGACTGATTAGCCATTAATGGTGAATCTGTTGTGATGGTTATCCAATCCATTCATATTTTAAAACGCGATCTAACCATTGAAATCCCTTTTCTGGGCCATTTGAAATAACCCGGGTAGATAATGAATATTGATCATTCCCATTAGATCCATCACAGTGGTTCTAATACTGGGTCAATAAAACAAAAAGGTTTGTTTATCCTAGTTCTCTTGTAATCAGGTTGAGTCTAAATGTTAAGAATCACCAGACAAAGCCACATGTTAGGTCACTCTGTTGCTCCCACTCAATCCATCAATTTTTCAAATTCAGGCCCCAATTCTAATTGGCACTGGCCAAAGACATTATCAAATAAGTTTCTTGACAGTAGTTCTGTTCTGATAAGATACGAGTTTAGATATTAACCATAATCAGACAAAACCACATGTAGCTAACAATAAAATCCATCATTTCTTCCCATTTTTATTGTCACTGGTTAACGACATTACACATTAGCTGGCTTATGTGTTTGCTATAACGATAGATTCACATTGCTCATATGGATCAGTCCTTGAAAATTGACCAGCTGCTTTGATCAGCAGACAAATCATACACACCATAAATATTAAAGTGGACCAGCTCCATCTCCAACTACATTAATAAGCCGACAATTCATATTCAAAAAATAGACTGCACAACGCAAATGATCATGTATTACAAATGGAAGGCAAACCATGTGATCAGTCTTCATTAAGAACCTTTATGGATTTCTCCGACCACTTATTTGAATATTGTGTATATATATGTACATCTATCTCAGGTTTTTCCATTGAATTTCCAAGTCTTTCTTACATTATTAGTTTCAGTTATACTTTTCAAAGAGTTTTTGCTTCTTCACATCTTCAAGTGTCATAAAGTTTTCGCTTGTTCCACAAGTCTTGTTCTTCCACTTGAGATATAACATCCTCATAAAATCATGGGTTTCCTTAAGCCCCGTATTGTTCATGCAAAGAAAATTCTTCGAGGATCTCTCTTCACTTCAAACCAAGGTTCTTCAATGTCCCTAGAAGTTCCCAAGGGCCATTTTACAATTTATGTTGGTGAAAACCAGAAAAAGAGATTTGTGATTCCAATATCATACTTGAATCACCCTTCATTTCAAGACCTTCTAAGTCAAGCTGAAGAAGAATTCGGATTCAATCATCCGATGGGTGGTATTACAATTCCCTGCAGCGAAGATGTGTTTGTTGATCTATTGTCTAGTTTGAACAGGTCATGAAAGTATATACTAACAGAATTTAGTACTCAACAATTTTGTATAGCAGACTCAACTAGTTGCATGTAACCTTTTCTTCTTCTATGAGGACCATAGAAGATAGCTCTCTGTATACCGAAAGATAAGCGAATACAATTACAAATTTCTCTCAATTCAGAATTAAAGACATGAACATTCAGTAGAAAGTTTTGTATCTTCATTCTGTTTCACTATAGCGTAACCAATTAACCAAATTTTCTTTCAATTAGCTGTTCATCATCTTTTCCTAAATCAGATTCTGATTGCAGTTCTTTCTTGCTTGAATTGGGATCTTGTGTTATACTATATTCCTCTCAATTATGAATGACTAGATTGCTGCAACATAACCAATCGGCAAAATAAAGTAATTAATTAGAAAGTTTTCCAGAACAGTACACTGGTCATTTTAACTGCGATGCTGAGGCCAAGCAACTCCATGCAGTATATCAGTGCATCTGAAGTAACTTGATTCGAAGAGTCAAGACAAGATACATTTTTATTAATTTAATGCAAAACCAATCAAGGATTATTATGTACTCCACATTACTGAATGCTCAACTCAAATGTGCTTCTGCTAGTTTGGTTGTGAGTGCTGTGATCAAAGATCACAACTGATGTAACAAATTTTTACACCCGTTTTTTTCTGTTTAGAAGTACCTAGTTCCTTTGAACAAGTGCAAAGGCCTTACAACATTTTGAACAACATAGCCTTCCAGAAATAATTTATGAGAAATGAATCGTCAAGCATAACAATCTACTAAATGACGGTGAGAGAATCCTAGACTAGAAGATCATTTGATAGTGTTAGAATCCAGGTAATGAAGCAAGCCAAATGCCTTATTAAGAGAAAGCAATGTGATTGTTCACCCAAATCAATCATATTCCTTGAAATGTTGCAAGGGAAGGTGTTTGACTAATTAGCCATAAACAGGGATTATGATTTGATAGTCATTTAATCCAGTCATATTCTAGTCAGCAATCTAATCATTGAAATCCCTTTTCTTGGACATTCAATAAGAGCATGAAACTGATCTTCGGGATAGATAAAGAATGTGATTATTCCCATTATGATAAATTTACTTATGTTCTTATACTAAGCTTTAAAAAAAAAAAAAAAAAAAAGTAAAGTTCTTCATAGTAGTTCTGTTCTGATCAGGCTGAGTCTAGATGTTTGATAAGCTGCATAATTTGAGTGTTTTTTGGGTTGTTTTGATGTTAATTTAGTTAACTTCTCATTTGTTTCCTTTGTTTTTATGTTTGTTTTTGTTGAGTTTGAGATATGAATGGTTACCTATTGATTTAGATAACTTTTATGTTTTTTTAAGCTTTGATTGAGTAAATTGGAGTATTGGAATGAAATTGGGACTTAAAGCTTGAAGAAGTTGAGATTGCCCTTCAATCTTAAAGACCACGACCATGCCTTGGTAGTTCACCACGGTCATGGTGATAGAACAAAAAGAAAACAAAGAGACCAGGAAGCACCACGGCCTAGGCTGTGGTGACTTAAATTTGGCCACGGCCAGGGTTGTGGCGGAAACTATTAGTGCGTTTTATCAGTTTTTCTTTCCTTCTTCATTTATGACTCTTTTGGGTATTTAAGTATAATTGAGATCAATTGTCAAGAGACGAATTTTGCATATTTTTTAGATGAGAAGATGCATTCTTGAGGCTTGAAGACTAAAGATCAGATTTAAGAGTTTGATTTTTATTTCTTTTCAAATCTGAATATATTTTCTTTCTTCTCTATTTATTTCTTTACTCTTAGGATGGAGTAAATCTCTTTTGTTAGGGGAAGATGAAACCTAATTATGTTTTGAACAATTTTCATTCTTAATACCAAATTTATGTTTATGAATTTGTGCAAAAGTTTAGGGTTAATGCTTTATGAATATTGGATTGATTCAATTACCTTGATATGTTTCGAATAGAGAAGTTAGGGTTTATTACTTAATTCATAGCCATAATTGTTTTATTGGAATAACATTGCATAACATATTAAAACTAGAAGTAATCGAATAGAGATTCTAGGATTAATTTGTGATCCATCTAATTCATAACCGAATAGGGCGAGTTAGTCGTAATTGATTGATGAATTTATGCTTTTTAATTTCCGAGTAATCAAATAGGGATCTGTATTAAGTTGAATATTATGTCTGAATAAAGATAATTGGTCTTAGAAGAATCCTACCAATTCATAGCACAAAGGAGTATTAAGAGTAGTTGTCAAGCACAATTAAGGGGAAATATGTACCCTAACTTCATTAATTTTGCAAAGTTCATCACATTATTTATTTGTTTAATTTAGTTATTTTTAATCCGTTACTTTTACACTCTAAGATTTTGTTTTCTCAAATAACGTGTAAGAAGTTTTAGGTAATTACAAATATTCGCTTTGATCTTTGTGGGACGATACTCAAACTCATCACTTTATTACTTGAACACGACTAGTGCACTTGCTAAAGTTGATTTAGTCGCATCATTAAACATCAACAGACAAAACCAAATGATAAGCCACCTTGGTGCTGCCACTGAATCCATCATTTCTTCAATTCAGGTCCCAATTCTTATTGTCACTGACCAACGACATTATCACATGAACTACCTTGTGTGTTTGCTATAAGATATATCCAAATTCTTACGATCAGTCCTTATTATAACTTGACCAGCTGCATTAATCAGTGGACAGTTCATAGACACCATAAAAATTCAAGTGGACCTGTGTACATTGTGCTTTCAGTTTGTGGGCTATGAGTGATATGTGAACAACAAATAGACCGCACACTACAAATGATCATATGTGTTATAATTGGGAGGCAAAGCCATGTGATCGTTCCTGTTGAATAACATTGATGTATTTGAAATCTCTCCATATAGCACTTCGTCTATATATATGCATATCTAACTAAGGTTTCTCAGTCTTTGTTGTACACTATTCAAAGATTGTTCTGCAAGTCCTTTGAGATCATCTTCTTGTTCTCCCACTAAACATATAGGCATCATGGGTTTGCTTCTACCACGTATTGTTCATGCAAAGAAAATTCTTCGAGGATCACTTTTCACAACCAACCAAGGGGCTTCATTGTCCCTAGAAGTTCCCAAGGGCCATTTTCCAATTTATGTTGGAGAAAACCACAAAAAGAGATTTGTGATTCCAGTATCATACTTGAATCACCCTTTAATTCAAGACCTACTAAGTCAAGCTGAAGAAGAATTCGGATTTGATTATCCAATGGGTGGTCTTACAATTCCCTGCAGAGCAGATGTGTTTGCTGATCTAATGTCTAGTTTGGACAGGTCGTAAAAGTGTATCCTAACAGAATTTAGTACTCAAAAATTTTGTATGGTAGCATGTAACTTTTTTTTATGGAAGATAGCTCTGTATATGAATAGACAAGTGAATACAACAACAGATTTTACCAAATTTTCTCTCCATTCAGAATTAAGGACATAAACATTCAGTAGAAAGTTTTTGTTTCTATACCATGAAACCTTATTATTTATTATTATTATTTTTTTTTTTTTCATTTTACTGATCTTGTAGTATACTAGAAAGGTTAGCGCACAGTTACTCCCTTGTAGGTTAGCTTCATATTGCTTCACCATAGGAATACCTACCGTGAGATGATCGACTCTTATAAGCAGCAGGCCGAGAAGCTGGCAAAAGTTATAGCTGAAGAAACAGCTTGCTGAGGCTGAGGAGCATACCAAGATAAATTCTATCAAGAAGAGCTGAATGAAGAGCTGAATCAAGATAACTGTTAAGCCAAGTGATATTTTGCTGTAACAGTCTTTATTGTGGCTTGAAGAAGAGCTGATAGAAGCAGCTGAATGAAGCTGAAATTAGCAGCTGGATGGAGCTGAAAATAATGCTGATTAAGTCAGATGTTTTGGTTACCTGCAGCAAGTTATGGAGCTGCATTTCAGGATTATAAAATTCATATATTTGGTTTTGGTTAGAATTGTGTGGTGCTGCTGTAATGTTTTAGAAAAATCCCTGCAAGATTAGGTACAACAGTTGATGTAAAACTTTTGTATATATTTCAGCTCAAGTTAATGAAACAAATATATGAACTTTTCAGCATTTTTTTCATTGTTTTATACGACTTCTTCTCCTTTCCATTACATCTCATACCTTCCCTTCAATACAATCTGGAACCAAAACCAACAAGAACTAATTATCGAATTAAATAGGTCAGACCTCTGTAGACACATATTTAAGATCTTTGGCACTTTAATCTAAATCCTGTGTTCCCTTAGTTTTGGCTGTTTCTATATTGAGCAGGTTGTGTTATATCTTGGAAAAGAATTTATTTATTTTTAGTATTATCTCATAGTATTTCCAACTTCATCATGTTAATTACTTGTCAACAAATTCATCTGATCATTCTCTTCTATTTTCTTTTTCGATTCAGGCATTATAATTACTTCCTCCATCAAGTTTGATTATTGTCCTTCAAAATTTTGATGTCCAAAGGATGTCCCCCATCAAAGGGTCAGTAAAGCTGGAAATTAAATCAGTATTGAGTACAACATCTGTACATTTATAATCTGCCATTGGTGTACATTCAAAAGTGTAGGACATATTTGTATTCTCAGCACAGAGACACAATATATATGTTGGTTTTTTGAGCATGAATATGGTTTTACGGGAGAGAAAAGGGTGATAAAACAAGGAGGGAAAAGAGCTGTAATATTGCATTATATTGAACTGAAAAATTACAGCAGACATATATACATGACAGACACTATTGCACCTAACCATAAAACATATTTTAGTCCAAAATGGCATTCTAACCACACAAACTTAGCAACTCTGATTACATCACATTAATTTGATACAAAGTTGACAACCTAAATACATGCTGAACTCACCAAAACACTTCACTTCAGCATGCCTACAGAACAGCTACGTGAACTGCTCCAGACCAGATTTTCAAACTTCAGCCTTTTCTTTTGCCGCCAGATCAGCTCCAGTTTAATCCAAAATAATGCTTCAAGCAAAATATCACTTCTTTGAACACTCCTCCTTGATATTTTTGCTTGAGACACCAAGTTTAAGCTTCATGTCTTCAAACTTGGACCTACATAGGGACTTAGTAAATATGTCACCAATTGCATTTCCCTCCGCAGTGTGTCAATCTGATTTCTCCGGATTGCTCAGCCTCCCTCACTGCATGAAACTTGATTTTTATGTGCTTAGTTCGACCATGCATGACTGGATTTTTAGCCATAGCAACAGCCGATTGATTATCACAGAAAATTTCAGTAGGCTCAACCTGTTTTACCTCCATATCAGCTAGCAAATTTCTCAACCAAATAGCTTGATTTATGCAGCTGCACTGATATATATTCAGCCTCTGCAGTGGATTGTGCCACTACTTGCTTCTTGGAAGACCAACAAAATGCACCATAATTCAGTAGGAATACATACCCTGATGTGCTTCGCATATCATCACAGAACCTCCCCAATCACTGCCTCGCATATCCTATCGCCTGAAATTTTCAGATTCCCTGAACTGCATTCCATGATCTCAGCCTTCCTCTAATAAATCTCAGCACCCTCTTGGCTGCTCTAAGATGCTCCTCACTTGGTTTGCTCATGAATCTTGATAGGAGACTAATTGAAAACATCAGCTCAGCCTTGTTGCGATCCAAGTACAATAAGCTCCCAATCATTCTCCTATAACTGCCTCATCTACCGGGACGCTCCATCATCTTTGCATAGCCTTTGATTTTGCACCAAAGGTGTGGCAACTGACTTGCATTCATCCATTCCAAATTTCTTAAGCATCTCATTTGCATATCTCCTTTGACAAATGAAAATGCCATCTTGAGATTGATGGATTTCCATTCCAAGGAAGTAAGTCATCATTCCCAAATCACTATCTCAAACTCTTTGTGCATTGCTTTCTTGAACTCTTCAACATGAATTCCATTGTTTCCAAATACCAACAAATCATCCACATACAAGGAAACCATAATCACATCTTCATTGTTCCTTTTTACATATAAAGTATGCTCATTGGGGCTTCTTGCATAACCAAGACTGACTAGGTAGTCATTGATTCTGCTGTACCAAGCTCTTGGAGCTTGTTTCAGGCCATACAAGGCCTTTTTCAGTAAGTACACCTGATCTTCTTTCCCCTTGACTTCATATCCATCAGGTTGTTCAACAAAGATCTCCTCATCCAACCAACCATTCAAGAAAGCTGACTTAACATCCATTTGATACACTTTCCACTTGAATTGGGCTGCCAAAGCTAGAACCAATCTGATTGTATCATGTCTTGCAACCGGGGCAAATGTATCTTGGAAATCCACACCATGTTGTTGTGCAAACCCTTTCACAACTAACCTGGCTTTGTGCTTCAAAACTGAACCATCAGGATTCAATTTTTTCTTGAAGATCCACTTTACTTGGATCACTTTCCTCCCGTAGGCCTTTCCACAAGTTCCCATGTTCCATTCTTTTCTATCATGGACAACTCCTCCTGCATAGCAAGTCTCCATTCCTTAGACTTAGTTGCCTCATGGTAAGATGTTGGTTCAAGAAATGCAACATTGCATCTGCCATAAATCTCAGCAAGAGGTCTGGTTCCCCTGACTGAAATTTCTTCTTCTCGCTTTGTAATCGCCCTCTCGCTTGTTCAGCTTTGTTCTCTTTGTCATGGCTGTAAATCTACTTGAATTTTCTTCTCTTCCCAATTCCACACTGACCCCTCATCAACCTTTACATCCCTTGAAACAACAACCTTTCTTGACTCGAATGAAGATCCCTGTAAGCCTTGGATTGGAGAGGTCATAACCTGACCGAATTCCAACCGTTGCTTTGTCATCCAGTTTTGACCTTTTGATGGCTGGTATGAGTACATAGCATATACTCCCAAATACTCTTAGATGATCCACTTGAGGCTTAACTCCATACCATGCTTCAAATGGAGTTTGATCCTTTAAAGCTTTGGTTGGTAGCCTATTCAGCAAATACACACTTGTATTGACTGATTCAGCCCATAATTCCTTTGGCATCTCCTTTTCAACAAGAAACACTGGACATCTCCATTATGTCCCTATTCTTTCTCTCACTCACTCCATTTTGATGGGGAGTGTAGGGACAACTAAACTGATGCCATATTCCAGCCTCCCTGCAAGTTGATTCAAACTCATTAGAGGTGTATTCACCTCCATTGTCACTTCTCACAGCCTTCATCTTAACTCCAGCTTGGTTTTCAACTTCAACTTTGAACCTTCTAAACACAGCAGCCACTTCTCCTTTTTCCTTTAGGAAGTACACCCAAGTCATTCTTGAATGATCATCAATGAACAAGACAAAGAATGCGGATCCATTCGGGGATGGAGTACGCATTGGTCCACACACACTCGGTATGCACCAATTGGAGCTTTCCAGTAGCTCTCCAGGCCTGATTTGTAGGAAAGGCTGGTCTGCTAAGCTTCCCTATTTGGCATACTCTACATAGGCTCTCTTTCTCTTCTATTTCGGGTAAGGTTTGTACCATCCCTTTAAGCTTCATTAGCTTAAGTCCAGCATAATGGTAATGACCATATCTTTTATGCCATAGGTTTGTATCATCTAAGTTTACGACATAGCATGAAACTCGGTTTTTTAAGTTCAACCGAAGCTTTTTCTCACCATTTTCACATGCATCAACTCCTTTCTCTCATCATCTAATATAATGCAGGTTTTATTTTCAAAATGCAGAATGTAATTTCTTTCAAGCATTTGTCCTACACTAAGCAGATTCTGGTTGATTTCAGGAACAAATAATACATTATAAATGATCTTTGTACCTGTCATGGTTTGCACAGCCACATCTCCCCTGCCTTTAACTTTCACAAGTTCTCCATTTCCCACCTTTACACTTGACTGGTATGCTTGATCCAACTGCACAAAATTCTCTAGATCAGGCGTCATGTGGTTTGTACATCCACTATCAATCAACCAAGTTCCAAAGCATTGAACTGAACAGCATAGCAGGATGCCACAAAGAGTCGCCGATTCTGACTCATAAATCTTCGCATCTGTGTCTTGTGCAGCTTGTCGTTGTTTGTTTTTGCAGACCTTTTCAATGTGGCCAAGCTGCTTGCATGCCCTGCATTGAACATTTGGTCTGAACCAGCACTTGTACTCAGCATGGTTCTTCTTTTTGCAGTGGGAACATGGTGCAAAAACCTTGAAACCTGCTGGTTTGTTCCACTGCTTGTTTGCTCTCTCCTTTCCTCTTTTCTCTCCTCCAAACTTCTTGTTTTCTCCTTGAGTTGGCTTGCTCTTCTGCTGGACAAACAATGCAGCTTCACTACTGTCTTCTTGCCTCAATTTTCTTCTTTGCTCTTGGGCTTGAAGAGCATGAACAAGTTCGGTTAAAGTGATTTGAGACAAGTCTTTGGAATCCTCCAAAGAAGAAATCTTTGCTTCAAACCTTTCGGGTAGGCTCACTAACACCTTTTCAACAATTCTTTTATCACTTATCTCTTCCCCTAACAACCTTATCTTGTTAACCACATTCATTAATCTATCTACATACTCTTTAACAACTTCAGCCTCTTGCATTTTCAATGTCTCAAACTCTCTCCTTAGGTTCAAGACTTGCATGTTTCTGGTTTGGGTGCTTCCTCCAAATTCTTCCTTAAGCTTGTCCCAAGCTTCCTTTGCTGTCTCACAAGCCATTATCCTTGTAAAAACTTGATCGGTGACTGCAGCATGTAAATGGGACAGGGCTCTTGGAGCTTTTGCGGTCTCCTCTTCATGGAGTCTTATCTGGTTCAGGGTTGGGTTTGGTCCCAACTGTGGTGGCTGTTTCTCTTCATCTACATACTGCCATAAACTCTGACCTCTCAAGTAGGCCTTCATCTTAACAGCCCACATATGGTACTGTTCCCCATTGAAGGTTGGAGGCAAGAGTGAGGCTGAACTGGTTGCATGAAGTCTGTCTTCGGTGAGGTAAGGGCTGACAGAGAGTGTGCAAGGATGGAGGTTTTGCAGGCCCCTTAAGATCAAGATGGAGCTCTGATACCACTTGTTGGTTTTTTGAGCATGAATATGGTCTTACGGGAGAGAAAAGGGTGATAAAACAAGGAGGGAAAAGAGCTGTAATATTGCATTATATTGAACTGAAAAATTACAGCAGACATATATACATGATGACACTATTGCACCTAACCATAAAACATATTTTAGTCCAAAATGGCATTCTAACCACACAAACTTAGCAACTCTGATTACATCACATTAATTTGATACAAAGTTGACAACCTAAATACATGCTGAACTCACCAAAACACTTCACTTCAGCATGCCTACAGAACAGCTACGTGAACTGCTCCAGACCAGATTTTCAAACTTCAGCCTTTTCTTTTGCCGCCAGATCAGCTCCAGTTTAATCCAAAATAATGCTTCAAGCAAAATATCACTTCTTTGAACAATATATCCGCCTTTCGGTCCCCTATATGTGCTGATTAGTTGAAAGACAAGGTCATCTAATGACCTTATGAGCTATGTCCCGCCCAGACCCCAGCTGATGATTTTTGGCCACTCACTCAACAAACTAGAGGATTTTTTGCATTCCATTTCCTCTATATATACTCACACTTTTGGCTTTTGAGGTCCTAAGCAATCCAATTCTTCAAAAATTCTCCTTTTACAAAAACCCCTCTTGCTTCTCTTCTAAAAAACTTCAGCATCATGGGAATTCGTTTGCCTAGTGTTATTGTTGCCAAGCAAATTCTGAGGCGAACTGCTCTGACCGGAAATAAAGTAGCTTCAACAAGTTTGGATGTACCCAAAGGTTATCTTGCTGTGTATGTTGGAGAGGCCGAAAAGAAGAGATATGTAGTTCCAGTATCTTTTTTGAACCAACCTTCATTTCAAGCTTTGCTAAGTAAAGCTGAGGAAGAGTTTGGCTTTGATCATCCAATGGGTGGTTTGACAATTCCTTGCAGAGAAGACATGTTCATTGATGTCACATCTCATTTGGGTAGATCATAAGGGGAAGGCGCATAAACTTAGCGGCCGTAGACAATTTTGTAATGCAGAGATATTTTGAATCCAATGGATAACCAGCATGTCTCTTTGATCATGCAAATGGATGGCCTCACCTCACAATCCCATTCAGAGAAAGAGCTATATTCATCAATCTCACTTGAAGTTTTCAATGGCGTACTAGAGAGATAATAGATATGTAAATAGTCTAAAAAAAATGATACACAATTTTCAGAATCTAGTGCCTGGCTCATTGTAATTTTATCTATAAAGGAATCAAATGTTTATAGACAACATCAGAATGAAGTACTGTTCCATTATCTTTTTTCTTTTTCTTTTTTCCTTGTCATAGAAGCACTCACCAAGAATTTGCAAATACAATTCCATCTGATCAAAAAACAGAAAGTTCATGTTTGAATTTATTTGCCAGTTAATTCAAATAACAATATACATCAGCAATTTCAAAACAAGATTCACTCTTTACTAATCTCATTTCATTGAACATAACAACCATGGTCAAGTAAAGTATCCTTTACTTTATAATTTAACTTCTCGGCTGGGTTAACAGAAGCTGGTAGCATCTAAGCGGTTTACTTGGGAGTTTTTTATACAAGGAGTCTCAGCAGTTCAGTTTGGAAGTGCAGTTAATGAGGCAAGAGTAATTCATCTCTTCTACTTTGCTCAATGAAATTGCAGTAACATGGTGTGAATTTGGCACCTATCTTTCAAATGATATTATTTGTATCGTTTGTTAGTGATAATTGATTTACCTACAGTAAGTTTGGTGGTTTGAGATGTGGTGGGCAGTGAATGGGGCTAGATGTAGGACTTACTTCACGTGCATTTCACAAGGCCTTGTCCTGCAACTAGAAATGCCAAAAGCAATCAATGCTAAGGGTCAGGAAATGCTACTAACTACAAATCTCTTCTTACCTCCAAATATAACAGTACAAGTGAATACTGTTGCTTAAATGTTTATTTAACTTTTTATCAGATAATTGAATATTTGTTCATTGTGAAAATTTGCTAGAGCTTTACCGATCCTGATATACCATTCTAGTGATCAGCAAGTTTTTCAATCTGTTTTAAGAGAAAATTTCAAATCAAGTTGCTTCATATCCCAGATGAATGAATGCCTAACCATGGCAGGTCCTGTTCAAAAGACTTTTAACATTGTTCAAAGGTGATTTCAAACGAAAAGACTATCTGCTCATAATCTTATACCAGAAATAATATACTTATATCCCTTAATTATGCATTCTAAGTTGTTGTCGTTGAATCAACAAATGATTAAGCATTTCTTATCTACACATAGTTAATGGTTGGGCAAATGTGTTCTAACAAACATGCAGTCTCAGTCACTCATAAGTTCTTGATGATGAATTGGAAGACACAACCATGTGATTGTTCAGGTGCTAATGTCTCTTGGCAAACCCCACCAAAGTGCCACACATCACTCATTCCACATTTCAGAGACTTTCCCATAAACCCTCTGTATAAATACACAGGATATCCCACAAACTTAAACCAAGTCCTCACCGTTTCTATTAGCAATCTTTGCTTTCTTCTATCTCAAGTCATCTTTGTTCTTCACCATCTTTTCTAAGGCAATAACATAAAAAATAGAAATGGCCATCCGTTTTCCTGGTATTGTACACGCTAAGCATATTCTGCAACAATCGAAACTGTTTGCAAATCAAGCAGCTTCAGTGTCATCAGATGTGCCAAAAGGGTACCTTGCAGTCTATGTTGGGGAGAGCCAAATGAAGCGATTCATAATTCCAGTATCATTCTTGAATCAGCCTTCATTTCAAGAATTGCTAAGTAAGGCTGAGGAAGAATTCGGATTCAATCATCCTATGGGTGGTCTCACAATTCCTTGCAAAGAAGACATCTTCATTAATCTCACTTCTCAATTAAATCAATCATGATGATGCCCTAAGAGGAGTTACATGACAATTTTTTGAATTATTGTACATTTATTATATTTGTTCGGCGAATATATGAGATCCGATGGGAAATGCTACCCATACGAGAGACTAGTTATAAAGAAATACTCCAGTTTTTTCTCACATTTATGTTAACTGTAATGTTCCTTATTGTCAAACAATATTACATATAGTTTCTCTTTGGATTCTAAGATATTGACCAACTTTTTCCTTCCATTCACCGAAATGGGCATGAAAACATGTTATAGTACAAAATTTTATGCTGGTGTCTTACACTAAGCAAGTAATAAGCTGCATTTCAGTATAAAGAACAAATGTAATCCAACATATCACAAGTCTTATTCTATAGTGATCAATTTGGATGCACAGTAAGTTGTCTAGAATCTAGACAGGAGGATAATTTTAAGAAACATTTATAGATCAGAAGATTATGCGGACTGTATAGCAAGAGTTCATCCCTCTGAAACTAATTGTTCACTATCAAAAGTCACCAATACTCATAACAGTAACTGGAATACAGGAGATGATATTTATGAAGTTAATGTCTTTATTATTGACCAAAAAGAAGAAGTATATATATTTACTTACAGGACAGAAAAGAGTGCCTGGGAGAAAAGACTATTCATTTAAGAAGAGATAAGAGATAACTGAATTATATATGTTTGAGTTGAAAGATTTAGCATGCACAGTTAAAGCCGCAGAATTGGAACTCAAACAACTCTTAATTTGTGGTTGGTTTGAAATGCAGGCCACTGACTTAATGATATTATTAAAAGCAAGTTGGTGATTGGCCCAATCGTATAAATGCTGATGGTACTGTTTCTGTTTATCTTTTGCCCATGGAATCAAAGGCCACACAGCACATAGAAGAACAGATAAATTCTAGGACCAATCACATCCTAATTACTGTCAAAATCCTCTATGTAATAAGGATTCAGTCTGGATTCTAATTGGTCGGCTCCTTAAAGTCAAAACTTGAAATAAATCGAATTCAAGAGCACAGAAAGTACTGAAATTGATCAGATGGGGGTAGCATATTAATCCAATGGAAATGTTTACATTATTCTAGCACTGTACTAGATTCATTTTGTTCTCGAGTTTTTAGACATTATAACTACATCCTTCATCTTTCTTGGTTATTCTTTCTTTATAAACATGATCATAAAAGTTTGTCTCAAGCATGTCTTTAATCAATGGATAAAGTAAATGCGTCCGTAGCAACAGTACTGATTATCCAGCTGTCCTGTACCAAATCTTTCTATTCTCCTCCAGTGGCTTGTTTTGGAAATTGTAGGCCACTCTTGTTTTTTCGACAAACAAGCATGATGATATTTCAGCCCCTTTATCTTTGTTGATTAGTTGGAAGGCAAAACCATGTGATACCCTCTTGAGCAATGTCCTGAATAGTCCCTCAGCAAGTGTCTCTTAATGACTCACTCATGATTTTAAAAGATTTTCATATGCAAGTTCATCCATATATATATATCCACATATTTTCATCACAACCGACATAATTTCAGCAATACCAATCAATAGCCTCCAAGCTCTTCTTATTTGAAGAAACATATCAAGTAAAAACATGGATATTCGTTTGCCTGGTTACATTCTTGCAAAACAAGTTATTCCTTCAAACTGCAAAGAAAGGAGCTTCAACATCTTTAGATGTACCGGAAGGTTTCTTTGCAGTATATGTTGGAGAAACTCAAAAAAAGCGCTTTGTGGTCCCTGTATCCTACTTGAACCTTCCTTTATTTCAAGCGTTGCTAAAAAGAGCAGAAGAGGAATTTGGCTTTAACCATCCAATGGGTGGTTTGACAATTCCTTGTGAAGACTTAGATACATTGTAAGAGAAGACACCAGTTGTTAATCTCCTGACAAAATTTTGTACAGTAGAAATTGCCAGTAATTCTATGACCAATCACATCCTAATTACTATCAATTTTCACTCGGTTAACAATCACAAATTGGTCAGTTTTTCTTTTTTTAACCATTAGCCCCACCCCAGAGCACTCAAATTAACCAAATCCTCCTCAAAATTGTTGTGAGTGGGATCTCCAACTGTTATGCCTAAAAATATAAGGGCTGACGTCAGGACCCTTTAGCCTGCAAAAGTCAGATCATTGGAACAGCCACCGTCTGCGTCTGTCAGGATAGCGGGCGCGGCGCGTCAGGCTAGTCAGGAGGTTGTGGTGCTCCCACGTGTCCAATCCCTGCTTTAAATCGCGCAAATCACTCTGGAATGTGAGCAATGTGACATAAAGAAGGATTTGCACAGATAATCCCACCAACTTGTAGATTTAGTGATCATTGCCTCAAGGCATCTGACTATAAATTAGGAATTCATCTCTCATTAAAGGGATTGGCACATCTTTCACTTGATTAATTACTCTCTCTTTTTTTAGCGATTGATATCTTGTAATATCATTATAAAGTTAGTCAGCTAATAGCGACCTGACCCCGATCATCAATATAAGCATTAGTGGACGTAGGACTTGCTACCTTAGCATCCGAACCACTTTAAAAACTGTCTCCATTGCATTTACTATCTCTTATCCATTACTTTCACGTGTGATTTCGGGGTCCCTAGAACATTTTGCACGTTCGTTTCGTTGGTGCAGAATCTCGCATCAACACCAACTATTGTATACTTACTGGGGAATTTTATGAGATGAACAAGATGGTACCCCGTATAAATATTTCATTCGTCTGCAATAAATTCATCATTTGTCATTAATTTGATTGTTTATATTCTGTAGGTTTGAGTGTGACACGTTTCACATCCTCTACCAAGGGATGTGTCCTGCAAGTTGATGTACATAAGAAACAGAACAAATCCCAGAAATTTAGGCTCAGGACATGGTATCACTAACTGCAGCTCCATCCCTGCCTCATTTTTTTTTATTGTAAGTTGATGTGTCTTCTTATATATTCACTAGTTACTAATGGGAATTTATCCACAGACTACTCTGGTCTATAAGGTAGAAAAACTTTTCTCATCATAAACTACAACATTACAGATACAGTATGTCTGAAGTATGTCCTCTATCCCAAGGTCAACAACTTGAATTTGGGTCCCCTTTTATCCTGGAAAGAGTTGGGATATCGTGGTCCAACAACTATAAAAGTCTTTATCAGATCAAATTTCTTGGTCATGACTTGAAAGACAAAACCATGTGAAGTTTTAGGTGCTTATGCCTCTCCCACCTGCCCCTACACCACTCACTCCAAATTTCAAAGATATTCAATGCAGCCTGCCATCTATAAATACATATATTGTATTCATAGCAACATCAAGTCCTCACATTCTCTACTAGCAAGTCTTTGCTTTCTTTTTGCAAGTCACTTGTGCTCTTCATATTCTCAAGTGATAATATACAGCGATGGCGATCCGTGTACCTGGCCTCATTCATGCTAAGCAGTTTCTTCGCCAATCTAAATTGCTTGTAAATCAAGCGACTTCAACATCTTTCAACGTTCCAAAAGGATACTTTCCAGTTTATGTAGGAGAGAGCCAAAAGAAGAGATTTGTTATTCCAATATCATTCTTGAATCAACCTTCATTTCAAGAATTGTTAAGTAAAGCTGAGGAAGAATTTGGGTTTGATCATCCAATGGGTGGTCTCACTATTCCTTGCAGAGAAGACATCTTCGTTGCTCTCATGTCTCGCTTGAATTGATCATGATATGCAACACTTTTAGTGACCAATAGATACAATTTTTGTAAATCCATGTAGATTTTTTTCTTTCTTGTAGACAGAGAGGTAGAACAAGAACTGTCCACCCATCCAAGAAAGTTATGCACAAATGTTACTGCATTTTTTTTTTTTTTTCAATTTGAGGACATCAATTAATTGAAATTGACTATGTTTGTCTTCTATTATTTTTTTTCAATTCTGTAAGCTTGTGTCTTGAAATCAGCTAACTTCCAAACAGAAACCATTTAGACAATGTTAAAACTAAACTAAAAGAAGTATATCAACCGGATTAAAACAGAGAGGAAGTGACCAACATAATCATACAATAGCTAACGGAGGTGTATCTTCAAAAAGATCAGTTCTTTTAATTAACATGAATTTAAAATTTAGCCTACCAAAAGAGACTTTACACATGGTATTATTGAGAGCAATGAAGAGAATTTTTATGTGGCCTTTAGGACTGGTTCAGATGGTTGAACTGGCCTTTAGAAAAAGGTAAGTGGATATATTGTTTAAGATGACCATAATTTTTGGTTTTAGCTTTGTTGCCTTTTGAGTGTTAAGCAGATCCTAAGTAATTAACATTCCAGTCTTGCAACTTCAGCTAAGAAACCTAGCCATCAAGTGAAGGCACACTACAGTTCCTATGGTTGATGTTCCTAGTAGAGCCATGATTAAAGAAGCTATATGGAAGTTGATGATTGATTGGCATAGTAGAGGAAATACCTAAAGTCATATTTGCCTGCTTTGACTTGAGTCACTTCGATAGAATTGAATGTGATATACTTCATTTGTTGCAGACAGGTAAGAATTAAATTGCTTGTGTTGGAAAATTTTATAATCAAAATAGGTAGATTTTTTTCAATACTAGAAAAGATCGTGTACATAATGTATAACTATGCAATTATGACTCTTTAAAGGATTCTCTAATCAGATACTTGTTATAATTTACATACTATACTCTTTTTTATCACATGGTTTGGTACCCAGAATGAGAAAATGCAAACCAGGGATCAAAAACAAGAGCAGGGAATGATTTGGAAGAAACAAGACTGAGCCTAAAAGTCGAATTTAAATGAGATAAATATGGGAGAGGAATGTTTATCTCATTCCTAGTCACCTTATACTAAATTATATTTTACATATGTTGCTGAACTGACCAATTCTTAACACCAACTGCTGTCTTCATTGTCCCCAATGTTACACTACAAATTGTTATCTTCAATTTAAGCAATTTTCTTCTATCTCTTTTGTTTGCCCCGAGTTGTGATTGGTGTTACAAATGCATCCTACATCTTGCTTTCCCTTATAAACAGACTCTTAAAAATTGTCTGAAGCTTGTCTGTAATCAAAGGACGCTTAGTTTTATATCCATATCAACAATGACTATCCAACTGTCCTTGCCAATTCTTTATACCATCCTCCCTTGGCCTGTTGTTGAAGTTGTAGGCCAATGTTGATTGTCAACAAACTAGCATGAAATCTTTTCAGACTCTCATCTTTGTTCATTAGTTGGAAGGCAAAGCCATGTGATACCCTCTTGAGCAATGTCCTCAGCAGACCCCAGCAAATTTTTCTCTTGGCCACTCACTCAAGATTTTAGAAGATTTCTTCTATATATACCCACATGTTTCGATAACAAGCCAACTCAAGCTTCACTTACCAACTGATAGCCTTTCCTTAAGCAGCAATCCTCCAAGTTTTTTCTCTTGATTCATATTTGAAACAGAAATTACATATTAAGTACTAGCCATGGGTATTCGTATTCCAGGTTTCATTCTTGCTAATCAAGTTCTTCATCAGTCTGTTCAAACTGCTAAGAAAGGAGTTTTAACATCTTTAGATGTACCAGAAGGCTTTTTTGCAGTGTATGTTGGAGAAACTCAGAAGAAGCGCTTTGTGGTTCCTGTATCCTATCTGAACCAGCCTTTGTTTCAAGATTTGCTAAATAAAGCAGAAGAGGAATTTGGCTTCAACCATCCAATGGGTGGTTTAACAATTCCTTGTGGAGAAGACACTTTCATTGATGTCACTTCTCGCTTAAATAGATCATAGGAGGAGGCATTAATTCTTATCCACTCAACACAATTTTGTATGCTTGGCCGAAAAAAAAAAAAAAACAGAGAAAAAGAGAATTTTGCAAGGCAGGAATTGCCGATTTGATGTAAATATTGTTTCCTCCTCTTTTGATAGAAGAGTTGTTGAGATTGAAATCTTCCCATATAAGAAAAGTTAGCAATGGAATACAATTCGACTTTCATCTCAAATTCATGATACTCTTTCGTTTTATGATCATTCTCCACATTTAGATGAATAGCATTTTTAAACTTCCCATCAATAACAGGAGTCTTAAGTCCAATTCAACCTCATTTTTTATAGAATGGGTTCAATTACTTTCTGTAATAACCATTTACATTCCTATCAATCATGTAATCCAGGGATTTCTCCCTGTATACATTACAAGGTGAAATTAGTCATTTGTGCCAGACACCATTTTGAACATACTTCTTGCTTTTAACTGTTATCACAGACTAAGAACACTCGAACATTTTATCGAACGCTTAAACCTTATTAGCCTCATCTTGATGTCAGATCAATCCCACCTTCACACCCCAAAAACCTTTAGTTCCATCACTCAATTTTTACATAACTGCTCCCAAACAAAAAATCTAAGAGGCATTAAGACTCTCTATGCGCACCTATTTAGAACAGGCTTACTCTACTCTTCCCCCATCATTCAAAGTAAACTCATATTCTCGTACACAACATGCCTTCACGAAAACAACATTAAAACCTTTACCAACTGCTTTAAATTTATAAACCACAACAACCCATTACCCTTTAACGTTCTAATATCTGATTTTTTTAGAAATGGGTTATCCTTTTGTTCTCTAAAAACCTTGTCTTTCATGCATTTTCATGGCGTTCCTTTAGATACTTATGCTTTATGTAGTTCTTTGGCGGCATCATCTTCTACAAAAGAAGTTACGTTTGGTAAAGAAGTACATGCCCATGTAATGAAATCAGGTTGGTTGTCTAGTGTTTTTGTGGGTAGTGCTTTGGTTGATTTGTATGCAAAATTATCGTTTGTTACTGATGCCAAAATGGTGTTCGATGAAATTCCTGTGAAGAATAGCGTATGTGCAAATGCACTTTTATCGGGTTATTGTGAGGCTAAATTGTGGGCGGAGGGTCTTGAATTAGTTCGATTGATGCCTATATTGAAGTTAGATTATGATCACTTCACATTATCAGCAATGCTACGTGCTTGTGCAGGACTATCTGCAACTGAATTTGGTCGGCAGGTACATGCTTATTTGATACGTAAATTCAATGAGGTAGAGAATGATGTATTTATGCAGAGTTCTTTGATTGAGATGTATGGTAAGTGTGGTTCAATGTTGAAGGCATTGCACGTATTCAATTTGGCCGGTTATAGGACAGGAGCTGAAAGAAACAAGGATGTTGTTCTCTGGACTTCAATGCTTGGTGTATGCGGTAGAAATGGACACTTTAAAGATGTGATTAAGTTATACAATGCAATGTTGAGGGAAGGAACAAAACCAGACGAGGTGGCATTTGTGACAGTAATCTCAGCCTGTGGTCACACTGGCCAAGTCAAACTTGGGATTGAGTATTTTGAATCCATGGTTCGTGATTACAATTTGGATCCTGGTCTAGAGCACTATAGCTGCTTAGTTGATTTGCTATGCAGAGCAGGTGAATTGGAAAAAGCATGGAACCTGATAAATGAGATGCTCCATAAAGGCCATGGCATAGGCAGTGTTTCTATGTGGGGGGCTTTACTTAGTGCTTGCTATGATTGTGGAAACTCTGAATTGGGTAAACTGGCTGCTCAAAAAGCTCTTCAATTAGACCCCCAGAATTCTGGAATTTACGTTATGTTATCCAATTTATATGCTAAGTTTGGTATGTGGAATGAGATTGGCCGATTGAGAGAATTGATGAAAGAAAAAGACTTGAAGAAAGATACCGGTTGTAGTTGGATTGAGGTCACAAGTTGAATGGAGTGGAATAGATTCTAAAGGAGAAACGTATTATATGACTAGGGTTTCCATTTCATTGAAGAGATGAGGTTCCATATTATGGTGCTTGCACCAGTGGTATTTGTTTCTTGAAAGCCTGAAATCTCAAGTAATCAAATGATCCCATCTAACCACTGTCGTAATCTCAAAGGCAAGGAAAAGATGAACAACTTGCATTTTACTGATTAATAATCTAAGAATTCTGTTGATTATGTAAGCTGGAGAATGAGATGCCTGAAGAAGCACATGGCACTTGTATCTATTAATTCTTGTTGAGGTTTCGACAGTCCTGCAAGGATAGTGAGAAAGTTAACACTGGTTAATTGGCTGCTAAAGGGGGCAGTTGAACTGGTTCCTTAAAATGCCAGGATTGATGTCATGTTATTAGATTTGTATCTAAGTTTGGTTTGTGCAACAGTAGAGGTAGTTGATCCAGAATTGATCTGATATTTTGGCACCTTCAAGAATCACACATTCATGGAGTATAGCTGTATGAAAGTAGAATCAGCAATGAAGATAAAACCTCCGTGTACGCTTCGCAGTTCTTAGTGAAGAATAAGCTGCCAGAGATGTCCACATTCATGGAGTTTCTTTTTCTACCGCTTTATTGTATTGAACTCTGATGTAATCCTTCTTCAATCAATTTAATTTCTTCCATTTAACTCTGGATTTATAGCAAACTCCTCTGTAAGTTCAAAACATTTTTGTAAGGTTAGGCTTATTAGGAATAACAGAAATAACTGCCAAAATAAAGGGGCCTCTTTGTTAAATTGTATTTACTGCTTTGAAGAAATAAAAAACTCTTATATTTATAGTATGCATCAAATGTGAATCTGCCACGACACAATTCGAAAGGTTTTATAGTCATTTCGAAAAATTATTGGCTTAGTTGTCAATGACATCTCCAGATCTCTACAGAAATTCCCGTGCTCTCGTTGTAGGAAAACTTGTCCCAAATCCTAACGTTCTCGAAATCAGACCCTGTAATTTCGAATACAAAAACCCTAAACTCTCCAAATAAAAACAACATTGATTCGTCAGAAGAAGAGTTTGTTTTAGGACATGATAAACAGTTCATCATCGATAAAGCACGGTCCAGATCAGCTTGAAATAAGTGGCCCCACTCTCAAATCACAACGTACCAAAATGAGCAAACCTGAAGACTCTGAAAGGAAGGTAAATAGACGGTAAAGGCTTCAATTTTCAATCCAAATTTGGACGATTACCCATTTCATACTCCACCAAAATAATGTTGCCCAGATAGCCAAAACTGTTTTTTGAAAACGTTTTCTACCCTTGTTTACTGAAAACTCTGTTTTGGTGTCGCTTTATTTCTATCTAGTAATATAAAGCTGGCGTTTTTTGGTTGTAAGTTCAAATTTTGTCAATGTAACATCTTTCTGAATAACAAGATAATGTTACCCGGTAACCCAAACTGTTTTTTGAAACCACTTTTTATGTTTCAAAATAAAACTTTACTTTGAGATTGCATTTACTTAAATGTGTTTCACTGAAATAATTTGAAACCGAGATTTGTTATAAGTTGAAATTATGAATAATTGACATTTTCTTAATTCACAAAGTAACGAAAACTTTGTAATCCGGTGGCAAAAACTGTTTTTGCAACCAGTTTTTGAAATTTCCGCCAAAAGCTCTGATTTTGAGATTATTCTTTTCTTTTTTGTGGTGTAATATTGTTGTACCCAGTTGATCTGAGTCTAAAGTTTCTTCTAAATCAAATTTTGTCACCACACCAGTGTTACTTACACGCCAAAATTAATTTTTAAAATGCTATAGTTGCTAAACCATGAACTCTGTTTCGAAATTACATTATAGTTAATATAGTGTGGTTTTTTTAATGTGTTATGTTTCTTGTGTAGAATTTGAATAAGAAACTTAAAGATGTTGAAATTAGTGTTCCCATAGTGTACGGTAACGTTGCATTTTGGCTTGGCAAAAGAGCAAGCGAGTAAGTATCATTGTTGTTAAATGTTGCTAGTTTTATGGTAGCTTCTTTGTGCTACTTATATGTTCTTGTGAATGCTTAATTGCATTTTTTTTAATGGCTAATTAGGTATCAATCTCACAAGTGGACTGTGTATGTTCGAGGGGCCACAAATGAGGATCTAAGTGTGATAATAAAACGTGTTGTTTTCCAGTTGCATTCCAGTTTCAATAATCCCACAAGGGTTTTGGAGTCACCACCGTTTGAGTTATCAGAGTCAGGATGGGGAGAATTTGAAATTGCAATCACGCTTTTTTTCCACAATGATGTTTGTGATAAGCCATTGAACTTGTGAGTTACTTTGCTTCTTATTATTATTGATTTACTTGAGCATTACTTAGCAATCAATGAATTCGTCCAGCCAAATTTGGGCGATGACGGTGTTTTCTGTATTCTCAAGAAAAGATTGATGACAAAGTTACAATAACGGATTAGAAATAAGCAATTGGTTTTGGTTATGCTTGTGAATCTGATTGTGAACATGGAGTAAGTCATTACTGGTATTCAAGGAGCCAATTCCTGCTATGGCAATGCCACTTTAGCATACAGTTAAGAAAAAAAAATTCACAACTTATGTGTTCAGTTGGCGGACTGTGTACCAAAAATGAATTCAATTAGATTAGTTTTAACCATGTATTTCATTAGCTATTTTTTTCATCGTAGAATTCTAAAAAGTCACTGCACCTGAAAAAGAATTTGGTTGGATTTAATTGATTGAAATGATTGAAGCTGTTTGTTAATGTATATCATATTCTAAGGACAACCCATCCAGTGGTGGTGTTTGATCCTTTTTTTGATGAAGTGGGATGAATGAGTATTAAATGGAGTAGACTGCCAGAATGGAGTGATTCAGTAGGAAGTGTTAAGAGGGACTACTCCACCTCCCTTCTTCATCTCTCAAGAACTTTATTCTCTCTCCACCATCTCTCTTTCTCTGTACCCTTCTCGACCGTGACTGTCTCCTTTGGTTAACTTTCATCCACTGCCAACCTTATTCTCCACAGAAAATGCTATCCGTTACTCACCTCTTCATTACATCAGCTTGCAGTCCAAGCCTCATTGCTTGACAATGAAGGTACACAAGGTTAGTATATGTATATATATATGTACACCCGCACACACAAAGTAGCTTTTAGATGTAAGTCAAACAGAAGATCAACGTTGTGAAGACCTTCTTATGTTAGAGAGAGTCCCTTTTTGTCTTTTGCATACATTAGTTGTTGTGTTGTTTGCGCAGGTGTGACTTTTAGAGAGTAATAACCTCATGTTTGATCTTGTTTTGATAATACAAAGAGCAGTTTCTTTAGCAGCAGGGTTTTATTTTATTTTTTTCAACAGAAATATCAAATCTCATGATCATATCATATGATTCAAAGCCATTATGTAAAAATCCAGAATTTGAAAACAACAGGTTTAACTCTATTCATGTTCAAATTATGCTCAGGTTTCATCATCTGAAGTTGTACCCAGAGGATGAATCTGGTCCCATGTCTACAAAGAAGCCTGTGGTTGTTGAATCCTATGATGAGATTGTTTTCACCGAGCCTTCTGAAAGCTTTTTAGCTCGTGTGCAAAATCATCCAGTTATAACCTTACCCAGATTGCCTGTTGGTTTTACTTTACCTCCTGGTAAGTTGAAGACCTGTATTGTCTACAGATATTTTTCTCTACAATGCTTGAGATAAATAGTTGCCTCAAATTACTGTAGCACCAACTGAGGATACAAGTAAAAAGAAGAGAGGAGACACTAAAGATCATCCCTTGGGCCAGTGGTTCATGAATTTCTCAGAAGCAGATGAGCTATTACAACTTGCAGCAGCTCGTCAGCAGGTCAGCAAGAATGGAATGCTTCCCATTTTATTCACTTGTTCAATTTCTATAAAACTCTTGATATTGATGATGAAATAAGTGACTGATGGATAACATATACTTCTTGGTTTCCTTGCATGCATATATGGGGTCTATGATATATGTATTCTTGATGAAAATCTATTCATTTTATGGGTCTAGATAATGCAGTTTGTGGATACCTTTTACTACAACAGTATGCCATGTGTCATGATGCCAATTTCATCGCTAAAGCTGATTTTGTATTTTGTGGAGAAATTACATTTGGAAGGAAATTTATTTTCTTAACCACTCCATACTTTTAAGTAATCCTCAATATAGGTGCAACAAATTTGGAGTTTCACTTTTTTTTTGTTCACCTTGGGGCAAACTTCTGAATCATTACAGGATTTCTTTTCCTGGTTAAATCGAGGAATTGGCCATAACCATCCTCCCTATGGATCCTACTTGTTTGTTACCAGAGGCTCTGGGTGCATGACCACCCTTGCAGCATATGGTTTTTGGTGCTTGCATGAAATAACCCTATGGATAGCTGACTGTATCCCATCTTATTTTTAACTGTTGCTTTCTATCCTTTCAATGCATGGTACATAAGTAGACCAACTTCCTAGCAGGCACAAACTTTCACCCAATGCTCACTGCAAGCTCCCTGCGAACTTAATTGGCACCAGTAAATCTCTTAAAATTCAATGAACAGATTTTTGGCATGGAAATGCCATTTGCAATTTGGTAGTTGTACTTATTTGTGTGGTTATCAAACTATGGATCATTTTGAAAGCATTGGTTGTTGATTTCAAGCTTTTTAGCCGTTTTCCTACGGTACAAATGTAACTTCAGAAGACTGGGCACTCATGGTACATAAAGCTGTATGTGCTTTCAGCATCCTTAGGGCTGGATTATGTTCATCAGTAGTTGAACAATAATAAAGAGATCATAAAATTTTTCATGTGAAGGGGTTAAATAGTTGTTAAAACTCTTTTAGTATAACATTCTTTCATCTATCTAATGAACTTGTGAGAAACTATTGATAAGTCGCAGCTCTATAGTTCATACGTATGTCCTCTGATGCTTCAAAGTATGTTGCTTCCATTTAATGATCCAAACTACCACTATGTCTACTTTAGACTTGTTTTCAGCACTAGAAGGATGACTAAAGTGATGGAAAACAACATGTACCAATTGATAAGACCAGTTGCTGAGAAATTGGTCAGATTGTGAAGATTGGAACAGCGGCACAAGATCAGTTGTCAAAGCCATTTCCCAGCAATATGTCTACTTGAGACTTGTTTTCAGCACTAGGAAGGATGACTAAAGGGGTGGAAAAAAACATGTATACCAATTGATAAGACCAGTTTCTGGGAAATGAGTCAGATTGTGAAGATTGGAACAGCGGCACAAGATCCAATTGTCCATATATAGTTGGTCTCACATGATTTTCTTGATAATGTCTCTGCCATATGATTTACTGAACACCTTGACTGTGCTCTACATCAGAAAGTATAGAATTGGTTATTAGTACAGGGTTTTCTTCCTTTCTTTTTTCATAGATTTCAAAGTCTTATCACTTTAGTTGTTATGAAGGCAAGTCTTCATAGGGCATTATCTGAAAGACCTACTGTTGTTTTGATCAACATTTTATTCATTTCTGTGTTTCAGAAGTTATACATTAGCTGTGTACTCATGATTTATCTGGATGCAGCCTTATTTAATCCATGTTTGATTAACAGTGCATTGAGGAATTTTATTCAAGTTCTATATATCTTAGTTATAAGATAAACTGTTTCACGATTTCACAGATATCTTGAAGTTAAATATCTTGACGTGTAGCTCGTCTGTGTTAGGTGCAAGCTCATATTGCAAAATTGAGACGACAGATAAGTTTGATAGATGGGCAGCAGCAACAGTTGAGATCAACCTCAGACCAGTAACTGTATATTACTCCTGCAATTTTTGGAGATGTCTACTTCAAATTGATTTTGCAGCAAAGCCATGTGATAGCATAGGAATGTACCATTGATATTTGTTTTCTTGGGTATCAAGAGTTTTGTTCCTTTTGCTTCTTAATTTCTTTTTCTCTGTGGTTGCCTTTATTTGACAATTTTGCTCTGGTTGATTAACAAAAGAAATAAAAAACAAGAATTATTTGAGTAATATAGAGGTTAAATATTTTTGAAGTAACTGCATTTTCATATGCAATGCTGAGATTAGTGCTCTCCCAAGTGAATAGGATTTGACAGTTGAATGGACTTTACTTCACTACTCCCTGATGATTTGAAAATGTCTCTTCACGAAATCAAGTAATGTTGTTCTGTATTTGAGAGCTGATTAAACCAGCCACCAAAGTTAGAATCTTAGTTGAAGTGGGTACCAAAACTTGTACCATTGAAGTGGTCCTCAATGAAATTATATACAGTACATATCCGTAAAAGCTGAGGCGAGGAGTGAGGAGCATTAACTGGTCCATCTGTCCTTTTGATTCTTTCACATAGTGGTAAATTAAAATGGGGTCATCAGTTCTGGCTTTTGGTTGGGGTCCTGCATGTGCTGTCCTGGTCATTTCAATATAATTCGATTGTCACTCTCATCTCTCCAGGTAACAACCCTTTTCCTTAAATCTCTGAAGTCCTCTTAATTTTTGTCAACTAGGTCCACTCAAATAATTTCAACAACTTCATAATGCCCTTCTTTATCTGGGATTCTTAAGCTCAAGCTACTAATCCTATTATTAGTCTTGGTTCAGTCGTCATTTCATTTGTTTTTCTTTTCTTTTTTCTTTTTTGTGTGTGTTATTTTTTTCAACTTTGGCATACAGCAAGTCACACTTAATGATTAACTTCCATCTTTTCACATACCAATCTCTGTTCCTCAAGGCTTGTGTTTCGAGTTCGACCTTGACCCCTTTACATCCCATTCCCATGTGAGAGTGCCTGGTTTTGCCTCTTTATACTTTGGTGCCATCACCATCTGTTATCTAATCAAAGTACCTCATCAAGAACTTTTTTTCAGTCTTATTAATGTTTTCACATGCTTCTGTTAACCAAATTCTTCCCTGTTATTCTTTTTCTTCCTCGAGCTTTCTACTAGCTGCAGGGACTTTATGACTTATCATTTCAACATCTCCATACAACCCACTTGGGGTTGAATTCATTCATATACGAGTCCTATTCTCTTCAATTAATGTTCTAATTCCATACATCGAATATGAAAAATGCTCTGGTTTTCAAATTTGCATCTCAAGTGATGTGACATCAATCAATGACGTTTAACTTACCAAATTTGTTTCATCATCCGCAAGACAATACATAATACATTATCCTTATCCAATAAAATTGTCAATAGTCATTTAACTTCCATTGTCTAATATATCCATGTATATAACATGGATTATGTAAATTCTTCTGTGGGTGTGTGATCTAACTCATGCATTATATGTTTTCAAGTTTCAACACAATGGTTTCGAGAACAATCCTTTTTTTTTTTTTTGGTATTTGGGGGCCATCCAGGTCAGCTTATGTACATCTCAACTAATTTCTCGAGACCCTGAAGTTAACAGTCAAGCAAGCTTCCAATAGATACCCCTTATTAGTAATCGTGGGAATTCGAACTCAGGACCTCTTGAATAATACACCCAAGAGTCACAAACGAAGCACCAAACTACCTAGAGGTAGTTGAGAACACTCATTTCATGCCATGCCATGGCATGACATTAACAAGTCCAAATATAAATTGAATCTTGCATCACGCCATTGATTTGGGATAGAACTAAGAGAAAAGACAAAGATAGCTTATGAAATAAAGTTACTTGAGATGATATGGGTTATAGTTACTATGAACAATAGGAGTTTGGAATGATCTCACAAAAACCTTGTCTTTACAAGAGAGTTTTGGGAGCAAGAGTAACATGGGGTTGCATGTGCTAAAAAAAGGCTAAGTCATTATCAACCATATATACAAAATGTCATGGCCTTATGCAATATGCTAACCTCTTGGCTCTCGCCTCAGAAGGGGCACCGCATTTCGGTGAGTTAGAGGTGGGCCTTCATCTCCTTTCTGTTTTTTTATCATTCATCCCTTTCCCCCAACCAATCTCCTTCACAGAACATGCCTGCACTTATTTCTAAGACGGTGACCTATGCTTATTTACTTTCTTTTTCTCGCATAACATTATGAAATTTGATGGGTCTTGTTAAAGAAAAATCTTATGTTATAAGAGTATAATATATTATCTATAGGTTTTTCAAGAAAATAGAAACAATTGTCGATTGTATTTTATTCCAATCATTGACCAATTCTATCATTTTATCATACTTAGGTAGCAAAGTGTTAGGCAGATGGTAATGGATTTGCCCAGATGAAGGAATGTAGGCAAAGTTATAGTAAAGTTAACTTTGTTAAGACTGAATTTGCAATATCATGAACATACTGAGGATGGAGAGAAACAAAAAGAGAAGACACAAAAGCAGGACATTGCCGTCTGAAGCATTAAATGCATAGGCTTTTCACAGATCATTTTCTGAGCCTGAGAACATGAAGCCAGGCTTTGAAGATATCAGCGATGCACAATATTTTTAAATTATGTCTGATTAGAACTACTCTTTGTATTGGGTGGTGGTGGTGGTGGGGGTTGCTTCAGGACCACAAATTATGGAAGCTCTCTCTTGTTGGGACACTCATTTCATTTAACTAACACTTCAAAACTAGATAACAACCATGTGTATAAGCTGGATATTTTAACATGAGCCTTTTTTTTTTTTTTTTGAAAAATGAATAAAAATTTTGCAGAAAACCCAGAATCTAAATCTCTTGATGGGAGGAGGAACAAGTAAAAATGAAAGTAGTAATGAGGTCAAAAGGTGTAAAACAATGAGCAGTAAAATACACATGGGTTTCTGCAAGAAAATTTTTGTTCTGCTTGAAGAAAGTGTTTTCTTTATCTGATAGTCTACAGAAGAATCACAATTCACACAACAAAACAAGCAGAAAAAACCAAATTGTCAACAGTTTTGTACTCTCCAGTACAGTTACTATTGGCCCGTGATTTTAGGTAGAGCGAGTTAATTTAGCAATTAATTAAGGAGAATCATTTATAAATCTGTAAAAAGTGAAGACTAGAATTTGAATGCTCCATTTGTTTTATCTTCATATCCAATATATCCGTGACTTTGAGTAGCCCCATTTCAACAAAATTATGAAATCACATAACACTAACTAAAATAAACTACAGAAGATCTACCTTTTAATATAAGACAGAAATCTTCTGAAAGTAGCTTATATAATTAAAGAGAAACATAGAGAATCATATTGAGATTACACCTTGGATCAAATTTGTCAAATAACATGGGTACTGCTAAAAGTTAAAACTTTTTCTGAACATAACACAGAATGTTTGATATTCTTGCTTAAATAAATCAATTAAGCTAAGCTAGCTAGTACTGGATGGCAGTTACAAGGTACAATATATTATAAATATAAAGAGGGTTTGTGATTAAAACTCAGAATCATATCTTAAAAATGAGCTGAATCTTAAACTTATAAAGCAGGTAAAAGACCAAATAGGTTGTTCTTGTTCTTTCTTTTTGGACATATAAAACATTATTCAAAGGGAAAGAAAGAAACAAATATGGAGAAGTTTAAGTTGGTTTTGAAATATGAAGAAGGAGCATTGATGAGAAAGGGAAAGATGAGAGAAAATAGATAAGGGAATAAAGATTTGATATTTAGTAATACTAGAGGCTTATAATTAGCTATATCAAAGAGAAGAGGGTCCATAGTGTCATTAGGAGGAGCAACAAACAATGGTTAACCCAATGGCTTTGGCTCCCACCATGTCTTTTACTCTCTTACACAAACCCCATAACACCCCTGCCATGTCTTTTACTCTCTCTCTCTCTCTCAATCTCTCAATAAATACCCCCTTATCATCCCCATTCAACTTCAACAAAACACCTCTACTTGCTTTTTTCAGTCTTTTATCTCTCTCTTTCTCTCAACTTTCAAAAAATGGCCATTAGAAAGTCACACAAGTTGACACAACCAGCAGTATTGAAGCAAATTCTGAAGAGGTGCTCAAGCTTAGGGAAGAAGCATGGGTACGATGAAGATGGGCTTCCAGTTGACGTACCAAAAGGTCACTTTGCAGTTTATGTTGGTGAAAACAGAAGTAGATACATAGTTCCAATCTCATTCTTGACTCACCCTGAGTTTCAATGTTTACTTCGACAAGCTGAAGAAGAGTTTGGGTTTGATCACGATATGGGCATCACTATTCCTTGTGAAGAAGTCGTTTTTCGCTCTTTAACTTCAATGCTTAGATGAAACAAAATTATTAAAGAGTGTGGTTTGCTTGGAGAAGATGATCTCTAAGATGAAGCTAGCTAATTAACACATCCACTTTTGCTAGCTTCTCTTTTTTTTACCATCTTCTTCATTGTGATTTCTTGATGACCTCCATGGTTTTTCTTCTTTGTTTCTTTTATTTTTTTTTTCACTTTGGTCCCCATTCATTTGGGTTTTCAATGTTTAGAGATTCTAACTTTAAAGTACCCTGGGTTAGACCTGTAAAAAGTGTTAAGGGTTTTCCTCATAGATGGATCATGCTCTGTGAGAGAAGTTAATGTTAAGGAAAATTAAGCAAGCAGATTTGGATTTGCCTTCCTCTCTCTGTCTCTCTGTCTGGTTTAAGTGATTCAGATGTATGCATGGCTTGAAACTTGGGCAAAAAAAACATCTTCAGTCAAATCTAATCAAAGAGAAATACGTACATGTATAACTTTATATTTTTTTCTTCAAAAGAATGTGGATCTACATATACATATATAAAATATAACATTTAGTTTGTCAGAGAGAATCTGGTGTACGTTAATATGTACGGATCTTCGGCTTTCAGGTTACATTTTCAGGTTATAATAAAGAATGTGAAATGTCGGTTTTATTATTCAATGATCTCTCTCTTTCTTCGGAGTATGCAAGCAAGAAAATTTTTGAAGGGTTAAAATATTAAAAGTCAAGTTGAATGGTCATGTGATAACACTGACAGTCTCTTTTACCAAGTTTGAAACCATTGCATGTTCACTGCTACTCATCACACCAGTAAGTACTGGGCTTGTTTTTATTACGAGTAAGCTGGCATGCATTGGTTGCGACCATACCAACACGAATCTTATCAGAAAGGTTAAACTGATCCAATCAGAATTCTGAAATTAAGTGTGTATGGCCAAGAGCAATACTAGGATGAGTGACCTGAAGTTCTCATATTGCACCCTTTTTTCATTAAAAACATATCATTGTGAGACCTGATGGTAAAAAAGTAAAAAATATTTCATAAACTCTTGAGTTTGAATCATTACAGGGATGATCACTGAGTTTACCTAATTGTTAACTTTAAAACCCCGAAAGATTAGTTAAATTGGAATCTCATTTTCCGGCCAGATCCTCCATGGATCTGACAGAAAAATGCTAGATCGACGTGTTATGACACAGATCCGACGGTCTGTGACGTAACACAATTTTCCGGCAAGTTTTCGGCCTCGACGGCCAGATTTGGCCGTAGATCTGGCCTTTTTTGGCTAGATCAACCATGGATCTTCTAGGAAAATGCCGGATCTCGCGTTACTGCTACGATGCAGCAGTGGGCACGCTGTGACGCGTGACTCCTTTCCGGCCATATTCTGACGGTGATGGCTGAAATCTAGCACTGCGGGTGGCGAGGGTATTTTTGTTATTTTATAAAAATTTTATATATTGGGGTATTTAGTCAAATTAGCAAATCTAGGGGGTTTTTTAAAAAATTTTAAATTTATAAGAAACTAAAAGTTTAAACTTTCAAGGATATTTTAGTCTTTTCACTATTATCAAACGAAAATCACTAACAGAACATGACGGAAGGTATCTATTTGTCGTTTCAAAACCTTTTGGGTACCAACTTGTCGTTTCGACAAACTTTGGGTATGCGTAAATCATTTGGCCCATATATATATATATATGCACATTATACAAGCAGTTAATCTGCATAAGTGGAATTAACTGAAGGAAATATAGAATACATATGCATATATGGCCAGCAATGAAAATAGTTCTTAAATGTTACTTAATTGATAGCCTTTCTCCCCATTTGCTTCCATTAATGGAGCAGATTTATATATCCTCGGCTATCGTTGTTGAAAGAAGAAGATGATTTGTTTTGTTTGCTCATAATAATAAAGAAACAGTAGTAATGGTTATGTAGATGGATTGCTCTTGAGTATTATAAAGGACAAACAAATTCCGGACAGAAGAAACCTAATCCACCCGTGAGTTTATTTGGTTTAGAATCACAACAGAGGAGAATGAAAAAAATCTACCCATGCCGATTGACAGATACTATAACATACAATTTTTTAAGTTCCTCTTTCCAAGCCCCGTTCATTAATTTTCATGCAATATTAATCTGTAATAACCGGGGCCGATAGTCAACTAAGACTCTTGGATATATTAATCAAAAAAATTTAAGTTCGATCCACTTGGGTTGCTAATAGTAGGGGTGTTCGGTTCTGGGTACCCTGTATTTTTTGAAGGAATCAGAACCGACGGCTCCTTAAAACTTGGATCCAGAATCGGAACCAACGGTTCTAGGTATCCTA
This sequence comes from Pistacia atlantica, assembly GCA_026229545.1. NCBI lineage: Eukaryota > Viridiplantae > Streptophyta > Magnoliopsida > Sapindales > Anacardiaceae > Pistacia > Pistacia atlantica. Next base: position 26,385,981 of record JAPEIT010000015.1, on the reverse strand, counting down.
TAAAATTACAAAGACCCCCCAAAAGTTTTTAAAATGGCAAAAAAACTCTTAAAAACTTACAAATACCCCCCTGGCACTCGTTAACAAAAATAAAATTATAAATTCAAAATTACAAACTTCATTACTTTGTAAAAGTAGATTCTCAAAAGTTAAACCAACTTACTTTAAATGTTATGAAATATAAATATAATTGTATTCACATTACTTTTTCTACAAAAGTTTTTATTAACCCCCCTAATCTTTAATTTTATTTTATATTAGTCTCAGTTTCTGGTTCCGGTTCCTAACTATAGGAACCGGAACCCAAACCGAAACCTACCTGTTGACGGTTGGTCCTAGGTAGGAACCAAAACCAAACCCTAGGTACCCGCCAGTTCCAGTTCTAATCAGTTCTTTTGAACACCCCTAGCTAATACGGTGGCCAGTGAAGGATTTACTTGGCTATCAACTTCAGGGTTCTGAAAGATTAGTTGAAATACCTGCAAACTGACATGAACACCCCTGGTCACAAAAAAAAATTAATCTGTATTTGGAAATGGAAGGTGCAGGAATAGGACCAGTTGAGAAAGACGGAAGCAAGTTAATTCTCTGCCTCTGGTTAGCTGGTCCTCCTTTCTCTCTACTCTTCTTTAACTTTGAGCCATTCACTATTCTTTCATATTACTCTTAAACTCCCTTTGCCCCAAAAAGAAATATCTTCTGTTCATGTGAGAAGAAGAGAGAAGAATTTCCTCATCCTCACAAATTCAATTTATAATTATCTGTTTTAATTTCCATTATTGATTTTTGCCATACCATACTATCATACTGTTGTTTCATGCCACGCCCATTTCTCTTTCTCGTGGGTCTTATTTGTCTTCTTCACTTACTATATCTCTATATCAGTAATTTATTCTGCAACCTACACTTTATTCTTTCTCCTAGTTTGATAACATTAATAGAATTTTATTACCATAATTCAGGTGGAATATGATAATATAATAATGCAGTTGAGTAGCCATAGAACATGGAAACTTGAACTGAAGTTTCATGAATTTATCGTACTTAGAGTACTTCACCTGAAAGTATATATTTTATAGCAGATAATGAAGCCAATTATTTAATATCTGCACCTGCGGTATCCGAAAAGTAGCTAAACAACCACTCGGTGGTTTAACAGTCAATCAAGATTCTTGAATGTATTATGCAAGAGGTTTTAGGTTCGATTGTGAGGGTCAAAAATCGTCTTGGGCTTGACGGGACCCAATAACGAAATAAACATATCACGGCCCAAGGCCTCAACCCAATCCTGATTGGGCCTACGCTTAAAATCACATTGCGACCTACCCACTCTATGAGTTGGGCTATTCTATAAGTTAAGTTAAACTAGGTTTCAACCCATTAGCCTCCAACAGAGTATAAATAGGAAATCAGAATCTCATTCTATTTCCTCTTCTACTAAGATTTCAAATCTTACTCAAACTATTAAACTTGATATGATAAGGTCAAGAAATCATATCTCTTTCGTGATAGGGATTGTCTCCCAAAATAGGACTTAGTGTCCTACTAAGATTCCAACTCTTATTTAAACTATTAAACTTGATCTGATAAGGTCAATAAATCATATCTCTTTCATGATATGGATTATCTCCCAAAATACGGCTTAGTGTCCTACTAAGATTCCAACTCTTATTTAAACTATTAAACTTGATCTGATAAGGTTAAGAAATCATATCTATTTTATGATAGGGATTATCTCCCAAAAGAGGACTCAATGTCCTACTAGGATTCCAACCTCTTAGGTTCACTATAAAAATAGAGGCTTGCCCTCTCATTATGGAGGGCAATCTCTCACAGTCAATTTACACCACTCAAAACCATCTATTTGTTCCTAAGTTCTTGCTCCCAAGAACCCGACGCCTCCGTCGTAGTCCTAGCCTCCGACAAGACTCCTGGTAATTCTTTTTCCCCTTAATTCTTATTAAATCTCTTTCAGCCTCGCTGACTTGAGCGTCGGAGTGCCTACGGCAAACACCACCTCGGTGTTTTCCGGAAGCTTCACGCTTGCCCTTTCATGTGTGCAGGTCTAATGGATTGTCAGTGACCTCAACCTCACGGGATCACACCCTATTTTCATGACGGTAGATTTTTTACATCTACATCGATCTAACTGGATTGCTAATAAAGGTGGTCATTAAGAAGATTTATCTAACTGTTAATTTCAAGATCACGTAAAATTTATTGAGATATGTATAAACTAGTTCGGATAGCTCCAATAAAAAAATAAAATAAAAAAAAAAGTTAATTCGCGATGCTTAGTCCAGATGTACTCATCATTCTATAGCTCTTGTATGTTACAGTAACATTGTGAACAAGATTGAATTAAAAAGTGAATGGGATGAATTATAAACCTAAAAAAATACGTGTTTGTACGTAAGTTCATGTAATCAATTAATATGCCCCATTTTAATCAAGGGGGAGACAGATTTGACAAGCACCAGTTAATGCATGGGTTGATCGATCAAAGAAAGAAAGTAAAACATTAAAAGCTGCCAGGTGGGCTTGCATGTTTGTTCTGCATATTGTCCCCATTGTCTCTCTCCCAAGCTCTACGTAAGTTCCTGGAAGGAGCTGCTCTATACCCATTTCTGCAAATTAATCAAACCAAATTAAATCAAATAATACAATCCAATCATGTCATTACATCACATCAGTAATTATTAATCTCAAGTACTTCATCATTAATCAGATTAATATCTAAATTAATTAATAATGCACAGCCATCAGAACAGAAGTGGTGCCATTTATGTTTATAAGTAGATGAACAATATAATCAAGTGAAACAGTAGATGATTAAACCTGTCCCTTAACTATCTATGTTTCCATCAAATCAACTTCTGTGTTTTTCCCTCGTGGAATCATTCTAAAGTACATATATAACGTCCACAGTAAAAGGGCGAGACATGAATGACATTTTGATTTTTACACAACACATTTCACCATGGGATTGTTGCATAGAAGAAGAAACCAGCGTACAGAAATGTCACAGAATTAGCTTCGTAATAATTTTCTTTTATAATAAAAAAATATATGGATTCATCTACCGGTGGAGAGCATCAGAAAAAATTACCATGACAGAAATATATATATTGTGAGGGAAAGAAGTTGATGGAGATGAGTTGGATGGTCTGTTTGGTTGCATCCATGCGGCCAACTTTGCCACAGAAGCAAGCAACAAGGTCTGAGAAATGGCGTTAATAAATCAAAGCAACGTACTTAGTTACAAGCTGATAAATATATATATAATTTGAAAAGACGTAGTCCAAAATAATCCTTATACAAATAAAAAAACGAAAAAGCACAGAGAGAATCTGATGATAATCATCTGAAGCTGTCTTCAACCCTTGCATTAAAGATCATCCTACTCATAGCCAACAATGAAACTTGAATAAACAATTCCAACAATGGGATGAAGATGAAACAACAGGTTTTGTTTAATTTAGTTGTTGGTAATGTTAAAAAATATTAGAATATAAATAGTTATATATATATAAACATGCATGTATGTATGTGTTAGTTGATATGAGGGTGAAGGGCAAGTATAGGCCGTGATGAAGGAGAGGTGGGGTGCAATTTGTAATGTGGGGAAAACATGTTGGGGTCAAAATATATTTGAATAGATACTGTGAGTTGGCATTGTCGGGTTATTGCATTTGCATACATGTTAACAATTTAACTCTCCTAATGGTATGATAGTTAAAGAGCAAAAGGGTCTAATATCGATTCATAAATTCGAGTCCTCACAAACTCTAATAGGGGTGAACATTGAAAAGATTTATCCGATCGTCAACTTTAAAATCGCAGAGAATTAATTGAAATACGTATAAACTAGTTCAGATTTGCTGAGTTACAGAAATTAATTAAAGCAATGTCATTTTCTTTGGTATAAATATTGAGTAGTTATGAAGTGTAAGGTTGGTCCCCAAACAAGTTGGGTTGGCAATATCATTTTCAGGAAAAGAGAGAGGGACAAAATTGTGTTATTGATAAAGTAGTAAAGTACGAATCTGTACCGGGCCTGTAAAATAAAGCAAAATCTAATTCGTTGATTATGATGGGGATGAGAAGCACGTGATTACTACCCCACATAAGGTCCCATCTAATCAGCATGATGAAACTGTATAGTAAAAATTAACCCTGACTAGTAATGTTAGATCTACAAGGCACTAGCACAATTTTCTCTCACAATCCTCAACCTGACTGTTAGAGCTGGGCATTTGGGACCAGACCTAAAAGCCCAGCTCCAAAATCCAGTCCTAGGAGGCCTGGTCCCAAAATGGGACCAGGCCTAAGGAGGAGGGCCCGGGCTCTCCTCCAAGGCCCGGGCCTAGGATCGGTCTCGCCCAAATTTTTTTGTATTTTTTCGATATAGTCCCCTGCTAAATTACATAAAATCCCCTAGTAATTTTAAAATAAATATAGATTACGAGGGTTAAAAAAATTTTTACAAAATTTATTAAAAAAAAATCTTCCAGGTCCAAAAAATTTATAAAATTTGTAAATTTTACCCCTAAAAAATACTAAAAACCCCCTATAAAATTTTGTTTTGCCCCCAAAATATAAAAAAATTTGAGAGGGGAAAATAAAATTATCCAAACCCATGGGACCAGTCCTAGGACCGGTCCTGGGCCCATGGGACCAATCCCGACCAGGCCTAGGGCCTGGTCCGGGTCTTGGTTTTTCTCATGGGCCTGGGACCGGTCCCTTGCCCACCTCTGGTGACTGTTCATCATTGATTATTCTTGTATAGGTCTCGTTTACCCATTTACGAATGAAAAATGATAGAGTTACCGAAAAGTGTATACCAAAATTGTGCACCGAATGACGTAGCAAAATCCTGACCGTTGATTAATATTAACTTATAATGAATCAATGGTCAGGATTTTGTCACGTCATTCGATGCACAAATTTGGTGTACATCCGTTAGTAACTGTAGCATTACTCTTTACAAATTAACCAATAACAAACTGCTACGTCGAAGATTACAGATTTAAGATTATTGTTGTTATTGGTTAATGTATCGATTAATTGAAATGAAGAACAGTTTGTCATGGACCTTGGGGGATGACTTAAACTTAGGTGCTGATGGGCCGAATCACTGTTACTCTTGGGCTTCATTAGCCGCTGATGGGCCCAATCAGTGTTACTGTTGGGCTTTAGTCCCTCTCAAATAAAATAATAAATCTTATCCCTAATCTTGCATAAGGATAGGATACCCTAAAGCGAAGCTTCACTTCCATCACATTAATAATTAATATTTTAAATGTTACTTTACCATGATTAAAAGAATATTGTTAGATTTATATTATTAGATTTAATAACCTAAGTTGAAAATGGAAGGGAATGAAGACAAATCAAATCCGCCATCAATGGAGCATCCACTTTTCTAATCTATATTAGCAGTAGCAGGTGAATGATTAACAAAACATAATTAGTATGTCCATTAGAAACATAGTGTTACCATATTTTTAATTAATGTGTAATGGTATACTCACGGTTTATTTTTACAAACTTCACCTATAATCTCCATATGGTAGCTAAATTCGCACTGTCACGTCAGCTCTACCAGACTGAAGACACAAACAATGATTTTGATTAGAAAAAAAAAAAATTAGTCATTCAATAACAATAATAACCTTGAGTTGAAAATGGAAAGAAATGAAGACAAATCAAATCCGCCATCAATGGGGCATCCACTTTTCTAGTCTATATTAGGAGTAGCAGGTGAATGATTAACAAAACATAATTAGTATGTCCATTAGAAACATAGTATTACCACAACTTTAATTAATGTTACGCTCATAGTCTATTTTTACAAACTTCTCTTATAATCTCGGTGTGACAGTTGAGTTGGCATTGTCATGTCAATTCCATCACACCGAAAGCACAAAAATGATTTTGATTAGACAAAAAAAAAAAAGGTATTTTCTCACAGAATGAATGACGGTTTCTTTCATGGTTGTTCATTTTTAATAATGCTTTAGATGCCTTAAGCTAACGTGACAATATTAATCTGTTGCCACGTTAAGGTTGTAAAAGAAGGTTATTGTCAAGTTAAAGTTGTAAAAAAATGTTGTAAAATCGGGTTGTAAAAGTAATATTTTTCTTAATTAATTAATAGATAAAGATTGATTCACAACTGAATCTTATAAACTTTCTCTTATAATCTCAACGGCATCTCGCAAATAAATAAGTGAGACCTATTATAAACTGACCAATTATAAACTGTCACGTCAGGATTGTAAATATAGTATTACCCTTAATTAATTATAATTAGGGTGACAAAAAAGCAAAAGCACTTGTCACCTTTTGCTCTTTTATTTTTTTTTCTACGGATAGTACTACTGTACTACCTTATCTTTTTTATTTAATTTAATCCCTAATTACTTTAACTTTATCAATCGGACATGCTCTGTCTCTCCTATTCACCGTTCCACTACCTTTTAATACAAACAATATTATTATGTTTTTTTATTTTATTTTTAAAATAAATAATTACTTAATATTATATGAAAACATGATTAGGAATAAACTTGACTAATTTCTTGTGATTATATCAAAAGGAAAATATAATAAATGAATATAACAGAATTCCGTTGCTTAATAATGTTCATTAAATATTTCATTAATAACAATTCCAGAATTCCTACAATTAGTCACTCAATTTACAAGAGATAATTATAAAATACTCTCAACACCACCCCCACTCTCCTCCTCCGTTTCAACTCGGGATGACTCAACCTACTATTCCTCCTCCGTTTCAACTCGGGATGACTCAACCTACTATTCGGCTTCGGCCATCTCCTTAAAATAAAAATAAAAAAATAAAAACTCAAAAAATAGTAAATAATTAATTAATATTATATCCTAACAATTTCAAACTCAAAATATGTTGCTTTGTTTGTTAGTCTTCCTTCCCACAACTCGGTGACTCAGCTGAGTCAACTCAGTCCGGAGCTTACTTCTCCACATCGAGTCGCTCCTTTTTAACATACTGATTTATTATCAGCAAACCCGCGAAGCAACGGCCCTGATTCACTGAAAAACTGAAGGTTATCCCTCATGCTGACGTGGCAACACCTATGAAAATCCTCCAGACTCAAGTAGCGACCCGATTTACCGGATTCAGTTCGGGCCATGACCCGGAGAACCTCTTCGAACATTAACTCATCGCACGGGATGGTCAACGGGCCAACGTTGCTGAACCCGTACTCCTCTTCGGCTTGTACGAGGAGTTTCTTGAAGATTGGGTGGTTCAGGTACGTTGCGCGAACGATAAACCTCCTGCAACTGGTCCCGACACACACCGCCACGTGTCCAGCAGGAACATCGGGAGGCGCACGGGACGCGGCCACACGGGCCTTCCTACGCCAGTGCTTTAACATCTGCCGGATCCTGACAATGTGACGGATCTTGTTGCAGTTGGACATTTTTCCAGGAAGAAGAAAAAAAACAGAGAACAGGGCGAGAAGCGAGGAGTGACGAGTGACGAGTGAGTAAAGTGGTTTGGAGTTGTTGAGGAATGATGTTGGGCAGGGCGGGTCTTATAACTAGAGAACAGAACTAAAAGACGAAAATAGCCTTGGAGATTGAGATATTGACGAGATTGTGTCTGTTGTTTGAATTGGATTCGAGGCCATGTGAGGAAAAGGCCTTAGAAGAGAGTAACGTGGGATTAATTAAGTTAAATAGAAGGTTAAGTTAGGTTTAGAGTTTTTTTTTTTTTTTCTTTTTTTAATCAGGGGTGTCCGGGTCAGTTTATGTGTACCTCAGTTAATATCTTAAGACCTTAAAATTGACAATCGGATAAATCTTCTCAATGACTATTTCTATTAACAACCCAGATCGATCGAACTCAGAATCTCTTCAGTAATACACCCAAGAGTTTTAATTAACCGTTAGACCGTCTAGTGTTGGTTAGTTAGGTTTAGAGTTGGTTGATGATTAACTGAAATGGCATGTTGTTGTATGTGATTAGGGAGAGAATAAAACAGGATTTGGGAGCAAAAGATTTTTGTTTCAAATTAATAATTAATTTATTAATATTTAATATAGAATAAAGTGTTACCTTGAGATCTCAAAATTGTGTAATCCAACTCTAAATCTAAACCTTCCATTTTCCTTGCACTATCAATTAATTAATTAAGAGTTAAGTATGAATTATGAAATAAATATTGTAGTAGATTCTATTCTATTAATGAATGATAAAGTGTTGAGATAGAGTTACCATATTTTAATTTGGATCCAAATGAAATGAAATGATTTGATTAGATTCTCTTTGTCTCAGAACTAGTTAAATCATATGCATTCTCTCTCTCTCTCTCTCTCTCTCTCTCTCTCTCTCTCGTTAACCGAGGGTGTTCAAACCTTTCGGACCAGTTTACGCATACTTCAATTTATCTCTCAAGATTCTGAAGTTGACAATCGGATAAATCTCCTCAGTGGTCACTTTTATTAACAACCCAAATTGATCGAATTCAAAATCTCTTGAGTAGTACACCAAAAAACTCCAATTGATCACTACACCACCGATGGTGATTCATATGCACTCTCTCTCTCTCTCTCTCTCTCGTTAACCGAGGGTATTCAAGTCTTTCAGACCAGTTTACGCACACTTCAACTAATCTCTCAAGGTTCTGAAGTTGACAATCGGATAAATCTCCTCAGTGACCACCCCTATTAATAACCCAAATTGATCGAATTCAAAATCTCTTGAGTAGTACACCAAAAAACTTCAATTGATCATTACACCACCGATGGTGATTCAAATGCATTCGTTCTCTTTTTTTTTTTTTTTTTAAACAAGGGCATCCGGGTCAGCTTGCACGCACTTTAATTAATCTCTCAAAGTCCAGGAGTTGAAAGCCGAGTAAATCCCCTCAATTATCGCCCTTATTAGCAATCCAAATGAATCAAACTTAAAACCTTTTGTGTAATACACCTAAAATTCTCAATTAACCGTTGAACCAACCAGTAGTTAGTTCATATGTGTTCATTCTCATTTGGCGATATAATTTGATTTTGTTGCATGTGCTAATCATCATTAATAATACTAATCATTTTAATAGAAATAATTTATATTAACCGTCGGAGTCAAGGGACACTTTTTACGGTACAGGTCACAAGTTGTACCTAAAACATTTTTAATTATCTAAAAAGGCACCTTTACTTGATATTATTTACTTTTACCTCCTAAAGAAACGTAAAATATATATGATTTGTCCTTGTCAAAGTTAATTAATTAATTAATAATCTCTTTAATGAGTGGTTGTTGAAGTAACCTTAACACTTACTACAATTAGTGACCAAAAATAAAATTAATTAATCCCATGATCTGCTGTCCCCCTATTGTCTTTTTATTAACCGAGTAATGGTGATTAAATTAGTAAATCATTAAAGATTTAGCGAATATATGCTGGGGCCAGTTAATGGACTGATTGGATGACTTCTTTTGGATCTAATTAGAACTCAAAACCGCTTTTCCAGCAGCTCCTTGTTTGGATACAAAAGTGATTGCTGCCAGGACAAGCAATGTAAACTGCTTAATATTAAAGCCATGACTGCCGCTTGCTATAACCTACTCACTAACATTATGCTTTCTTGTTTTATATAGAGCAGTGTTCTGAAACCTGGACCAGATCGTCTAGTCGAATCGGTTCAACCGGTAACCAGCGGCATATTCGGTCCAGAATTATGTAAAAATCGTTATTTGCGTTTAAATTGGATCGGGCTGCGGTTGGACCGTTGGAATAGTACCGAATCGCGGTCCAATCATGGCTGAATCCCGCCAAATTCTGGCACCAATCGAGGGAGAAAACACCGCTATTAGACTTGACGGCATCTCTATGACGAAACCCAGCCATTTTCAATGGCCATTGTCTAGCCTTCGTCGCTCGCCGTCCACCTGAACTTCATGCGACCGTCGGACTTCTTTTGTTGATTTCGGCGATTTCTGGCTCCAATGGAACTCCCTAGCACCACCATCAGGTTTGTCGGCACACATACATCAAAAGCCCCATGATTCCAAACCTTCATTGACCGTCGATCGTCGCTGTCGCCACCATCACCGACAAGGGTGTTTTGGATAGATTTCAAACCTTAAGGGAGTATTATAGGGGTGTTTTTGATAAATTTCAAACATTCAGGGACTAAATTTTTTTTAATGAATACAGTCCAACCGACCAATCCAACCGGTCAAACCAAAAACCGGACCCTTGAACGGGTCATGGTCGGGTCCGATTTTCGGAACATTGATATAGAGTAAACAATTTTTTCTCACCCGAATAATGACTTAATGACACATTCTAAATTTATATTCTATTTCGATTCTAGTATCGTTGCGACCTCACACCACCACCATTCTCTTCTTCGATCATCACTCATTAAAACTCCTCAAACTCTACTCCCGCCAATCTCGTCAATCACCGACAATCAAGCAATTAAAGTTTACATAGCTGTCCCTCCTAAATCAAATTATGATCAATCACAACCACCAAAAGACTCATTGGTCCCTCCTTTTCAAAAGTCACAACAGTTTGGACTGTGTTTTTCCTTTTGTTCACTGTCAAAATATAAATTTAGATAGTTAAATTATATTTTAAAAGCCTTTCGTAGAAAAAATTGTCATTAAGCCGTAATTTAGGGGAGAAAAAATAGTTAACTCTCGGGACACATTACTAAACTTAACCACTGCCAAATTGGTTACTTTAATAAGTGCTTTTGAAATTGCTATTACTAGACTCTGGAAAAATGATACAACTAGCGATAAAAAAAAAAAAAAACAAAAAGCACAAGAATCGATTAGCATTGGAATAGCCGAACAGCACAGTCAATGCTTTGGCTTTGAATATTTGTTATTGGCAGAAAGGAGGAATCAATGAAGCCTAACATTTCAAACTAATACCCAATCTGTGAATTCCACCCAACAACCTTTGTATCTTTTCATTCTAGTCCATCTGAAAGTACTGGTTGTCGTCCATTAAGACTGATATTGTTGACCATTCCTATGAATTGATAAAGTGACTGATATCAGAAATTTTTACTAATGCTTCCTTCCTTCTCCCTCAACCCAGTTCGCTCTAACTCAAAACTATTCCTGAAAACGAGAGTTGTAGATGTAACTTAACTTATTCTTCCTCTCTGTGGCCAAAAAACAAATCCCAGAAACTGTTGAAATCATCAGCCATTATTGAAACTGTTTGTTTAAAGTAATGGGGTGATATTTTCTGTTGACATAAATAATTGTACCAACTGTTTAAAACTGTCTGACCAGTTACATGAACAAAACATAAATATAATTGTTGACCCCATTGTTTAAACACACCATATCTTTTTATGAAGATTTTTTATTCTGTGTATGAAGATTTGTTTTCTTTCATAAAATAAAACTTTGCATCACTCATGATCTGTTACTCCAAATCCGACACAACCAACTTTAAACACAGTTCACAAACTGCAGGAACAGAAGATGCAGAGATATGTAATGTATATAAATTATAATTAAAATATCAAATATTATAATGAAGTCAGCATCCATAACTTGAAATATTCTTGGCTTAAAGAAATAGAGAAGTAAAGAGAAAGTGAGATGATGAAGCAGCAGTTTCCAGCAATGGTGTATTTTAATATTGCAAATGGAATATAATTTAATGGGAGCAGAAATGATGCTGTTTGCTTTTGCCTCCTCCCCATTTTTGTAATTCCCAGTTCATGGCACATGAAAGGCCATATTACAGCTATAATTGTATGATAGCTACTTGTTTTGTGGATGGTTAAAGTTTCGGTTTCAGAGCCACTGTTTGGATGTATTATTCAAGAGATCTTAAGTTCGATCCATCTAGCTTGCTAACAAGAGCGGCCACTAAAGGGATTTACCTGACTGTCAACTTCAGGATCTCGGGGATTAGTTGAGGTACACGCAGACTGATTTAGTTTCAGTTTATTTTACAACTTATTCTTCAGCTTCTGCTTTAAAATGGGCTAAAACCAGGCCCAGAAAACCATTTTCTGGGCTTGCGTAGGTTAATCAGTTCTTTAATGGGCCGTCTATTTCCTGAGGAGACAATTAACAAAAGAAATTATTGAATGACAGGCCGTCTATTTCCTGAGGAGACAACCGACATGTCACTTAATGCTTCAGTGAACATTTTATCCAAAAATATCGCCAGATATCCGTGAACAAAGACGAAGAAACAAGAAGAGAAACGATCCGCCACGGCGATGTTGCACGTACCCTCTTTCCAGAATCTTCATACCCGCCAACCCTTCTTCAGTTTCCATCATCACCACCGTCATGTTCTCCCCATCACAACCTTCCATTCCACCGCATGGGCGCCGAAATCAACGGTCCCGATTCACCTCCGCAGAGAGCATACAATAAAGTGTATGGCGAATCCTCGGAGAGTGAAAATGGTGGGGAAACAAATAATGAGAGAACTGTCGGACATGCTCTTAACCGACAAAGTGTTGCAGTTTGCTGTCTTGCCCGAAGCTGCCTTAGGAGCCGACCGCTATCTCTCTTCTCTTACAACTATCAGTGACGTTGAAGTCTCCGCTGATTTGCAAGTAAATATAACTATATATTCTACTCAATTTTTTATTCATTTCATGTATTTTTTGTAGCATCTTAAAAGATGGTGTAAAATTAGAAATTTTTATAACAGTTCAGTTTTTTTTTTTTTTTTTGGATTGTATATTGGTTTGGTTGTTGAAAAATATTTTCAGATTATGCATCAAATGATTAATTTTGTGGTTCGGGGTTTGGTTTTAGCTACTATGATGAGTAATTTCAACTTATGAAGATAAGTTATTTTTGTTGCGTGGACTGCATTGCATTGGACTTTTTTTCTTTTTTAGTTGTATAGATGTAATACTTTTGTTTTCGTAATACTCTGTAGTTTAATTAAGGAAGGATAATGAGTGTTCTGACTTTGGATTTTAAAGTTTGTAATGATTTACCGTTGTAGTTTATCCATGGCGATTGAGATATTAGAAATTTGTAGTAGACAGTTGTTTTAGGATGAAAAGTTTTGGTAGGTTTAGAAACATTGAATTTCATATTTGTGAATTGTACGGTCAACTTGTTAAACTATATTCTGTGGATTATCATTGTTGAATGTTACCAGCCTGGTGTTTTATGATACAAGTATCAGTTACATGTCATCAGAAAGGTGCTATTAAGAATGCGTTACCGTGATTAAGCTCGAATGTAGGTATTCTGCATGGTAAGATGTCAGATCATGGTGTATATATTGGTATAGTAATTAATTGTGGGAGTGACTGAACTTTCAAGTGAAATTGTAGTTATTTTGCCAGTGATTCATTCTATATTTCCTTATGCTTGCAGGTGGTTAAAGTGTATGTATCTGTTTTTGGAGATGATAGAGGGAAGGACGTTGCAATTGCTGGGTTGAAGTCAAAAGCTAAGTATGTTCGTAGTGAATTGGGGAGGCGTATGAAGTTGCGGCTAACTCCTGAGATACGCTTTATTGAAGATGAATCTTTAGAGAGAGGAAGCAGGGTAAGACCTTATCAAATATCATTTATCTTGTTCACAGTTATGTCTTTTCTTTATAGTTTAGGTACTTGTAATTTGGATTTGTGATACAATTAAGTATCTCTCTTTTCATTTTCCGACCCATACTGATATGTTTATTCTATTTCAGGTCATTGACATATTAGATAGGATTAAGGCTGAAAAAGAGGTTTCAAAAAGTCAAAAAGGGGAACAGCTTGAATCAACTGATTTGCCTGAAGATGAGAAAGATTGGGAGGGTGATGATCCTGATGAAGACATTATATATGTGGAATAGCAGTGCGCTTAGTTCCTCAGCATTTCAATTGTTAGACTTACAGCAGGACTTTCCCTGTTCTCAGGTTAGTTATATCCTTTCTAGTGATTCTTGTAAATTTATAAGTGGTGCAGAAAATATTCTTTGTTTGAAGTACCAATTATTTGTGTGATTGCACTTCTGAAGTAGACATGAAACACTAACTTTGAACTTCGCGATATCCTTATCATAGCTCACAGGAACTAAGCCATCCCAAATTCCCATTTGTGACTATGACTATGCATACAATGTGGTGATGACTGGTGGGATAAACTTAGAACCGAAACCACACCTCTATGGAACAAGAACTTGGAATGTAGCCAAGAATTCCGATGATGGCATTTTATCATTATTCAGAGCCTCGGTGCAAAGATTGGTTGTTTTTATGTGCCGAGCTTAGCGTTTCCGTTATGGATTACGTTTTTAGAACTTGGTATTGCCATTTAAGCATATAAGAATATTTAAACTATCATTTATTTGGCAATTCAAATCAAACCATTGGTTGATGTATGCAGGGTGGCCATACTAGCCATATTGCCAACATAGACAGAAGCCTTGTCTGCTTGGCGTCATCGATGGAAGGAGAGATTTTGACCATGTCAATTCACAAGAAGCTAATAGAAAATTTTTCTTGTGCAATATATAAGTTATAATCGTTTTGTTAGCTCTGAATACTAGTGTAGGTGAAGTATTGTGGAAATTCAGAACACTTGAGATATGATAATTTGAAAGCGAATGGAGCTTTCTGTGCAAAGATTCGGCCAGATTTTTTAATTTAATTTACACTTCGATATTCCTATTTGAAACTGATATATCATACTTGATATTCAGTTAATATTGCAATTTCATTAAGAAACCACAAGGATATATATGTGTGTGTGTGTGTGTGTGTGTGTTACTAATCTCGAAGGCATTGCAACCATCAAAGGTCCATCTTCCACAATGCAAGCAAAAAGATCATTGCAAAAGCAATGGATATAGCTTCTTTATCCAGGATGATTAGTCCTTATAAACCTAAAAACGATAGAAATTGCCATCCCCATTAATTGAAAAGGTCGTTGCAGAAAAAAAGGAGCATTTGCTGAAGAAATCTGATGACCATAGGTCCAGGGTGTTTGAGACACCATATCCACAAAGAATTAATACTGAATACAGCTTTCCGGGCAAAGATAAATAACAACCAAATGGTGTCAAGCTTGGCAATTGGGGCCTAATGGTAACAGAGGTTTATTATTTCAAATAAAGGATGATAATCATTCAACATTAGATTGTAACCAAAGTGAAAGCTAAATATCCATAAAAATTGTCGAAGCCAATCAAGTTAAGTTTCTTAAAAGATTATATCTCAGAAAAAAAATTGATAAAAAGCAGCCAGCAAGGTCTGCAAAACCATTCGCCAAAGATGAATCGCTGCTTTCTTTACTGATTATTTCTATACTCAACTCAACTCAAATGTTCACTCAACTTGAAACAGATCCCACCACCACCTTCAATGGTGAGCCTTTGCAGCAGCCTTTTCTTCAGCTTTCTTGTGTGATCTTGCCTTTGCCTGTTGCAAAAACATACACATCAGTTGAGCATATCCCAAAGTAAGTACTCATCCATTAGCATATATAAAGATACAAATATAGATGAAATGGAAACACAGAATGCATAGTATATCTTCCACAAGAACAATGCAGAACTATTATGAACTAAAGTAAATTGCTCCTCTCACAACCCTGCCTCTGAATTTATATTTTTACTTGTTGCAGAACTTCATAATTTATTTATTTTTAATAAACAAAATCCCTTGGCATTACGTGTTCACTGAGCTCTAAACTACTGGCTACTTCTCAGCTAAACTATCTACTGATCTCAAACTGTGACAATCAGTTACTAATCTAGATGAAAACAACTCATATCCTATATGAACTTGAACCTCGGCTAAACCCTACAATCTTGTCGAAGACAACTAATTGTAGACAAAACCCACAGTAAATTCAGAGTACAGATCTAACATTAGCCAAATATGCCCAGCTAAAAATATAAAAACAATTAGCAATAATCCACATCCAAAAGTTAACAAAACAAGAACATAAATTTAAAACAAAATGTAATGAAAACCACTCACAGATCGCACATTCAACCATAAAATTTTGAGTCGGAAATTAAACTAAAACAAAAATTTAATAGAATGAATCAGAAGATGGTGGTAGTACCTTGAGGTACTTGAGCTTCATGTGGCCATAAACAAGCCCATATGAGAAAGCCGAAACACGAGCCACCTATAGATTATCACCAACAAAACCCAGATCACAAAATCAAAATTTTTTCATGAACAAGAAACCAAAATAAAATCTTTTTTTCAAAAGAAAACAAAAGAGAGCCCATAAGTTGTGTTGATTAAAAAAAAAAAATGAAAATACCAAAGCGAGGGTGCTGGTGCCGGAGTAGGGACCAGGAGGCGGCGCCATCTGATGATGCTTTTAGTTTTGCGTTGTGGTTCGCGCAAATGCTTTTGGTCTGTGAGGAAAAAAGAGACTATGAGTCAAATGAGCAAGAAGAAGAAGACCAAGTCTTTCTAAAGCCCATATCTTGACTTCATTGAGCCTGGCCCAAAATTTGTAGCCCATTTGAAATCTATCTTGGTAGTAGTTTTTCTAGGAAAGGAGAGTGCCATTAATGGAAATTTCTATATTATTCCGAGGAAGGTAAGTCCCTTCTTATTGGAGATTAGAGTGATGGAAGTAGTGGACATTGTTTCAAGAAGTATATCCAGTATTGTCTGCAAGTGTGTATTGAGAATCTGTGGTGTACATACAATTGTTAGCCTAATTCTCTTGGCTTGTGCCATTTCACCTCTCCTTTTCTAAAACCCCAATACCCAAAAGTTGTTTGATTATGACTATCATAAATGAGAAGCAAGTTGTGTCAATTAAAACTCTTAGGCATATTGTTGAAAAAGTCTTGAATTCGATCCATCTGGGTTACTAATAAGGGTGATTACTAAAGGGATTTATCAAACTGTCAATTTTAGAATCCTTAGGATAAACTGATCCATCTGGGTTACTAATAAAGGTGACCACTGAAGGGGTTTATCCAGCAGTCAACTTTAGAATCCCTAAAATATTGATTGAGTCTGTATAAGTTGCCCGGACACCTCCTTAATAAAAAAAAAAAAAAAAAATCCAATGGATGACTTCATTTTCATGGCTGTGGAGGAGCTCCATAATCATAATACTGCCAAAAAAAAGGTCCATTCCCTTGAACAAAGTGGTGTGTGGCTAGCTACACTGTCTTCTATACAAAATAATTAGATATTAAACTCCAAAGAAAGTGGGACAGTGTTGGTCAAAATATCATATGTAGATAGATATGACCAAGTCCCAACCACCTCAGGTCAAGCACAAATCTTGGACAGCATGAAACTTGGGTTCAACACAATCATTACAACTTTATATTAATATATGTGTAATTAAATTTTAAATCTTAACTATATATTATAAGTTTATTTTGCAAATTCCATAATCATAGGATAATAACATCTATAGATTCATGCATCAATTTATTTACTATTTTGGAGAAATATAATAGCTTTAAATGTGAAAGATCTTGGTAACATATTAACAAATGCATGCATTTTAACCATTATACATACCCTAATGCCTTCAATTCAACGCCACTTTATTCTCATATGATAATATTCTTTGATAATAAGTTTTAACCATTAAATTGACATATATAATCTGATTCATACAAATTAAATAAAAGAAAATATTTTTAATTATAAAAATTTGAGAAAATATAGTCCAATAAGGAAGTAGTGTTGAGAAAAGAAAGTGACCAAAAGGTAACACAATCATAATACAACTTAGATTCCCTTGTCCTTTACAACTCCAAAAACCTAGAATTGGTTCCTGTTCCTTCTACTTAAACTCCCCTCCTGTGTCTCTTTTCTCACCATTCGTTTTTTTCCTGCAAAAGTACTCTTCACTTTCATGGCTGTCACAACCACCGCCTCCACCACGACCGGCGCTGCTACCGCTATCTACCACCTCTCTTCTAACCCTAAACAAACCCAGAAAGCCCCTCTTTCTGTCTTCTCCAAAACCCTTCAAAAACCCTCTCTTTTCTCTCTTAAACAACAACCCCACAAAACTGACTTTGCTGTTTTCTCCAAAAACCCCATATCCGGGTTCTTTACCAGTGACGAAAAGCACCCAGATGACCGTTTTGTTAACTTTGATGATGATGATGACGATAAGCCCCGTGAAGAGTGCGGTGTTGTGGGCATCTATGGTGATCCTGAAGCCTCTCGTATGTGCTATTTAGCGTTACACGCGCTGCAACATCGTGGACAAGAAGGTGCAGGTATGGTTGCCGTGAATAATAAGGTTCTTCAAACTATTACTGGTGTTGGTTTAGTCTCTGAGGTGTTTAATGAGTCTAAGCTTGATCAATTACCTGGTGATATGGCTATTGGTCATGTTAGATATTCAACTGCTGGTAGTTCTATGCTTAAAAATGTGCAACCTTTTGTTGCTGGGTATAGGTTTGGGTCTGTTGGGGTAGCACATAATGGAAATTTAGTCAATTACAAAACTTTAAGAGCTAAGCTTGAAGATAATGGTTCAATTTTCAATACTAGTTCTGATACTGAGGTTGTTCTTCATTTGATTGCAATATCGAAAGCAAGGCCTTTCTTTTTGAGGATTGTTGATGCTTGTGAGAAGCTTGAGGGTGCTTATTCTATGGTGTTTGTGACTGAGGATAAGCTTGTGGCAGTTCGTGACCCATATGGGTTTAGACCATTGGTGATGGGTAGGAGGAGTAATGGAGCAGTGGTTTTTGCATCAGAGACTTGTGCACTGGACTTAATTGAGGCTACATATGAGAGAGAGGTTTATCCTGGTGAAGTTTTGGTTGTGGATAAAGATGGGGTACAGTCACTTTGTTTGATGCCTCACCCTGAACCTAAACAATGCATCTTTGAGCATATTTATTTTGCACTGCCTAATTCAGTTGTTTTTGGGAGGTCTGTTTATGAGTCTCGGCATGCTTTTGGAGAAATACTTGCTACTGAGGCTCCTGTTGATTGTGATGTTGTGATTGCGGTCCCAGATTCTGGGGTGGTGGCTGCCCTTGGATATGCAGCAAAAGCCGGGGTACCATTTCAACAAGGGTTGATAAGGTCACATTATGTAGGAAGGACTTTCATTGAACCTTCGCAGAAGATTAGGGACTTTGGTGTCAAGCTTAAGCTCTCACCTGTCCGAGGAGTATTGGAGGGGAAGAGAGTTGTGGTTGTGGATGACTCAATTGTCAGAGGAACTACTTCATCTAAAATTGTTAGGTTGCTTAAGGAGGCAGGGGCTAAGGAGGTTCATATGAGAATTGCCAGCCCACCTATCATTGCATCATGTTACTATGGAGTGGACACACCGAGTTCTGAGGAGTTGATTTCCAATAGGATGAGTGTTGAGGAGATTAGGGACTTTATTGGGTGTGATTCCCTGGCTTTTCTGTCAATTGACAGCTTGAAGAAGTTGTTGGCAAAAGATTCTCCGGCTTTTTGTTATGCTTGCTTCTCTGGGAAGTACCCAGTTATGCCAAGAGAGGTTAAGGTGAAAAGGGTTGGTGATTTTAAGGATGATGGTTTGAATGGAAGCATTGACTCCATTGATGGTGGTTGGGTGCAAGGACCTCGAAATCTGAATGAGAACCAAAGTGATTCATCTCGGCATAATGAGCTCATTGCTTACAAGACCTCCAATTTACAGCATTGATGCCTTTTCGGTTTAACACAAGAAGATTAGGGGTATCCGGTGTGTGATTGAAGTGCATGACGCATCTTAAAATCATCCGAATACAATATTAGTAGTTTTTTTTAATCTCTTTCTCGGATGAATTGAGTTCCAAACTCTAAACCTTACACAGTTTTGTTAGCTCTTTTCAATTTTGCAAGAATATTTTGTCTGATTTAAGTATGGAGTTTATCTTTCCTTGCTCATGTATTAATGGACATCAGCTTATATGTATTTTTTTAACTTAACCTGCTAAATTTATAGTGCCCTGAAATGTCTTTAATCTTCTACTTGATTAATGAAAATCAATGTAATTGGTTGAATAAATGCTTAGAATTGCTTGATACAAGGTGCCGTCACAATGCTACACAATGTTGAGTTTAATGCTTGAACAAATGCTATGCCCTTCTTCAACTGATAAATATACATTAAATACTGTAATGCTACAGTCCCTTCAAATATAGAGTTCTACTTGAAATTACTAAAACCTCCTGAAAGGAATGTTCAAATAAACTACCTACAAAGAAAGGCTTTGAACAATTCATAAAATTTGATAATCTCTAAAGGGTCCATAATAGAAAATCTTGTGATAAATCAATTGCATAAAGAAGTAATGTTATGTTGACAACCTATTCTTACAAACTTTTCCTATAATACCGATGCGACAGTTGAATTGGTATTGTCACATCAGTTCCATCACATCCAACACACAAAATAATTTTGATTAGACCAAAGAAACAGTCATAAACCTTCCGTAAAGAACCGCTCATTCATAAAAGAAAAAAATGGTCGTTTTCTATGAAGAAACGACTATTTCTTTAGTTTAATCAAAATCATTTTGTGCTTTCAGTATGGTGGAACTGACGAGACAGTGTCAAAATCATTTTATACCTTAAATGTGATAAAGCTAACATGACAGTGCTAACTCAATTACTCTTTTTTCCTTGCATAAAACATCAGTCTCTTCTAACAGCACGACTAAAGTTTCATTATAGGCATCAAGAGAAAGACAATGAAAGGAGTTCAATGTTGTGTCACGTACTATCAAGCAACCACTGCCCACCACCCAAAAGTACAATTCCATTTAACTAAAACATTTTCAACTAAGAAATTGTACATTTATAGTAAATTATGCCATGAGCCAGAAATATTATGAAGAGAAAACCCTGCTTCCCTTCAAGATTATTATAAATGTGGACAACAAATGTTTGACGCCCATTTGCTTTTCTCTATAAAAAATAAATAGCACCCAAAATTGCTTAGTGATTACCGACGGTGCTATGCCATCACTCGCTTCCAGCATTAGCAAGATTAATGAATCAACCAGAAAATTTAGAAACGCTGAAACCATTGTCAAGTTCACCCGTCAAATTTTGATTAACAGCCGAAAAGCTCAGCCATTTTCTGCTCGGTCATATGCATTGGATTTGTGCTTCGGTGCAAATGTAAAGCCATCAGGAACCTTACCCAGCAACATCTCAGATATTCGAATCTGCAAAAGAGTAGATATTAAAAATTACGCGCCAATGTGAAGCACCAAATAGTGGTGCAGATTAGACATATTACAAGGTAATGATATTTACCCAGTCAGCTGCAGAATCAGATGACATTAGTGTCTCAAGGTCATCACGACCAAAGTAGGAGGGCGAACGCCAGTTCAATCGTTGTGGAATGACATCTAAAAGGCCAACAGGTATATATCTACATGTATAGCTAAGCCATTCCAACAAGAAATGCCTAGTAGTTTCCACTCCTGCAAAGAAACACAGACATAAGTCCCCTTGAAAAATCAACTGTACACAAGCACACACCAGAAACGTTTTAGATGAAGTAGCAATTAAGTAGTAATAATTTTAATAATGGCACTGATAATAGTTCTGGAAATCGGAGAAGGAAAAAAACTTCAGAATGAATAACCAAAAGTTTCCATAAGTTCCAAGCCACATAAATAGGATAGAACTTTATTTTGGAAATCAAACTAATTTGTACAAAGCAGGAAATTTCATGTGTTCATGGATATATAAAAGATTGAGATTCAAAATTCCTTTAAACCATTGTTGATAACAATCAGGCAGTATGATAGAACTTTATTTTTTCAAAATCCAAGGATGTTAACAGAAACAATACATGTAGTTACCACACCCAGACTGCATTTAGATGCTTCCATGAGTTTATTGAATCAAAGTACTACATACCTTTCTTGTCAGATCCCCAATGCTCAAGGCCAAAACGTACATAATCCTTCAAGATATTTAACCGTTCCCCAGAACTGATGTCCCAGTGCCTCTGTTCCTTTATTTCAGTAAATATCCAAGGCTGCAAACCACAAGGGATATCATCCACAGACTATAAAATCATGACTTCAACAAAACAAGTGTATGATTTCATCACTCAGAGAAATGCACACAATATTTTATTATGTTCAAAAAGCCAAGATCATGTGAAAATCAAGCATACCTTAATGAGGGCTCCTCGTGCAATCATGCATGAAGTGAGCTCAGGGCAGTCGGCCTTGCGCTGGTTCCAGTCTAAATATGAGAAAATATCACCATTTCCAAGAACTTGCAGATCATTAGGAGCCTTTCTAGCACACTGATATATGTAGTCCCAATCAGCAAGCTTGCTATAGCGCTGCTGACGTGATCGACCATGTACAGTTACTGCACTAGCTCCCCAATTGCCAATATCAGCAATTAATGAATCGATACGGTTTTTCCCTTCAAAGAAACCAGTCCGCACCTAGTGAAACACAAGAATGCAACATCATGCATCTTGAACAAGCTGAGAACAGGATGTTCCGAGACCACATAGCCATGCAATAATTCAAAACCACAAAAGAAGCAAAATACAAAAGATTTCTGGTTGATTTACACTTGGCAGCCAAGTTATGCACACAACTTTATTCGCAACGAATAAGTACAGATTTCACCAAGTACCTTAACAGTTATAGGTTTGTCCACAGTGCCAGAAGCTGCTGCAATTACACTTTTCATCCGCATTGGTTTGGTGAGAAGAGATGACCCAGCACCTTTGTTAACAACAATATCAATTGGGCATCCCATATTGATATCAATAAAGTCCACTGTACATTCTTGATCAATAAGTTCAACAGTATGTGTCACAGTGTCTGGGTATGCCCCACATATCTGTACACCAAACAAATCCTCAGATGAATGTCGTCTCAGGAGAGCCCATTCTGAAGCTTGACCCTATCCCATAGCAAAAATGCAGTAAAAAGATATCAAATAAAACTTAATATAAAGTAAAGAATACAAAGAACATCAAACTAATAGGAAAAAACACAACCACAAACCCAGCAAATCTCCTTCAGAAGGAAAAGAAAAGAAAAGAAAGAGATTAAAAAAAAACTCATATCAGGCCAGCTCCATTGACAATAAATGCGGCAAACATTCCTGAATCCTGATTCCATATATTGAAATAACATATTATGGATAAACAGATTGCGCACGTGACATGGCATGCATACAGAACAAGCAGATTCCAATCTGTAATTATTTTAAACAGGCATAAATTATATTGTGCTGCTGTTCGCTGCGAGCTGAAGGAAAAAGCAGCAGAATTTTCATTCTGGAGTAGCTTCATAAAAGGGGATGAAAGTCATTAGCCAAGGAGTTCTTAGAACCTGAAAGAAAACTTACATCATTTTATGAATGATCTGAAGAACAAAAACCAATGAGCAAGTAATAACTCAATTCATAGTTTAAGTGGCATTGTTTATTTTAAGCAACTTTATACAGTCATCAAGTGTACAGAAAGGATCACGATCAACTGCAAAGAAAACTCTCATACTTTAAGCAATTTGATTAGAAAAAGTAGTACACACACCTGCAAAAGATTTGTACACATTGCCATTTCACCACAGGTTATATCTGCTCCCAGTACTTTGCAAACCCTCCGGTAAGGAAGATTCCCTACAGTGGTCAGAGGTGCAAGATAAAGCTTTCCTCTAAAATCAATAAGCTTCTTTTCCCGAGGGTGTACTTTTAAGCTTCTATCAGTTTCTATAAGTACATCATCAGTTGTAGCCTCAGGTTCAGCTTGCACAGAAATTTTCCCAGAACCTTCCTCCAACACACCCGCACCTATTGTAATAAATTTGATATAAGTTAGATCCTTTATGCATGGAAACATTACACACAAACAAGAATTACACCACATAATTTGAGCAAAACCAACCATTGTCCGCTTCCCCAGAACAACAATTTTCAGTGCTATCAGATTTTGCTTTTTTTAGGGGTCGAAGTTTAGCAGTTTCACAGGTCTCATCAACATTATCCTCTCCTAACATCTTTGGGCACCCAGATTCATCACCTGAGTCTCCACCTCCTTTTGTGCAACCATTTTCAGTAGTGGCATGAGAATTTTTCAAATCTATTCCATTTCCTTCCTCCTTATCATCCACCACTTTCATCTTATTCTTCCCATAAACCTGCACAATCATAACAGTACCAGCAATGAGACTACACAACACGATGAAACGAATTACATTCATCTAGAACCAACCACAATAGAAAAATATTATCTCATACCAAAAGCCCCAGAGATTTAAGTCTAGCATCAGCTTTGGGGAACTTCATTTTATTCTTCCACAGAAGCTTCTGCACATCTTTCTTCAATCCATTAACCTCAGAGCTTTTCTTATGGGCATTCGAATTAACATCACCACCACTAACACCGCCTCTATGAGTACCCGAAAATCTGCAGGCCAAACCATACGGGCACGGGCCTTCATAACTCAAAAAGGGGCAGTCACCTTCCAAATCAGCCGGTTTCTACATATACAAACAACGAGTCAATTAAATCTACTCAAACGACATTACAAATTCGGAAAACACAACTCAATCTAATTCGGTATTTTAAACACATAGATACCTGAGCTTTAAATGCTTCTAAGTCGTGACCAAATCGGCACTTATCTTTATAAGCACAAGAACTAACATCTCCAGTCCTAGCTATCTCCGGACACAGGTTTAACGGAGATTTTTTTTCCTGTTAAAAAATGAAAATTCAGTAAAAATTACAAGTCATTTTCTAACATTCCAGAATATGTTGAGATGGTATAGCTACCTGAAGGCGTTCGCGTTTGAGCTGGCGTTTAGATTTCTTTTCCTTGACAACAGCTGTGGAAGACTGAGAGCGTTTATTTTCATCATTGACTGATGAAAGGGTATCGCTTTGAATGGTTCTGGTGGGCGGAGGACGAAGGAAATATTTTTTAACCGGAGCAATGGCTTTGGCCACGAGTTGCTCTGGTGTTAGATTTTGTTGTTCTGGAGCTCCGCTTGAGTTCGGTTGTGCCGGAGGTGGCTCCGCCAGCTGCTCACCGGCTTCGGTTGCCAACTCAGCCATGGAAAAGAAAACAACTCAGATGGCTGTGAGAGTGGAATGAGGGTTTATCGTCATAGGTTAAGATTTTTGTTTTGAAGAGAAAAGTGCAACGACGTGGAAGCATGTCGTTTTGAAGACTTTGGTTTAAAAAAATAGTGTCAGAAGTGGGATTTGAACCCACGCCCCCTTTCGAAGACCAGAACTTGAGTCTGGCGCCTTAGACCACTCGGCCATCCTGACTTACTGTTTTTGTTCCACAAAAGTAATAAATAATCAATACTAAATAATTTATTAAAAAATTTAGGTTTGGCTTACCTCCCTAAAGATAACTTCGATGTTATGCTAACAATATTTTCTCACAAATTTCTCTTATAATACTCCGACGTGATAGTTGAGTTAGTGTTATTATATCACAATGATTTTAATTAGACTAAAGAAACGATCGTTCTTTATGAAAGAGTGATCGTTCCTCACAAAAAGAATGATTGTTCCTCACGAAAGAACAACCAAAGGAATGACTGTTCATAAATAAGGAACAACCGTTCCTACTGGTCATTCATAATAAGAGATCAGTCATTCCTTTCATAAGGAATGACTATTCTTTAAAAAACAATCATCCCTTTAATTGTTCCTACTAAAGGAATGATTGTTCGTTTCTAATAGTGTTTTTGGTATAGTGAAAGCTGACATGACAATACCAATCTGTTAACATGTTAGAGTTATAAGATCTGTTTGCAAACATGGCATTTTTCTTGAAATACATACATAGATGGAAACAAATCATCCTCCCCTATTGTTATAAGTATTTAAGAATTAGTAAAGGCATAATAAGATGGAAGAAAATGGGAAAGAAAAGCACCAAGGCCTTAAATTTTGTAACATCAAATAACATTTTGCTTTATAATGTGATCTATTTTCATAAGAAAGAAAGATAACTGAAGGTTTCTCCATCAATAATTGAGTTTAGCTTCTAAGTGAACACCAAACATAACATATATGTTGTTTCTTTCTTCTTTTTCTTCTCCATTTCGTTTGAAGCAGAAAAGAAAAAAGGTACTTTCTTCAAGTTGCTATACAAGCATATGATCTCTTGAGCTCATTTAGTCATGTTTTGGCCCTTTTGGGGGCTCTATGCTTAAGTGGCAAGGGCAATGCAAGCAGGTGATCCAAACTAGCACCCAAATTACTGCCTTCACACATATCAAAGGTCAAGTGCAAGACTTTACAGAAACACCCCCAATGGCCAATTGAATGTCAGTGGAACAAATCAGTAAGACATATTATATGGTCTACAGTTCAAAATGGATAAAAATCCAAAATTAAAAACATCTTTGGGCCACCATAACTTGAAATTATATAGACAAACATCAATCAGAACCACCTGCCATTTGGGAATGTACATTGTTGCTATCAGAACGGAAATAACAGAAACTACCTTTCTTCCCCAGTAAACCAGCCAGAAAGATAAAAGAAAAATTAAAAGTGAATACAATTCAAGAAAATTACCATTCTTTACTTAAATAAACAAAGACGGAAGAGTGTAGTTCAACTCTTCTAATGTCATAACAGAACAAAATATGTTCAAAATAATGTTTACATATCTACCATAAATAAATAAACACTATAAATATGAATAATATAAATATTATAGTTTGTGTATGACTTCATACCACAATCCGAGATGGATGTCAGATGCAGAGGTTGAATTTGTAATCACCACGCCCAGAGACTTTTGGTGGAGAGATGCAAAACTAATGAATGAATGCGCTGAAGAAACTACTACTAAATATTCATGTGCCAGAGACTCACAAGGGATTGGTGCCCTTCCCAACCTACTGATTTGTTTCAGGTTTTGCGGTTGTGCTCCCATTCTGCTGTTGTGCTTGTGGCTGCTGTGATTGCAACTGATGATAGTTGACTTGGGAATGAGGTTGCTGATGCTGCTGTTGCAACTGATGCATGTTCTGTTGAGAAGACTGCTGTGGGTGTAGCTGGAACATCTGGGAGTTCATGGGAACCTGCTGTGAGACCATGCCCTTGGAAGGATCAGAATCCCGAGGAAGTTCTTGAGTAGCAATTTTCAGCCGTCGAACCTCCGCAGTTAAGGCTTCATTCAGAGCTGTCATAATCAAACACTTTTTTAGTACACTTTAAAGTTTTTTAGGGAAGCCGGAAAATTATATTTGTGCTTGAGCAATGCATCAAAATTTTATGTAGAGAAAGCAGCTCTACGACCATTATGCCCAACAGGGTATCAACTTCCACTAAACATCAATGAGCTTTCTAGTGCTGAACAAATTCTAGAAACCTAGGATCACTAAGGAAAAACGAGCAAATGAAACCTCGTTCAACAAGAAATGAACTAATTTCATTAGCCAGCTAATAAGAAAGTGAGGAGAAAAGAAAATAGAATTTCAAATGGCAAATAAGTAATTCTTGTTTAAAGTAGTCGTTGGTCTCAATATTGGTTACATAAACCATTCTCATCACTAAGTCATACCCAATGATTTTCTTGCTTTGCTCCAACTGAGATGAACTTTAGTTTCTCATGAATTCACTTATATTTTTTTTTCCACTTCAGACTTATTGTTGTCAAATTCTCCTATTTACTACACAAACTTTAGATAAACATACTTACAGAAAGTACATATTGCCAGCAACTAACAATTTCTGCCATTTGTTCACAAAGTTCACTTTCACAAGTATTTATCCATCTTTTAAGCTTTTCTCTTCTGCCAGGAATTACCCAAACAGATGACAGAATAAAAAGACAGGAACTTGAACATTCACATCTATTAAAAAAACATAACGAGTGGGTAAACATAAATCAAAACAAATAACCTAGGGCTAAAAACAACTTGAAGGTATGTTGGATCCCCGCGTGTTCACAACTCAAATACGGCAACCAATTCTTAAATGAAACAGCAAGCTAGTTCTTAAATAAAAACAGAGGATGAATAAATGGAAATGGTGGTAATGAAATGGAACAGATAAGCAAATGATAAACTGATTACTTAAAGGAAACAGATAATAAGCAAACGCAAATGGCGATGATGAAATGAGAAACAAATCATAAACTGAGTAACTATATTAGTCAAATAAAGCATTAAAAAAACCCATCCCAGCTGAACTTCGGAGGGTCAGCTTTCCTCCCCAATATCCATATGAATTTTTCCCATCATCACTCTCTCAATTGCCTCCCCTTTTTATTCACTCTTCCCCCTAACAGAATTATTCCCTTATCCCCTCCTTTACTGCCATCTGTTCATCTCATAACCAATTCCTACAGCTCACCCTAACACCTCACCCATCTAACAGCTCACTCTAACACCTCACCCATCGGAATCTTTCTTGTTATAGCCCAAATTCCCCTGCTTGCCTCCCTCGGCTTTCTTACTGTATACCACATATCGGGTGGTTTCATCAAGGTAAAACTTTCCATGTTAATCATTTGGGTAATCTGCAGCATAATTCCCATAATTTACAATAGCAATTCCGGGAAAAATGAACTAGAAAATTCAAAACAGATATAAGACAACTACTTGACTTCTACCGTCAAAGCAGAACATACAGGAAATAAAGCATGAGTTGCCTTTTGAGAAAATATTTCCTACTATTATCCTCAAACAAGCACTAAAATGTGCACTAAAAAAACATTGTATTTATGATGGCATATGACAGTCGTTTACTGGTTTTGCTACCATGAATTTCAAATGCAGATGTTGTGCAAAGATGTTTAAGAGAAGGATAAGGGGAAAAAAATTGAAAAAAGTATTCTCAAAGAAAGCATGTTCACGTAACAGCCAAACTGCCAAACACACACAGGCATGCAATACTACTCTTAACACACTAGTCAAAGTGATGGAGTCCCTCAATGCAACCGAAAAACTTTACAAACGATTTGAATAATACCATCTCTTAGTTGCGCTTGTTGTTCCATTGCTTGAAGACGAAACTTCAATTCATTATTCTGATTTGTGAGCCCAACAGAATCTCTCTGGTAGAAAGAAAAAGAAGACAAAATGGATGAATTTTAAGAAACAAAAAGAAGGAAGGGGCAAAATATCACCACCACAAGTACTTACCTGTAAAAGTGTCAACTGAGCAGATAATGTGGTAGCTTCTGTCTGCAGAGTCTGAACCTTGTGTTCCAACTCAGAGATATAATGCATCTTCCGTTCTTTGGAACGAGCAGCTGATTGGCGATTTGCCAAAATCCTACAATGGACCAATTACTCAAAAGTAAATGACAGATATATGCAAAGCAGTATCATGATTACAACAACTGATTATGGTAAAGCAGTAGACACAAAGATAAATTACCTTTTTGCACGCTTTGGGTCTGTTAATGCAATCTCAGCAAGTTTCTCGTTAGCCATAATCTTCTTCAGTTCCGCCCCACTAAACTCGCCATTCCCAAACTCCAAGCTAAAGGCAGGTGAATTGGCATCAATTGAATTGCTGGGTGACAGTTGTCCTGGACGAGTTCCTGGTGAAGGTGGCAGTTTAGGCGACTCATCACCAAAGTTCAACTTTCCCATGAAGCTATCCATGGAAACACTTCTATAATGTCTAGTTGTAGGAGCAATGTCTCCCCCTGCACTCCTTTTAATCCCTTCCCTCTTATCAGCTGAAGAATTCATTCCTCCTCTCTGCAAGCTGTTCCCACTTTCATTGACACTACTTTCTGCTTCATTGTCACTGCTATCGCCTCCGTTTGTCTTTGTCCCACTCGCTCTACTGTCCAAATCCTCACGATTCTCATTACCATTCTTGTCATCTGTTCCCGAAGAATTCAACGCATCGATGTTATCCAAATTCATATATGCAGAAAACAAATCATCCACAACTTCCCCCTCTGATTTCCTCTCACCCATTCCTTCAGCATTGCAATCTCCACCTCTCTCCCAGCTTGATTCCCTCTTAACCAACTGCGCCGGCTTAGCAACCCCTGAATGCTCCCTACCAGACATCGTCCTCTCCAGACCACCAGCAAGTCTAGGTGAAATAAGTGGAGGCGAAGATTGCATCACGGACGAAAAGCCAAATGGGATATCGCTATTAGACCTTCTATGCTTATTGCGTGGGGGCAAACTTTCACCAACTCTTGAAGCATTACCCCGGGTAAAAGGGGAAGGTGGCAATAACGAA
Organism: Pistacia atlantica; assembly: GCA_026229545.1. Lineage (NCBI taxonomy): Eukaryota > Viridiplantae > Streptophyta > Magnoliopsida > Sapindales > Anacardiaceae > Pistacia > Pistacia atlantica. The sequence goes on along the minus strand of JAPEIT010000015.1, from coordinate 26,355,827 downwards.
TGCGAACTGGCATCCCTATCTTCCATTGACACATCAGTGGACACTTGATCTGAAATTGACGTTGATGGTGAGTCTCTAAAAGGAGATGGGCTCAATGGGGGCAGAGAATCAAGTGAAAAGAAGGATGATGGTTGAGATAAAGATCGGGAATGAGTAGGTCCGGGGCTAAAATTTTGTGAACCCATTTGCTGATTCGCAGGCCTAGACACCGGGATCAGAGAATATGGTGAGAGTGGTGGGATTTGATTTGGGTGTGAAGGTGGTATACCCACTCTTTTGTTACAATCACCACTAAAATTAGCAGCAAAATGTGAAAAGTGACGAGCACGCATTTGATTCGGGTTCAATTGAGGTATATCAAGCTGATTCGTTGACAACAGAGTTTGTTGTTTAGGAATTGAAGAGGATGATGTACCAAATGAAGATTGAATTCTTTGCATCATATCAGTGTTACCACTGTTACCTTCTTCACAGTCACCCATTTTTTCAATAATGCCAATCAAAATCCCTAGCTTAAACTATAACAGACTAAAAATTCTCAGAAACCTGTAAAACTCGAATTCAAGACTAACCCAGTTCAATTGAAGCAAAACCCAGTCGACACCACAAATCAAAGCACTAGATTCTGCAAATGAGCAAGCACAAACATAATTACACCCTAGATAATAAAGTGAAAAAAAAAAACAGAAACAACTTGGTTAAGAAGTAATATATAAAGAACCCAGATTACCTCGTAAACCAGTCGGCCATTTCAACCAACAACACAGCGGTTGTGACGGAAATGACAAAGAAACTGAAACAATATCAGAAACAGCAGGCCCTTTCTCTCTCTCTCTCTCTCACAGTAAATAACTTTGAAATAGTTTTAATCTTAATCTTGGAATTTCAATAAATTAATTAATTTCTTCTTCACCTTTCTCTTTCTAAAAAGTGTGTGTGTGACGAAGACGAAGACAAAGACACACGGATTTCGTGACGAGAGAAAGAGAGAGAGAGGGACGCGTGAATTTAATAGTAGAAAAAAAAAAAAATTTAAAAATAAAAATTTCATTTTCATTTCATTTCATTTGAGACAAGAGTTGAATTTGAATTTGGAATGAATTTGAATTTCATTCCGACTGAATTTGACTTTCTTTCTCTTCTTCTCTCCCGCGTCTCCGCAGCTTATCTTGCAATGAATTCAGCTGCCACTGCCACTGCCGCTTTGATTTATTATTAATTAAATAATTTTGATTTGATGCTAATTAAGTATATGCAGACAGATTTGTTGTGTCACGTGCCTACTAGTCCGTGAAAATATTCATTCCTTTTTCTTTTTTTTTTTAAATGATCGGAGTGTTTAGAACAGTTTACGCGTACCTCAACTAATCTCCTAGGATTTTAGCATATTTTAACTAATCTCTCAAAATCCTAAAGTAAACAACAGGATAAATCCTCTCAGTGAGCATCTCTATTAGTGTTTGAAGAGACTCGAACCAAGAATCCATGTTGAACCCCTTAGCTCTTTTATCATTAGACCACCCAATTTTTTTTTTTATGACAGAGAGTGTTCGAGCTAGTTTTTACACATCTAAACTAATCTTTCGAGACCTGAAGTTGGTAAATCCCTTCAGTAGTTATTCTTATTAATAATCTAAGTGGATCAAATTTATAAACTCTTGAATAATACACCTAAAAAAATATAATTGACTATTAGATCATCCAGCGATATTCGAAATTTTTGAATGTATTATTCAACACGTATTGAATTCCAACCCCTAGAATTAGATAATTAAGAAAAAAAAAAAAATTAATCCATGCACGTCTAACAAGGAATAAATTAGGATTATTAATATAGGGTATCTTCCAACAATCAACCTTTTTAACTAGTAATAAATATAAAGCCCCCACCATCCAACAAATAATAATAAATAATGTTTAAAAATTTGGAACCTAACTTTCACCTTCTCCTAACTTCTTACCTGCGACCAAATGGGTCCTTACAATAATATCTTCTTGTTCTTCATTAATACTATTTTCTACCCTCAAATATCTTGTATTTATGGCTTTCACCAATCCTAGATTGAAACATGTTCTAGACATTAACTTGTGTTGCTCAAAAACATGTTTCCGGCAGCAAATATTTAAGCATATTAATCACCTTTTAGATTTATTATTTAAAGTCGTGAATTTGAGTTACCTCGATTGCTAATAGAGATAACTACTGAATAATATATTTGATCGTTAATTTTAGAACATCAAAAAATTAATCGACATATACAAACTAACCATTGCATCCAATTACAAAATTGAGATCAAAATTCATAAATTTCAAATTAAATTGGTTTAATAATATTAAGATAGGAATGTGAATATTATATCACCAACATAGAGAGACATATAGTTAATGGTTGCCCATACATGAAGAAAGGTCGAGACAAAAATGTTTCCGGCAATGGAAACTTACCCAACTCCATGTTAACGTTTAGTCAATGGAAAGACATATGGCTAACTAGGTTTCACGTACTCAAAAAATTACTTATTTGCCCTTGTATATTCCTCAAAAAGGGTTTATTTCTTAGGGTAATATTGTACTTAGAACTTATCTCATAAACTGTTTTTCACAATTTTGATGAGATAACTCGCAATTGATCAACTCGTAATAGGTCTTGCTTGCTCAATAATGGGTCTTACCTAAGGATGAGACATTAGCCGAGTAGCTCGCGAGCTATTCGAACTTGACTCGTCGAAAGCTCGAATTCGACTCGAAGCCAATTGAGCCAAGCGCGAGCTCGAATAAATTGGTTTAATAATATTAAGATAGGAATGTGAATATTATATCACCAACATAGAGAGACATATAGTTAATGGTTGCCCATACATGAAGAAAGGTCGAGACAAAAATGTTTCCGGCAATGGAAACTTACCCAACTCCATGTTAACGTTTAGTCAATGGAAAGACATATGGCTAACTAGGTTTCACGTACTCAAAAAATTACTTATTTGCCCTTGTATATTCCTCAAAAAGGGTTTATTTCTTAGGGTAATATTGTACTTAGAACTTATCTCATAAACTGTTTTTCACAATTTTGATGAGATAACTCGCAATTGATCAACTCGTAATAGGTCTTGCTTGCTCAATAATGGGTCTTACCTAAGGATGAGACATTAGCCGAGTAGCTCGCGAGCTATTCGAACTTCTTGACTCGCCGAAAGCTCGAGGTCGACTGCAAGCCAACCTTGAGCCAAGCACGAGCTCGAGCAACTCATGAACAAGATCAGCTCGCCAGCTATGACTTCGTCAGCTCGAAGCCAATTGAGCCAAGCGCGAGCTCGAGCAACTCATGAACAGTATCAAGCAGAGTTCGATCTGAGCTGAGCTCGTTAGGCTCGCAAGCTTGTTTAAGCTCGTTTAAGCGAGCTCGAGTGCACCTTAATACTCACGAGCTCGAGCTCGAACACCGATATTGAAGCTCGACCAAGCTCGGCTTGAGTTCGAGCTCGTTACTGTTCATCACAAACCGAGCTCGAGTACTGAGATACTCAACTCAGCTCATATATATCCCTAGTCTTACCTACCTAACAATAAATATGGTATATCCAATTGTGAACTAACTATTTACAAGTTAATCTGTTAAGATTGTAAAAATAATTTATAAGATTAAGTTGTGAAATAATCTTTATTGTATTTTTTAAAGGAAATGAGCACATAATATTAGTTTGGTTGAAGGTACACCCAGTTTAACAAAGGCTCTCATTAGTAGATCACTCCGCCAATCGCGCGATGCTGGAAACGTGGCTTTTGGGAAGCCGTTGATGACGTTCATTATGTTGACCTATAGTGGAAACTAGAAGAGGACACGTGGTGATGGATACAAAGAAAGATGAGTTTAAAGATATACGTGGCGAGATTTGAAATGAAAAGGCCAAGCTTATCCACTCTCCATTTAAGATTCGTCAATCATGGACAGAAAAAGTATATATGGCCCACCCTTAATTTCTTTATGGACCCACCAAATTAGGCAGCCAAATCCATTTCTATTATTTGACAACGACACCCCTCCACAACACGACGTCGTGGGATTGTTTCCTTGATTACGACCTTTTAACGGAAACAATCAAACAAATCATCCATACATACATACATACATGCGTTATGCCCATGAACCAGTGGCGGATCCAGGAATTTCACTTGATGGGGGTAAAAAATAAACAAAAAAAATTTGTGGGGGCAAAATATTAAAGTCTTATAGGGGGTAAAATGCAAGTAAATATAAATATTTATACAATTTGAAGTTTTTTAAAGTTTGAGTGGGGGCCGTGGTCCCCACTCGTCATTAAGTAAATCCACCACTGCCATGAACGCTGTCAGAACTGTAGGGCTAGCTAACGAACCGAGTGGCTCAGAAGCGGCACGGCGAGCTCGTAAATTAATAGCTCGGTTCGTATGGTTTCGAATGAGCCGAGTTCGAGCCTGCCTCAGCTTGGCTCATTAGGCTAGCGAGCCGAGCATGGCTCGAATAAGTGGGGTTTTTTTTAGGGTTTTCTAAAGTATGGGGGATTGAAAAAGTTTCAAATACAAAAAGTTCTAAAAAATGACAAAGACCCCCTTGATTTTAAAATCCCTAAAATCGTCGACATAACCTCTTTGCCCACAAAAAACCAAACTCATACGATTTTCAACTGATTTTTTAACTGTCTTCGGTGTGCTTCATCGTCGCTGTTGATACCATCTGATTCGTCGGAGTGTTGTCGGCGTCGCATACTCCATCTACCCCTTCAACTCTCGCCGTGAAACACTGAAACCCAATCCACCACCAGGGTGTCACCATCGCCCAACACCACACTATTGTCATCGCCGTCGCCCATTGTTGTCGCTTTTTATTGCTGTCATCGTTGTCTGGTCATTGTTGTCACTGCCTTATTCTCGCTGTCGCGCTCGTGTTGGTGTTGCCCATTGTTCTTGTTGTCAATCTCGTTGCTGACGCCTTTCAATTCCAACTTTTAGTAAGTTTTTTTTTAATCTAAATGAAAGCCACTATATGAAACGATTAGGATGGAAGATGCAGCATGTGACTGATGAATCTGGGTCAATATTGATGGCTTCGAAACATAACTTTGTTTAGTTTTTTTTTTTTTATATATTTCTAATGCAAGCGGATGTATTGCACTTGTGTATATGTACTTGCTGACTCGCTAGCCGACTCGAACTAAACTCTTTAAACCGACTCACGAGCCAAACTCGAAATCTCTTCTCCCTTAACGAGTTTGAGTTGAGCCAAGAAATCAGCGGCTTGTCCGGCTCGACTCGAACTCGCCTCCTCCCTTAACGAGCCGAGCTTGTTTAGCCAAAAACTCGGCTCGGCTCGGCTTGAAAACAACCCTAATCAGAAGTCAAAACTCTTCACAAAGAAGGCCTTTTTTTTTTTTTTTTTAGGTAACGGGGTGTTTGGGCTAGCTTGCACATATCTCAACTAATCATTGAAAGTCTATTGAACATTTTGCAAGTCCAAAAGACCAGGTTAAGTCACAATGTTAACCGAGGTCGCTGGGCCAGCTTACGCACACTTCAACTAATTGTCGAGATCTATTGAACATTGCGATCGAGCAGTCGTGTACGAGTGCGCTGCAGCTATGTCGATCATGAAGTACGAAAGGCAGGATAAGTCATAATGTTATTATAATAGATGATCTTAAGGTTTGGACCCATGAACTCAAGGAAATAGGCAAACATGCTTGACTACAGGCCAACCCGTTGGGGTTAAGAAACCCCATTTTGGGCAGGAATAGAGCAATTTGAGCCTTATGAGTTGGTGTAATTCGGTGTAACTAAACTGAAACTAAGTGCCTTCCATGAACATGGTTGTCAATGACATGATATATTCAACAATTTCTGGATTCCATTAATAGCATATAGATAAAGATGAATGAGATGAGCCGAGACTATGAATATTCCCAAGACATTATAAGAGCCCAACAGTTTGATGGAACATGTTAAGCTTCTCTTTGATCATAACACTCCACCAGTCAAGCATAATTTAATCAAACTTTGCCCCACATACTTATTCGGGCAAGCCAGATAATTCCTGCAAAATATCTCACTTCATTACGTAAGTTTATAGTACATCAATGAAGAATATGATAGAACAAAATCTAAAACATATCCAAAAAATAACCATAGCTTGGATATCATAGGAGAAGATGTGAAAGAACATATCATAAATTTTCTGCAAATTAATAACTGAATACTTATCCAAAACTCATCCTGCGTTTAATGTTTCTACGATCATTGAATTTATGGACCAAGGGCAAAGAATATGTCTTTTTCAAAGCCGATTTATTATCAACAACATTACTTGGTTGAGCAACAAGTGCCAAGCTTGTATGCTTAGAGTCCATGCCAGATCCAGATGGTTGATCATTGAAAGGTTCAATTGGAACCAAAGCTAGCTGATTCTGTAAGGCCTCAACATTTTCAACCTGACCCGTTTCCTCAATTTCTGATTGCTTCAATGGTGGTTCTATGTGGAGATTTTGACGACCCTTGTTGCTGAGAAGTATGGCATGTATGACACACATGATGAAGAGGAGGATGGGGAGACTGATCACACAAGGGGCATAGTAGACAATCAACTGGTATCCGGGATGGTGTCGACTGTATATATACCATTCAAGGATCATGGCAATGCCTAAGGTGAAGGTGACAGTGCTGCTGATGATGAAGAGTAAAAAGATTCTTGGGTTGGGCAGGTGGAAGAAAGTACTGATCTTGGTAATACATAATGGTGGCTTGATTTGAGGTGCAGTTTCTATGTTCATGCTGGTGTCCATTCAAAATGGATTATGCAAATTTGAACGTCTAGTGGCAAGGCAGGAAGATAATGAAGCATTGAGGAATGCAGATTTGAATTTGAAAAAAATGCTCAATAGATAAGGTCTCAATCAAATTCATATCATAGATGGAGTTATACTTTGCTTATACTTCCTTTATCACATCTCTGGTCCCTAAACGTGAGTCAATTGGTTCCATTAGTTTGAAATTTTGAAGCAAGAGTTCAAACATTAAATATGTTTTTTTACAGTTCAACTAATCATATGATTATATAATTTGGTTATTTCCTCTTGTTTCATTCTCATATTTGGATGATAAACAACCAGCTGTCAGGGGGGAATTATCTATCCGCCATGTGGCATATGCCAACTGGTCGAAAGATATTGTCACCTGGTGTGGCTATTACATCCTAGGCTGCAGAATCTATTACAGAACAACGGTAGTTTACAAAAATTCCCTTCCATCGGGATGAAGGTCTGAAGAAAGACTACAATGGTCTGTAAACAGAAGCAAGGTAAACAGCTTTCCATCAATAAGCTACCAACTGCTTTAAAGCTATACAGCCACATTAGCTAATTTAAATACCAGTTAAATTTTGCGCATAAAGCAAAGGAAACATACTCCATTAAATGGATCATTTGCACATTACTTGATGGTAATGTAGCGATTGGTCCCATGTCTGGCCCAGTAGTTCTTGAGATCAAGTGGTACTGACAGATCCTGGCCTTCAGCTGCCAGTCGGCTAAGTAATTTTGTAAAGACGCTACCACTCATCTTTCGGCCCCCCACACGGGCATGGCGCTTGTTTGGCATCTGTGGCAGCGGGTATGATGACATGGTGGTTGTGCAACAAGATGATTGCCAGCCACCGTTTCCCCATTTGTAACATTGATGGGGACTTCCCGTGCATGAGCAAACTGGCACAGGCATTGTTGATTCATCAAAATTGATCAGGTTCAACCCTGCATCCTGATTCTCCCACTCAGACTTTACCTTCTTTCCTTCAGAAGCAACTTTCTTATTCAAATCCTCACCCACTTTCTTCACCTTTCTTGGTGAAACAGATGCCTTCGACATAACTGCTTTGTTCTCTTTCGTTCGTTTTGTCTGATGTGGCTTACCTGTTTCAGAAGAAATGACTGATAAGGGGAAGGCATCAGTTATGTGCACATCCCCTGAATTAAGGGATTCTATTACATCACTTGGATGGTATGTCGGGTGGTGCATACGCTTTCCTCCGCGTTGAACTCCACCACCCACAGGATAGTTAACAGAAGTTTCACAGTATTGTAATGCGGCTAAGGCATTGTCACGGGCTATCAGGGCATCATTACGCTCAGCAAGGGCTTTATCTCGCTCCTCAAGTGCCTGATCTCGAGCAACTAAGGCTTCCCTCTTTTCAGATAGTGCCAAATTCCGCTCCCGGATAGCAGCATCCCTCTCTGCCAGAATGGCCATGATCTTCTTATTCATGATCAAGGCATTACTTGGTGGCTCCTTCAATTGATGATGGGGCGTCATATTCCACTGCACATGTCATTTATATTTTACTCAGTTGGACCATTGAGTAGCAGACAAAAACAAAGATGAATTAACAAGCATCAATAAAAAATTTTTCTTACTGCCTGTGTATGTGCCCCTTTGTAATAATCCGGCTTATATCTCCCACTTTCATGTTGCCCACCATCATCCATCTTAGGTCCACACACTATTGGAAGTTGATAATTTATCTCAAGCTGCTCCTCAAAGTTCAAAGTTCAGAATATTGTAATTCCACCTGTTTTGCGGAAAAGAAAATGTCTTCTTTTTCAGAAAAATAAACCAAAAGCCGAATTTCAACAGAAGGAGCAAGCTATTAAGTAAAGGACTTTAGAAACATTGTGAAAAGTAAAAATATGTGCCAACAGAACTGCAATAATATGGCTTTAGGAAGAAGGCAAGGACCTAATAAAAGATCTCAAAACAACCACATAAAAGAGACAACAACCATATAGAAAAGATTTAAAAAAAAAAAAAAAAGTAGATTTCTAGCCATAAATTAACACCATGATTCAATGTAATTGTATCAAAAAATGAATGTGCAGGTGACTGTGAGGAGAAGAATTACTAGACTAACAACAAAAGAAGAAAACAAATTTTCATTTCCTCCAATTTGTAATCATCAACAAAAAGGGTGATATAAGATTAAAGAGATGGAAATGACTGTTACAAATCCATGACAAACGGAGAAAAGTGAGGTATATCACACCCAGTAGCCTGTATTTTGCTACATAATTGACAAAATGCAAAGAGGCCCTTATGAGCAGGCCTATTAAATGGCATTGCCAGGAATCCCACAGGAAAATTACATAGGCAGTGAGCTCAAAAATGTTCCAACATTAAACAGAAAATCTTACCAAATGCCAAAAAGAAATAAGGTCAAAAGTTACAAAAGACACTACATTTAATCAACAGACACCAAAACCAGTTCACATTAACAATGGGAAAGAGGTAATTCTGAAATATTTGCAACAAATGCACCACAATTCAACAATACCTGGTTCCCCTAGCTTATACAGATTGCAAAAATCCGAACTATCCACTTTAGTTGCATAAAAACTTCTGAAAGTTTGAATCTTTGGCACCATAAGCGTTCAAAAAACAAAACTAAAAAAAAAAAAAAAAACACCAAACAAATCACGCATTATATCAAATGAACTTACATACCTGCTTTATTTCCGTAAATCCAGACCTGAACTTGGCCTTACTGGTTACCCAAACATTATTGAAAGGGAAAAGCTAGTGATTCTTAAAATTATTAAATAATCACAAAAGCTCCAAGCTTTCAACGAAACAGAAGATGGTTGAAAACTTCAACCATTTGAACTTTTGTTGACAAAGCATTTTAATCTATACACAGAAATGCCTCGCGCGTCTGGACCACCTTAGATCAAAATTTCCTTCATTAGATGTTTAAAGCTTATTACGCTAATAAAAGTTAATCATAAATTTAAAAAAAAAAAAACCACACTTTCCAGATCACTACTTACATTAGCATATAGAACCTCAGATTAACACTCAATTAATGCACTCTCAAACACAAAATGAAGACATAAAAACTAGATTTTTAAGTGAAAACAAAGGTAGAAATTGCAATATAAGTTAAATTAGAGTGGAGGTAACTAGGGTTTTGAAGGTATGAGGTTATAAATCGAAGAAAGAAGGAAACTTACTGGCAGATCTATTACAGACAGGAAGCTGCTTGTCTGAAACTATTTTAGTTGGAAATGAGAGAGACGAGGTGATGTGTAATGAGATGAAATGAGATTGGTAAATGGGATTGAGATTATTCTCCCATCTAAACGCAGCGTTTCGAAACCACATCGTTTTTGTCTTTTTTTCACCGATGGTAGATGGTTGTTGATGAGCTTATTATTTTTTAATTTTATTTTAATAGGTTTCTACTTCTCACTGTAACACAACGCAGGTTAATACGCTCAAGTGTATCAGTGCTTTCTTTAACAGAAGGTGGGCTCATATTAGTGAAAATCGACTCATATTAGGGCTTATATTAGTGAAAATCGACTCATATTAGTAGTGTCCAAAGTGGTGGTTTTTTGGCTGATTCCAAAGTCTAAAATCACTTCGGAGACTATTTTTGAACTCCCCATAACCTCTTTTATAAAACTCATAACTTTACTTGTCGACTTCACTTATTATTTCCAAGTATCTCCAATAGTCACTATTGAATGTTAGTTTAAAGTGAAAATCTAGAATAAATGCAATCAGATATCAACTTGGGATTTTGTTGAATCTCTGGATATAAAAAGACCGGTTTTGGATTGTTTGGTGTTATGGGTGGGTTATGCGGCTTTGTTGGTGGTTAATAAAGAAAAATAAGAGTGTTATGCTTGGGAAAATAGGGCTGATGTGGCGCTCAGTTAAGTGCAAAAGGTCAGACCTCGGAAAGAGTTTACTGGCATTCTAGCGCAGCCGCGTCGTGTGATCATGGTAACACCCACAGCTTGCTCCCGTCAGATTAATGGGTGCACGTCAGGCCAGCCAGGAGTTGTGATGATCCCGTGTGTCCAATCCCTGTAGCAAATCACGTGAATTGCTCTAAAAGAGGGATTTGTACGAATTATCCCACCAACTTACAAATTCAGTAATCATTACCTCAAGGCATCCTACTATAAAATGAGAGCTTTTCTCTCATTAAGGGGATTCGCACATTTTACTCTTGACAAAACTCTCTCTCTCTCTAGAATAGATAGTCTTTGATACCTTGTATCATCAGTGTAAAGTCAGCCGTCTAAAACGACGACCCTTATCATTAATAAAAACATTAGTGGACGTAAGATTTGCTTCCTTAGCATCCGAACCACTTTAAAACTCCTTTCTCACTGCATTTAGTGTCATTTTCCTTTCCATTCACGTGTGTCTTTTGGGTCAACTCAACATTTCACACGTGTATTTCGTTGGTGTCAAAATCACGCATCAACAAAGAGTAATATTGTCTTTACTCAACACACCCCCAAGCCAAGGAAAATTACATGAGCCTACCTGAGGTTTTCTAAAAAGACAATCACCTACCAAATGTGATTCAACGCACCCCAAAGAAAGCAAAGGCGCCACATCCTTTACTTGCAGCCAAAAATAAAACTCCACGCCTGGTATCACTTTCAAGTCACGTCTTTTCATCAAAAGCTCTCTTAAATTCACTTCAAACCATTTAAACTAACCAACTTCCACAAGCTCTCTTTTCATGTATTTCTTCTTTCCTCAGAGACGAATCCAGCTCTAGAACTCTTGCGACTCCTTGAGCCTAGTTTTGAACTGGGTTTGTGTCAAAATGAAGTTTTGGCTTGTTGGGTTGTTGAGAGCAGCGTGGGTTGCTGGGACATTGCCTATCATCATTGCTTCTATACCAAGTTCCCGCCTCCGTTCGTTTCATGAAGCTTTGATGGGGTTTGCTAAGAGAGGGAAGATCATGCATTCATCTTCTAGTGTGAGTGATCAATTGTTTCTTATTCTAAAGTTTTCTTTTTTTTCTTTTTGTCTTGGTGAGCATCTGTTTATTTGCTTGGTAAGAAAATAAAAGCAAATAACATTGCCTTATTGGATTCAACTGAATTAGTTTCTTTTGGTGAATGGCTGGAATTGAAAATTTTAAATGGCAATTAGCTAGCAAGAAGCTAAATGCTTTTAGAATTAAAGTAAACTCCTGTAAATGTGTTTGCAAAAAGACAAAACTTTGCCTACAGAGGAGGAATTCAGTAACAATTTAGAGTTTTAGGGAACTCTTTCATGGGAGTTCAATTCCGGATTTTAAAATGCTGATATATGCAATGAGATAATTCATAAATGTAATTATGTTGAGCTAAATAAGTGTGACAATGTTTGCTTTGATTCTCTAGCAGTGCCGTAATACAATATTACTTGTTTGGGGTTGCCATTGAGAAATTGACCGGTTAATGTGTGCAGATAGAGGTTGGAGTACTTTGTTTGAATTAATAGAACCCTTAGCATGCCATATGTTATAGTATAATTCCCATTTGATACCATTAGATTTCACTAATTTACTTATTCCTGGTTTTTAGAAATTCACAGTTCCTCAGAGATTCTTCTGCCATTTCTATGTGGTGGCTGTGGTTTGGACAACCCTCTTGCTTTGTACAACATGGTTATATGCTTATAAAGTGGCACCATTGGCTTCTGAGCCATCTCTTTACTCTACTTTTGCAAGCCACTTTACGGGAGGTTCACATATCTTGTTATTTCACAAGTCTCGTTTAATGCCGATAAAGCATAGGTATGGGATTTGGCGTTCAGTCTTCCTTCTCTTGCTGATGGAAATTCAAGTCTTGAGACGCCTTATAGAGACAGTGTATGTGTTTAAGTATAGCCCTTCAGCTCGGATGCACATTTTTGGCTATCTAACTGGCATGTTGTGAGTAGTTCTTACCCTGATATTCTTGCTATGCTATCATACATTTCATTATTTTACTTTGTAAACTCTAATATTGCTTGAAAATATTTGAATAGAATATGCCTGGTTATAACATTTATGTTTTGATTATTTTTCTGAGCTTAGTTTCTACACAGCAGCTCCATTGTCGCTCTGCTGCAATTTGGCACCAGAGTTGTTTAGATTTGTAGCAGATCTCTTGGTTGAGTTTATCGTTAGAGGAAAGAGCTATAGCCATGGCCATAGCCATAGCCATAGCCATATGCCAGCATTTGAATTTGATTTGTTGGGATCTGTGAATAATCTTCTGAAGCTTAGATGGCTTCAATGGATCGGTGCTGCTATATTTCTATGGGGTTGGACGCATCAACGTCATTGTCATGCTATTCTTGTAAGTGCCACTGTTTTCCAATGAGTTCCTTATCAGATACCCATGTCTTAATTTTGCAATTTGTGTTTTACAAATGGATCTAGTGATACATAATCTTTTATAATAAGTTTGATACCAAAAGCTTCTAATGATTTTTTATATAACTTCACAAAAATGTTAGGGGATTAGAGCTATGCTTATGAGTGCTGTCAGGTTTTACCGACTTGCAGAGAAGTAAACTACTAAGTAGAAGAACTAGAGCATTATAACAAATTAGAATGATATAATTTCCATGGGGTGTTTCTGTATCAATAATTTTTCGTATCTGTGATGAGGCCCATTTGAATTTTTAGCACTTCTTCTATGATGTCATTGATTGGCATAGTCTCCACTTTTCAGGGCTCACTGCGAGAACAAGCAGAATACAACGATGAGTATGTAATTCCTCATGGAGATTGGTTTGAAATTGTTTCATCTCCCCACTATCTGGCTGAGATTGTAAGCTCTCTCATCTCACACAAACACAGACACAGTTCTATATAATTATATGTCTAGGGCTGGCATTTTTGTTTTGTAATTTGTTGTCTGCAAATGATGAAGGTTATATATGCTGGTCTGTTGGTGGCTAGTGGAGGAACAGATCTCACCATATGGTTGCTTTTTGGGTTTGTGGTATTATTTTATCCTTTAGAACAAGAGTGTTTTTAGTGTTTTGCATTATACTATTCCGCCATTGTTTCTTAGTTGTAACTTATATTATTCTCACAAGCACTAACTTCATGAATCGGATGGTGGGCAGGTGGCAAATCTTGTATTTGCAGCAGCTGAAACACACAGGTGGTATCACCGTAAATTTGAAAATTACCCAAGCAACCGGTATGCTATTATTCCATTTGTTTACTAGTGCTCGTTGCTCCTCTGTATTTCTCTACACCTTAATTTATGGTCAACATCAGTTTGTTGAACATTTACATTGTAAATTCCTGGCTTATCTATCGTAAATATGCCAGTGAGTTAAATTTACCAGTGCTTGTATAGTCTGTGAATAAGCTGTCCCTTCTCTGTTTAATAAACACCTTGGATAGCTGAGATTTAATACAACTTATTTGATATATCTGAGAAATGATACAATCAAAATTTAATCTTAAGCATACTTAAGCATACAGATCTATGCCCCAAAACTTAGCTGGTTGGTCTGTCCGGTATTTCCTGTCCATACTCTTAATCATATCCATGTCTTCTTTGCTCTCCCCAAACTCAAAAACTTGATAATTCTCCTTCAACCTCTCAAGCTTCGACGTCTTAGGGATTACAACCGTGTTCCGCTGCATGCCCCATTTGAGAACAATCTGGGCAACAGTCTTCTTGTATTTCTCAGCCAGACCCTGTTGACAAGAAGATTAAGATTAAAGTTATTGGCTAACAAGTGCTCTAAAGGAAAATTTTGTGTAAGGTAATGAACAATAAGGTATATTTCACTAATTTTGAGAACAGGATCATCCAAACATGAACGGTGCCGAGCCATTCTATGTTGGCCACAGCACCTTCTAGGGAGGAGTATGTGCTGTAACACAGATCCCATGCTTCTGACAGAATTTTACAAGAGAATCATGTTGGAAGTATGGATGAGTTTCGATATGATTCACAGCAGGCTTCAATTTGGCATAAGCTAAGCAATCTCTTGTTAGAAAGATGTCATAGTTGCTGCAACTAGATCTTCCATAGCAAGCCAGGTGGTTTCTAATGAGAGAAGTTGTATCTATCTCCAGGACACCATCCTCATCTAAAGCACTACCAGTTCCCCTAACTGTTGCGTGTATGTATGATACAATAAACCATTCAGCAACCCATTTCACCACCAAGGTTGAATAGATTATCAATTAGTTTGGCAATTTCATAGACAGTATCAAAGCATTTGTATGCCAGATGTGCATGGCAAAGTGCACAAGGTAGAGATCTAGATAATCAAGTTGAAGCTTCTTTAGACTGTCTCTTGCAGCTAAATATTTGTACAACTAAACAAAACATGGTCTTCAAAATAAATTTGAAACCTGGTCAATCAAGAACACTTATTTCCAGCATCACAAAATTGAACCACAAGTATGCAGAAGCTAAAAGTAGTTGCTATTTAAACATGGAAGATTTATTTTAAAGTGAAACATAGACATATTTTATTATAACGGAGAAATGTAAAAGAACCCACAAAAAGAATTTTGAAAAAAACCAGCACAGTCAAAATGGCCGATAGCCAATCTTGATGGCATTGATGATGAGGTCTCTAATGTCTTTTCCTTCCATTCTCCAAACACTGAGACCAACTATAGGCATCTTAAATCCATTGTTAAGTGTTATTGCCATTGTTTTCTCTGCCGAATCGCTTGGCTTGTTAATTGTTACTTGTGAGTTCTATTTCAGAGTTTCATCTGCTGGTTCAGGGTTCTTTTAACTAGAATTGCTTTGCTTATCACTAATCGTTTGTATTGATAAAGTTGCGCCAATGCGACAGTAGCCGTTTGTGTTGAAACCATAGCCTAAACACACACAATAAAAGAAAATAGAAAAGTAAATAAGACACTTGATTTACCCTGGTTCGTTCTTATTAAAGAATTACGTCCAATATTCCAATAAAAGATTTTGATTAAGTTTCAGAACTTTGCAGCAGTTACAATGAATAATGACGGCAATAATTACCCTGAATGCGTCTACATGCAAATTATGAAGCATATCCAACAGTATGATTCTATTACTTCTTTACTCTTAACATGAAATTTATATGCTTTGTTTGGTGGTATCCTGAATTAAGTAATTTTTTTCTAATTTGCAAACCACCAATGACTAAACAAAGGCTAATCAATTTCAAGTACTGAAATTGATTATTGATCCCTTATGTCCAATACATTTATTTCTGATGAGAATGGCAAATGTAAGTCTCATTCTCAATTCCCAGAAGGCATAAAATACATAACATAAATCATCATATGCTTATTTATGCATAAGGATCCATGCCCCAAGCTTTGGTAGGATGGTTTTCTAATCATCTCCATGTGTTCTTCGGTTATCTCGAAGTCGAAAACAATGAAATTCTCCTTTAATCTCTCAACAGATGAGGTTTTCCGAATGACAATGGTGTTCATCTGGATCCCTCATCTCAGCACAATCTGTGCGACACTCTTCTTGTACTTCTCAGCCAAATCCTGTCACAGGAGACTTGATATGTTACTGGACCAGTATTACAATATTTTCCTGAAAAAAAAGAGTTGTAGGAAAATAATTAATTACTAAATGGGTTAATTATCCTAGTAATTAAAAACTGAAGTGAAAATTTTTAAGTATGAATGAACAATCCGATGCCAATGCTGCGAGCTAAGCCCATTGAAACCAGCTTTTCCATATCATGCCAGGGTCAATTTCAAGCACTCCATCGTCACCCAAAACACTGCCAGTAGTACCAACTCCTGCATGTATTACAGATAAAATTCATCATATAATCCTTTGGGTTAAATAACTTAATTTGGAAAAGGGAAGAGAGGATGATGACCAAGGTGCTTGGAGTTTGGAGGCCGTGGGAAAGTGAACAAGGTAGAGGTCCAAGTAGTCGAGCTGTAGCTTCTTCAAGCTATCTTTACAGGCCTCTTAACATGTCCATGGTCTGAATTTCAAAGCTGATGAAATGGAGGAAAACAAGTTTTTTTTATTTTGAGATTAAAATTTTTGCAATAATTAAAGTTAAACTAGCCTTGGTGGTAATGAAAAGATCCTTCCCTCTTCACAAGGCCCTGTCCTAAATGCCTCGGCCAGTGCCTCTCCAGCTTATCTCTTTCACTCTTTTGGTCAGCTGCCATCAAAACTTATCACATTTATGCTATAATCACACGATTACTAAGTAAATTTACGATATAAAATCTTGATGAAATCGTAACAACGCTTAGTGCATGGTTTGTGGATACTAGCCCACTCTGATTCAATTTAATGTGTGTTCTCGCTATTGCCCTTGTTTATGGGCCCATGTTAGGCCTCATACGCCTTCCATGGAAGCTTCAGCGTTTGATCATTGGACTCACTTGTGTTGAACAAAAGCCTATTGTTTCTATAAGATGGTGCTGTCTGGGCTTTTTCTCACAACAATTGCAACCCAAAGCAGGAGCCAGGCTTATAGCCCAAACCCGAACGGAATAGGTGGCGAATTATCTTCCACTCCTTTCCCTTCACGACAAGCATAATACTACAAAACCAGAGGGAGATCCGATCGCAACTCTCTGTTAAAATCATTACACAACAAATTTTATTTTAATTCTCAGATTTAAACCATTTCGTTTTTAGATCCACAATCTACCATGTCTTCCTCTTTCAGCGGCGATGAAACGGCACCCTTCTTCGGCTTCCTCGGCGCTGCTGCCGCCCTCGTCTTCTCCTGTAATCAAACCCTAACCCTCTCTTACTTTAGCTGTTTATTTTGACAATTAATCGAAATTAATCTTCCCTTGTTTATTCATGTATTATCTGGAATTATTTGTTGCTTAAATTCGGATTTTAGATCAGATTTTTTTTCTTAATAACTTTAGGCCATATGATTAGAAATAAGTAATGCACAGATTAAAATTATTAGATTTCTAGTTTGATCTAAAGATCATTAAATATCTCTTGATTTTATGAATTAATATAATCCTAAGTTGTGATTTATGACTGGCCGTTAATTAAATCATATTAAACTTGATTGAATTTTTAATTGCTTGCTTGGAAAAGAATCATAGAATTAGAAAGTAATCGAAAGTTTCGAACTTGTATAGTAGCATCCTCAAAATGTGTAAAAAATGTTAGCAAGTGAAAGAACATTTTTCACTTGTTTAATTGTAGAAGTTTTCTTCCCAGCTGCAAATCAAGTGGCTTTTTGGGTATAAATTATAGCGTGTATTGGTTGTTTAGGTATGGGAGCTGCATATGGAACAGCCAAGAGTGGAGTTGGTGTGGCGTCAATGGGTGTGATGAGGCCTGAACTGGTGATGAAGTCGATTGTGCCAGTTGTTATGGCTGGTGTTTTGGGTATTTATGGGTTGATTATTGCTGTCATTATCAGTACTGGGATTAATCCTAAGGCCAAATCATATTACCTTTTTGATGGTTATGCTCATCTATCATCTGGTCTTGCTTGTGGTCTTGCTGGACTTTCTGCAGGAATGGCTATTGGAATTGTCGGTGATGCAGGTGTCAGGTATGTTTATATTCAGCGCATACATTAGTGGTTTGTTTATTTCATCTGGTTATGATTAATGTATAAATATTCTTGTTGTGTTCCTTACAAAAATCCATCCATTGTCTTTGGAAAGAGTAGTGCATTTTTTTAACATGGATGGCAACTTATCAAATTGGTTTTTTGTTTCATTCCTGACAAACAAAGTTTTTACCTTGCTTCAGTAACATTGATTAGTATTTCACATTTTATCATTGATGGCTTTACTTCTCGAATTGCCACCATGTGATACTTCATTCAATGATTTGGAACTTAATATTAAAAAAAATTAGATTTAATGGTATGCATTAGTGAATAGAATAAATCAACTGTTTGGAAGTTTTTGTTCAAGAATTGGCTAGTCAATGGAATGGCATATATTGGGGGAATTAGCAACAATGAAAGCATTATAAAGCTAGGGGTTTTAGCTCTGTTTTTCTTATACGTCTAAGTTTGATTACTTCTACGAGAATTCATTCTGGAGGGTTTTAGGTATATCATGGTATTTTGTATTTTGTTTGCAGAGCTAATGCACAGCAGCCAAAACTTTTTGTTGGAATGATCCTTATCCTCATCTTCGCTGAAGCACTTGCACTCTACGGTCTTATTGTTGGCATCATCTTGTCTTCTCGAGCTGGCCAGTCCAGAGCAGACTAAGGAGGGAGTTGCACTGCCTAGTATTCTTTAATCTCTTCTTGTTGTCACTTCTGGAGAAAGATTTTTTAATTGTTCTCAGGTCAGTAATGATTCAACAGCACTTGCAGGGATCGCAAAATCTGTTGTGGAAGATACGGCACTGCCGGTCAGTTGGATACTGCTGTGTTTTTCTAGAAGTAGGATTGAGTTTGTCTGCATAATAAAGGTAGGGAAGGTTTCCTCGTTTGGTGTTTTTATTTGTCTATGTATTTTGCAGAAAGTTAAAAACTCTTTAGTAAATTAGTGCATGTATTATCTTGTTATCTTTTTAACCTTTGCAGCATTCCATTTTAATGTAATCTATATTCAGTTCAACCTTCTATTGATAGCTACAACTCTATTTCTTGATTTATATTTCAAAGCCAACGAATTGTTTTACTGATTGATTAGAACTATGTAAAACATAATTCATAGTTTCAAAATCTTCCATTTATGTATTGGAAATTAATCTTATTATTGTTACATAACCATTGGCCTTGTGGCTAGACGGCAAGACTTTAGTCATCTAGGTGGATTATCTAGAGGTCTTGTATTCGAGTTCCACAAAGTGGTTACCTACTATATCAAGCTTATACGGTATTCAATGGATCTTGGGGTTTACGCATTGGGATTTGTACGGTGTTCAATAGACTTTGTGGTTTACTTATTAGGTTTGTACGATGTTTAATGGACCTTAGGGGTTTACACATTGGGTTTGTAAAATATTCAATGGATTTTGAAGATCCATTTAGATGCGCACAAGTCGGCCCAAGTACCCTGGTTATCAATAAAAAAAAAAAAACAGTTTTGTTACATGTTTAATTTTCTTGGGTGGTTAGTTAACAAAAATGATAGAGCCACCAGAAGGTTGTGCACCGAATGACGTGGACAAAATCCTAACCGTTTATTAATATTAATTGATAATAAATAAATAGTCAAGATTTTGTCACGTCATTCGATGCACAGATTCGGTGTGCAACCTTCGATGACTATAGCATTACTTCGGTTAGTTAATCCCAAAACTGAACATAAACATTATATATATATTCATATATTATAGAAATTTTCGTACTCACTTCTTAAGTTTGAGTTCGAAACTAGAATTTTGCATTTTTTAGGAAATAGAATATGAACGGCTTTGGCTTTAGCTTTGGCTTTGTCGGTGTAAGTATGAGTTCGAAATTGGATCTTATGATCTTTGATAAACAAGTAACAATGACCTTTGATTATGTAAGTTTCTATTGGGGCTTTATCCCGGTTGTAGAATTTTATTATAATGTTAATTTTCTGGAGTTCAATGCATGATGTATCATGACCTACAAAATGCACCACCATAAGATAAGAATTATAAATTATGACCTTATCACAGTAATATGACATGTATCAAATCATAATATAGTTTAATTGTTAATGTTATAGATTAAATTATAGTAAAAGTAATCAAATTCTATTGATTTATACACAGCCGAAAGATCATAAAATTACATTATTTTAATGAAATCACATTGCTACCACACACCTTCTCCAGGATCTCCTTCAATCAACATCATCATCTTAGATGCTTTTGCATTAATTTAGCAAAAGAAATAGATAAAGTGATATGATAT
Source organism: Pistacia atlantica (assembly GCA_026229545.1). NCBI lineage: Eukaryota > Viridiplantae > Streptophyta > Magnoliopsida > Sapindales > Anacardiaceae > Pistacia > Pistacia atlantica. The sequence goes on along the minus strand of JAPEIT010000015.1, from coordinate 26,335,190 downwards.
TACACCCAAATAAACAAAACATTAGAGATAAGGTTACATTAATGAATTGAAACATAATCTAAATTTATAATGCTTTACTTCGTCATGTATAGTGGAATTTGTGGAAACCCACAAAACCCTTGTTCTTTTAACTATAGTGTTGCTAAGTAGGTCTTGATCCATGACATTATCAAATTAATATTATTTATGGGTTTAGTTTAATCTCATTTTTTCTCCACATGATTTTATTTTAATGCCCCCAAATTTTTCAATACATTATCATCGTTTTATAGTACTAGGATGTGCATGATTGAGGAAGGATTAAATCTTGTATTAGTACATTCCACTATGATGTTAACCACCACTGGGTGGCCTAGCGGTCAACTATGACTCTTGAGTGTATTACTCAAAAGGTCCTGAATTCGATCCACTTTAGTTGCTAATAAGGGTGGTTATTGAGAAGATTTACCCGATTGTCACTTTCAAGACCCCGAATGATTAGTTCAGATGTGCCCAAGCTAACTCGGACACCCTCGGTCACTAAAAAAAATTGCAAAGTGGGTTAGTTGAGAAACCCACAAATCCAATCTTAAGAATGGCCAACAAGAGGGGTTTGTTTTGTGAACAAAATCTCAAAGTTAGGAAAAGAGAAACACAATGACATGGGATTTCTGGTATTGTTTGTCATCATGCATTAAGAATGAGAATGAGATAAACCCATTTCAGAAGTGTTTCTAAAAAACAGTTTATGAATGGATGTTTGCGTGACTAACCCAATCTTAACATATATATATGTGTGTGTGTGTGTGTGTGTGTGTGTGTGTGTGTGTGTGTGTGTGTGTGTGTGCGCGTGTGTGTGTGGAAACATAGTGATTCCATGATTAACCACACATTGGCTTCAAATTTTTAGGTCATTTACAGAAGCTAATTTGGCTTATTACTAGCTTATATTATAACAAGTTGTTTAATTAGTTTAATTAATCACTTTTTGTGTGGTCCAAAGGGCAAAGAATTACCATTCAATCACCTAAAAGGGTCGAGTGTGCCAATAGGAGATGATTCTTCACCTAAAAGGGTCAAGTGTGCCAATAGGAGATGATTCTTTTAGAGTAAACGACTTTTTCCCACCCAACGTTTGCCTTAATGACACTCTCCTGCCCAAAAAGTTTCAAATGGCACTTTCCTTACCCAATGTTTATATTCTGTAATACCCAAAATACACTTCACTTTCTTACCTAACGTTTGGCGATTTACCATAAGCTATGGTAAGAAGGGTTTTGTAGAGTGAAGGTTAGTGGATCGAATGGTGAGTTTCCATGAGTTAGGGTAAGAGGAGTTTTGTAGAGTGGAAAACAGTGGATCGAATGGTAGTAATTGATTGAATATTCGTCACTGGAAACTAGCTAAGAACAGGAAACCCTAATTTTACGGTGATCGACAATCGGCGATAAATCAAGTATCAGATTGAGAGGGTTTTGTAGGGAGGAGACCGGAGATTCAAATGGTGGTTACAAAGAGAATTTTCACCGTCGAAATCGATAAAAATCGGCTTTGGGTAATAACATAATATAAACTTTGGGTGAGAAAGTGTCATTAAGGCAAACCTTGGATGGGAAAAAGCCGTTTACTCATTCTTTTATGGATGAAACCAAAAACTTGCTCATTACTCCATGAATATTAAATAAATAAATTGATAACCTTTGGATAGCTAAAATAGTCAGGAATATTCAGATTCAATGTCTGGAAAAAAATACATTAAAAAAAACAGAAATATTTAATCTTACATAATCAATTAAAGAGGAAAGATAAGATTAAATTATGATATTCAGAGAAATGTCACATGCTCAATTATTTTCTTTGGATTCTCCTGTTTTCAAACCACATTTGAATTATTAATTAAAATTAATTATATGTACAACCTTTTTAATTAAGCAGTATAAACACGGTTAGTGGCTGTGGTAACTGGTAACCATGACGCCACCTGTCATGATACGTGTCAAAGTATATAGGCTTTGATTGGCAATTGAGAATACTACTTTTAGTATTCCCAAAAAAGTTAAACAGTAAAATACTCAAAAACTAACAATATTATTCAACTTTTTTTTTAAACCCTCTAAATTTGTTAATTTAATTAAATATCCCTAAATATTTTTTAAAAAATTACAAAAACACCCCAATAATCCACATTTACCATATTCTAATCGAAAAATGTTAGATCGGTGCACTACCGGCCATATTCAGTCGGTAGTCCGCCATCCTACCAGATTCTGGTCACTAATGTCAGAAAATGGCTGGAATCTGATAGGATGGCGCACTCAGTGAATCGCCTAGAGTGCATCCGATCTTTCCTTTTCGACAGATTGGCCATTGACGGCCCGATCTTTGGTCGTAATGAGTCGGTAACAATGGCCAACTAATGGTCGTTGATGAGCAAATACGGCCAGATCTAGTCATAGATCTGGCCTTTTCCGACAAGATCCACCATGGATGCAGCCGGGAAAAAGGACACATCGCACAAGCGGCAAGATCCAAGGTTAGTCATACCGATGCGGAGACTACTGGCTAACCTTGACTGGTGGTGGCCAACTGTCCATATTTAAGGATAGATTGGGAGTGTTTTTGTTAACTTTTAATGTTTTATTATAAGGGTTTTTTATAAATAAACAATTATTAGGGTATTTTATAATTTATAAATCCTACATTTTTAATTTTTTTAAAAAAAATTTCCAAAAACCTAAAATTTTGAACCAAACGGAAGCCATAGTTTTTATTTCCATGCAAGTGTTTATTAGTTAATTTAATAGTATTTTTTTTAATATTAGATAAAAAATAAAAAAAATAATATTACACTTATAAAATATTATAAATAATTTTTTCTTATAAATATAACGTATTAGTTTATAATAAATATTATTTATATAATAATAGATTTTGTCAAATCAATTACAGATGGTCAAATCGTGAATTTTGTCTGCTAAAATACAAACGACTAATTATGAATTACCAAATCGTGAAATTAATCTTTGTTAGAATATAAAGGGTAAACCAAGGATTATACTTTATAGAGTGAGGGGTGATGATTTGTATATGACGTGGCGATAAGAAAAGATGTTTGTTTTGTGCCGGTATCACGGGTCTGTTACAGATAATTGAGTAAATTATAATTAAATTAAATTAAAATGGAGAATCTGGGCCCGCACAAACTTTTACTCACCACCACACCACCGCTCTTCAATTACATTAAGCTCTTGGCTCTATGTGGACCCACCCCTCCTCTCCGAAATAACCGCTCCTCTTTCTTCCCTCCCCCAGATTCCTCTCTTATAATTTCATTACAACAACATAAGAGGTCAAGGGATAATGGCCACACTACACGTGAGGAACATGACATGATCAGTGTTACTGTTTCACCGTTTGTTTTAGATTCTGGTCCCACCCCAAAATCAATTGCCTTTCATCATGCCCTTCCTCTCTTTTTTTTCTTTTGGGTGATCAGAAAATTTTATTAGTCCCACCCCAAAATCAATTGCCTTTCATCATGCCCTTCCACTTTTTTTTTTTTTTTTTTTTTGTGATAAAAAAATCCGATTAGTTTGTACGTACTTCAACTAATCATCTAGAGTCTTGAAGTTGACAATCGAATAAATCTCTTTAGTGACCACTCTATTAACAATCCAAATAGATCGAATTCAGGAATCCTTGAATAATACACCTACATATCCTAGTTGACTCTTCAATTAAATTGTTTCATCAAAATTAACGTATTTAAGTGACACATTAACACTCTTTTTTTTTTTTTTTGACCAGGGATATCCTGACCAGCAGGGGCGGATGTAGAGTATATTAAGCCCACCCTCAAATTTAAAAAAAATATATATATATTTATATGTAATTTTTTTATTTTTATGACAATTTCAACTAAAAACATATAATACGAATATTATATGCTATTACATTTTATTTTAGCCCACCATAATAAGAATTTCTAGATCCGTTACTACTGACCAACTTATGTTGCATCTCAACTAATCTCTTAAGATCTGAAGTTGACAACTAAGTAAATTTCTTAAATGGGAATCTTTATTAATAACTTAAGTAGATCGAACTTAAAATTTTTTTAAATAATATACCCAAAAATCTTAATTGATTGTGTTCGGTGGGCAATTAACGCTCATATTATTGAATATTGATGCATAAAATAGCATGTGAATGTGGGCAAAATTTCAAAATATAGGAAGGCTTACCCATCAAAGCTTACCAAAATAAGAATACTTAGTCAATGATGAGATGTTCAAAGTAGTAAGCGCCACTAATTGGTTGCCGTCACACATCAACACCCACCAATTTGACGCCATCTGGCTAAATCAACGACTAGCATATACCTTTCTAGTCAAATGGTCAAATTACAAATATTATTGGTTGCGGGTAAAACAAGAACATATGTTAGGTCAAGACTTGTATACGTCGGACACCTCTAGTCTTCGCACATGCCCACAAGGTCCACCTGGTCTTCATTTTTTAATATTATTAATATTCATTTCTACATTTTTTGGGCATTGACTTGACCCCACCACCGCCAACCTAATTGTGTTTTCACTATTACATTCTTCTATTTCGTACGAGAATAGACACCTTTCATGTTTTTTTAAATTATCATATTTTTCTTTAATATATATTTAAGCACCAACTAATATTCAATCAAGATTCGAGTCCTTTATAATTATATAGACGCGTTTTAAGTCAATAATGCTAATGTGAAATTTGAAAACACACCAAAAAGATATAAAGTTAATGACTTTTTTCCCACGAAATAATGGTTTAATGATATTCAAATTTATATTTCGATAATGAAACATATAGTAAACTCGGTCTAAGTTATTATAATTTTTGAAGAGTGAAGGCTGATAAGTTTTTTGATGGTGGAAAGGTTGAATTTTGGTGGTTGGGATTGATTGAAATTTGACTTGGGAGAAGCGGTTACGTAAACTCTAATCGCTTGATTACCGATGATTGACGGGGTCAACAAGAATAAGACTTTAGGGGTTTTGGTGAGTGATGATTAGAGGAAGGGAATAGTGGTGATGTGGGGTTGCAACGATATCGGAATCGAAAACAGAATATAAATTTGGATAATAAAGTGATATTTTAAAAGTTTGTTGATAGAAAAATATCATTAAGCCATTATTTGGGTGGGAAAAAGTCGTTTACTCATTTATATACTATAAAGCATGTATCCCTACCCTAAAAAAAACGGAAATGAATAAAGTCACCGAAGGTTGTATACCGATTTTATGCACTAAATGACGTGACAAACTCTTGACCGTCTATTAATATTCAGTTAAAATTAATCAATGGTTGATTTTGATGTCATTCTGCGTATGAATTCGATACTACTTACTTGATTGTAGCATTACTAACAAAAAAAAAAAAAAAAGGCCCTGTTAACAAGTGTTGTTGTGGCTTAAAATTAAATTTTAGAATTTAGAATCCAAGGACTCTACCATCAAGTTACTTTACCGGATAAAGTGTTTGGTAACATGGATTGATTGTGTCGTTGAAACAATAAAAGGGCAAAAAGGTCAAATAGTGAGATGGATGAGATAACTTTTATCAGTGCATGCATTGGCATCATCCTGAGGGGCGACGTGGATATGGGCTATTGGGTTATTGGAGCGTAGAGGAGAGGCGGAGCCCCCCGCCCCCCTGATCCATTTATTCTTGAGAATCTAAAGCGTATTGGGAAAAGTCCAAAAGGATAAAGGCTAACCTCGTAATTTCGTGCATGTTAAATACGCAAGCTCTGGCGTCTTAGTGAAAGAAAATTTTTATCAAATACTTTACGGGCCCGTTCAGGACTCGACTGAGTGTACCTGGCCCAGGTAACAACTAACAACCTCCATTACCATATATATTATTTCTTATATATTTTATTGACTAAAATTATTATTTGGTCGTGCACTTTTACATATTAATTTTATAAAATAGTTAATTGTTGACCAATTTCTTAGTAATTGAACATTTATCTTTAATAATTTTTTTTATGAAAAGATTTCTACTTACTTTAAAAGGAGGACAGTTATAAATACATAATTAACTAGATAAATATTCTTTACGTTATTAATTTTATATATATATCTTTAATTGTTTTTGTGAAAATATTTTTACTTACTTTAAAAGGAGAACAGTTATAAATACATACTTAATTAGATAAATATTCTTTACGTGAAATGTGAGGATAATTGAGTGTTAAAATAGAGTTAATAGACCTATACTTAAGTAGACGTATTTTGAGCTTGAAACCCAAGTTGAGTTATTTATTACATGTTAGCAACACGATCTTTATGAATGTTTGAACTGTCACACCACTTTCGTGTGAAGATAGCTAAATAACAAAATTGTGAGACCTTGTAAAAGTTAACGACTTTTTCCCAACCCAAATAATAGCTTAATGACACTTTCCTATCCAAACGTTTTTAAAATACCATTTTAATATCCAAATTTATATTCTGATAGCGAATAGAGAGCAAATTTAGTCCAAACTATTAAGATTTTTGAAGATGGGAGGCTGATGAGTCTTTTAGTGATGAAATATTGGATTTCAGGAGTTGGAAGGGTGGTTACATAAATCATAATTGTTTGATTGTTGATGATTGGTGAGGTCAACAAGAGTAGAGTTTGAGGTTTTATGACGCATTAACGCAGAGTAAATGAGTAATAAGAAACGATCGAGGAAAAGAATTATGGATGATATGAGGTCGTCAACGATACATGAATCAGAAACAGAATATAAATCTAAATAATAAAATAATAATTTTAAAAGTTTACTAATAGAAAAATTATAGTTAAATCATTATTTGGGTTGAGAAAAGTCAGTTTAGTGGACCGGTAATAGCAAAATAGACTATGTTTGGTAAATTATCTATAACAATATCTACTTACGTGTAGGATACGCGTCAAATAAGCAGGCAATTGGGAGTTGTCAACATGGTGGACAAAGTTCAAACGTCGAATTTAAGTTAGAGATTCTCGCGATAAACTCAATATCTCGCAAGTGGCCATTCCCTGTTTTAACCCTCTTTCGGCCGTATCCATTAACCTAACACATTTATCACTGGTCCCACTCCTGCCCTTAATGTTTCAACGGTAAACTTATATAATTTGTATTTAAAAGTATGATAAAAAAAATCATATAGCACCAATGTCTAGGCGACACGTAACAATTAAACGGTAAAGTGACGGGGTTGAGTGAACTACATGGCACGTGACCAACACATGCAGATTCCAATTGTGTATTTCTCTCGGTGTTAACGGAATCTGAAAACAAACGGGCAACTAACTTCTTCTTACGTGGCAGAATCATGTCCGTTTAAGGTATCCAAACGGCGCGGAAACTTCCGCCCACTTTCCTCATCATAATATCAGTGAAATAATCACAATGGGGTCCCAATTTATCGGCGTATTTTAGAAAGAAGCCTTGGGAGAGAAACGCCTAGGAAATGGTCCCACAATTCGTAGGCCACGCGGCAACTCGACGCTGATCAACCTAAGGAATCTTATAAACAAAATTAAAAATTAAAAATATAATATAATAAAAATAAACAAACAGATTCAGTGATCCTACCTTTTATGACTAATGGAAAAGCTTAAATAAATATAGAGAAATTGAAAAAAAAAATGCAGATATTTCAGCGGGCCGAAATAAATGGGCCCGAGGCCCATGAAGCCCAGAACTCACCCCCAACTTCCTATATAAATTGACTCCGCCTTTCATGCAAATCTCGCTCAGTTCCACCTCGTTAGACATCTTCTTTGAAGATTAAACGAAACCCTAGCATCCATTTCACCTCTCTCTTTCTGTTTTCTATTCCATTTTAGATTTCCATCCTATTTTTTATCACTTTCCGGGAAAATCTCCGGAGCTCTCTCCCTTCTACTGTCTTTCATTCAACAAAAAGCCAATCTCCAGATCTCATTTATATCAAAACAACCTCCCTTCATTTTCTTTGTATTTCCTCTTCTTTTGTTGGGTTAGTTATTGTGTTCAGATCTGCATGCTTTCTGCATTTCTCGGTGCATAAATATTTTCTTCATTAGGTTTCATTTCTCTTCTGAAGGTATATGTGGGTATTGCCGCGTATAAGAGGTTAAAGCGGCGGGGCTGTCTTTCCATTGTAATAGATCTTCTACTGTCATCTTTTGAGGGGGTAGCCGGGGCCTCGGCCTCGGCGGGTTTTAAAGCCCCCACCTTTACAAACTGGAGAAAAAAATTCAATCCCTAAAACACTAACCCCCCTCATTTTTTCTTTCTTTCTTCTCTAACCCTCTTTTTATTCATCAACCTCGCGGAAGAGGATCATGCCTGCCCTCGCTTGCTGCGTAGACGCTGCCGTAGCGCCTCCTGGCTACGCTGCTTTTGCCTGGGATGGCACGTCCCTTCCCGCTCCGTTCACCGTCCCCACCCCCACCGCCACCATAGAGAGTGATTCACATTGGTCGCCGTCTCACTCGGCGGCCCTCTACAAAATCGACGGATGGGGCGCGCCGTACTTTTCCGTCAACTCATCCGGTAACATGACCATCCGTCCTTACGGTGTGGGGACGCTGCCCCACCAGGAGATTGATTTGCTTAAGGTTGTGAAGAAAGTTTCGGATCCGAAATCAACTGGCGGACTCGGGTTGCAGCTCCCACTTCTTATCCGTTTACCCGACGTGCTTAAGAACCGTCTCGAATCTCTGCAGTCAGCCTTTGACTTCGCAGTACAGACTCAAGGCTACGAAGCGCGTTACCAAGGCGTGTTCCCCGTGAAATGTAACCAGGACCGCTTCGTTGTGGAAGATATCGTGAGATTTGGGTCGCCATTCCGGTTCGGGTTGGAAGCCGGGTCAAAACCGGAGTTATTGTTGGCCATGTCCTGCTTGTGTAAGGGAAACCCGGAATCTCTCTTGATTTGCAATGGATTCAAAGATGCAGAGTACATAAGTCTTGTTTTGCTGGCAAGAAAGCTAGCTCTAAACACAGTGATTGTATTAGAGCAAGAAGAAGAGCTTGATTTGGTTATTGATATAAGCAAGAAACTGAACGTCAGGCCAGTTGTCGGAGTCCGAGCCAAATTGAGGACTAAACATTCGGGTCATTTCGGGTCGACTTCCGGTGAGAATGGCAAATTCGGGTTAACAACTGTTCAGATTTTGCGTGTGGTCAGGAAGCTTGGACAGGCTGGCATGCTGGATTGTTTCCAGTTGCTGCATTTTCATATCGGATCCCAGATACCCACTACGGCGTTATTAACTGACTGCGTTAGCGAAGCTGCACAGATCTACTGTGAACTAGTCCGTCTCGGTGCCAACATGCAAGTTATTGATATCGGAGGCGGGTTAGGTATCGATTATGACGGGTCAAAATCTGGTGACTCGGACGTTTCCGTCGCGTACAGTCTTGAAGAGTATGCAACAGCTGTGGTGCAAGCAATTCGCTATGTCTGTGACCGTAAGAATATCAAGCACCCTGTGCTTTGCAGCGAGAGTGGTCGTGCTATAGTCTCTCATCATTCTATTTTGATCTTTGAAGCCGTTTCTGCTTCTGCCCCATCTGCCCTGGAGATGAATTCCGTTGGTCTTCAGTACTTAATTGAAGGGTTGACCGAAGAGTGCCGTTCTGACTATGAAAATTTGAAAAGTGCAGCATTGAGCGGTGAGTTTCAGACTTGTTTGTTTCACGCTGATCAGTTGAAACAAAGGTGCATTGAACAGTTTAAAGACGGGTCACTTAATATGGAACAATTAGCCGCGGTTGATGGGTTGTGTGAATTTGTTGCTAAAGAGATTGGTGCGGCAACTGATCCTGTCCGTACATATCATATGAATCTATCTGTTTTTACTTCAATTCCTGATTTCTGGGGGATTGGCCAGTTGTTTCCTATAGTTCCGATTCACCGTTTGGATGAACGGCCAGGAGTGAGAGGGATTTTGTCTGATTTAACCTGTGATAGTGATGGTAAGATTGATAAGTTTATTGGTGGTGATTCAAGCTTGCCTTTACATGAGATGGAGGGGGGTGGTGGTGGAGGGAAGTACTATTTGGGGATGTTTTTGGGAGGGGCTTATGAGGAGGCCCTCGGAGGAGTCCATAACCTGTTCGGTGGCCCAAGTGTTGTACGTGTCTCGCAGAGCGATGGTCCTCACAGCTTTGCTGTGACTCGTGCTATGCCAGGCCCGTCTTGTGGGGATGTCCTCCGAGTGATGCAGCACGAGCCCGAGCTCATGTTCGAGACCCTCAAGCATCGCGCAGAAGAGTATTGTGGTGACGGTGACACTGATGATGATGACAGTAATAATAATAATAACTCTAATTCTGCTTTAGCTAGCAGTCTTGCTCGCTCCTTCCACAACATGCCTTACCTCGTGGTGCCGGCTTCTTGTTCTTTGACCGCTATCAATAATGGCGGAGGGTTTTACTATTGCAACGAGGATGATTACAGTGCTGTTGTTGATTCCGGTTCTGGTGAGGACGAGCAGTGGTCTTATTGCTATGCTTGATCAAATTGATGATGATGTCTCTGTGGACTATATGTCCCTTGTTTTTTTTTTTTTCTAAATTTTAATTTTCATGGTTCTATTTTTATCTTGTAGTTCTCATTTGCAAAAGATGGAAGCATGCAGTTGAACATTGAAATCTTTTGCATTTTTTTTCTGAAGAAGAGGGGATGGGGAACTGAATCCACCCTTCTGTAAATTCGGGATCTTTGTTCCCTCTTTTATTTTTTAATGTCCCAGTAGTAGACTTCTAAATATCAGAGCTTTTAGTTTAACATAGCTTTGATATAACTGAATGGTTAGTTGATGATGTTGCTTTTCGAAAATATGAATAACTTTTTTTTCTCTTTATTCAATTTTGATACTCTGTAGGGCCTTGGGTTGTGTTCTGCAGAAAAAAATTAAATGTAAATAGGGTCAGCCTTTTGCGGAAAAAAGGCTCATGAAATCATTCTTGTGGGGTCTTTTTGTCTTACATTTTGTCTTTAGTTAACCGGTTTGGCGTGCCAAGTTGGAGGGAGGCCCCAATGGAGGTTCTGCTAGCTGCTGTTTTCCCAGTCATGAACCGTATCTGGGTGTCAATTACGATGTGCTTGAATATTTCATGCTTTATCAGCACTGACTTGTTTTAAAAGTCCGGTTAGCTATATCTTGGATGGTTCAATGGAGTTCTCTCAAATGGTATCACTTTTTTGACCACAATTTTGTGGGCTTTTTGTCCAGCCTCAGGACCTCTTGTGGTCAATATTGGATGCTGTTATTATGATGATAAATGAAGAATGGTGTTTCTTACTTGTGGAACACAACGAGAGTTTAAATTTGTTTAAAGATTATGAAATAATATAACCTCCCTCGACAAAATAAAGGATGACAAAATAAAGGATATAGCAGTGACCCACATCAGTCATTGTCAAACTAGATGAATACATGAACCAGATATTGAATAATCCATCAATATCTAAGGTTTGTTATTTTGAATAAGATTTTAAAAATAATGTTTGATAGTTGAATAAGATAATTATTAATAAAAAAAATCTGATAGTTTTGTTAATTTAATTAAACACTTAAACATATAAAATTTTTATAAAATAATAAAAATACCCCTATCCACTTAGAGTGTTAGATTTCGGTCACCATCGTCGGAATCTGGCATTACGACATAGACTGGTTAAATTTAGTTGGACATACGTCGATCTGGTATTTCACCATAGATCTGGTTGTCAATGATCGCAAAAGGCCAAATTTGGCCGTCACAAAGATATGGCTGTCGTTATCGTCAACGACAACCATTTCTTTGGCCATCGTTGAGGCCAGATCTGGTATTTTTCGATCATATTGACAAATTACTGGCCAGTTCCGATCGTTTGTAAGCTGTTATGACACATTTTGGCTACCATTGATGGTGGTTGCCAGAATCTGATAATTATGGGTGGGTGGGGGTGTTTAAACTTAAAGGGGTCTAAAAGTAATTAAAAAAATAATAGTATTTCTTTAATAATTAAACAAACAGTTATTTTGGGAATAAGGTATGAAATAATAAATCAAACGGACCCTAAAACATTCCAAGTTATTTTTCTTCTGACTATAATCTAACACTCCAATTATGGTTTTACTAAGTTGATGCATTTCTACCTAGGACTAGGAGAAAGGAGATGAACTAGAAGGACTAAACATAAAACTTTCTTGGATATATTATTCAAAAATCATTAGTTAAAATCTCTACGACTACTAATAAGGGGTAGCCACTGGAGGTTTACTTAATCGTTAACTATAAGGCTCTAAGAGACTAGTTAAGGTACACACAAACTAGTCCAAACACCCCTGGATATCAAAAAAAAATTATTAAACATGAAACCTTGTATGCTATATTTGGTTTGGAGAATAGCATAAGCAACAACAAGTAATAATAAATTTATGCGCAATGCTTCTTTCCTTTTTACCTTTTTCTTTGACAAAATTTATTAATAAGAGATAAGTAATTAGAGACTTATTTGATTGTTAACTTTAGGATTGGACTAGTTAATGTACGTAAAACTAGGTCCAAACACTCCCATATTCCCAAAAAAAAAAAAAAAGATCCGTTTGGTTCATTATTTTGATAGTTTTTAGAATAATATTTTGAAAAAAATTAAATTTGAAGGAAATTAACAAAAATACTCCCTATGTTTGTTTATTTACTAAACACCCCTATAATAAAATATTAAAAGTTAATAAAAACACCCCCAACCCACCCATTAAATACGGACAACCAGAATCAGGTAAATATATGTTGTTGGAATGTTTTTATAATTTTTTAAAAAAATATTTTGTGGTGTTTAGTTAAATTAATAAATTTATGAATGGGTTTAAAAAAAGTTAAATAATATAGAATAATATCTTTTACTGTTTAACTTTATTAGGAATACTAATAATAGTATTCCCAAAAGTGAACCAAATGGAACCTTTTATGAGATATTATTCGACAAGGATGAATGACCAACTCTTCCCTACCCAACATTCAATGTAGAATCTCAAAACATCCCACTAATTAATTAAACTAGTTAATACACACAAGAGCCAGCCACCTTCTACGAATGGAATGACTCTTCAATATTATTCCCAGACAGAGTTGGTCTGCAATAGTGTAAATTCTTGGTCTCTCTTTTACAGAATATATGAACAAAAGTTACCCGTTTACTTTCCTTTTATCATTTATTAAATAATATTGGCACCTTATCTTAAAGAGAAAAGAGTGAGAGATAACTCATAGAATAATGAAATTGGCATAACCTAGTGTGGAAAATTTATAGCTAGGGTTGAACGATGTTCTCTACTTTATTTTTGGTTCATTCATGGATTCACTATTGACTAAAACAAAACTTGTGTTCTAAGTGTATGCAGAAGTAATATGAATAAGTTTACTCTTGTTTCTTTATATAAAGAATATATTGTAGGAATCTCCTTTTTTCAAATATCATTTTGATAATATTTCTCTTTATAAAGCTCTGTTATGCAACCGAAAAAGTAGGGATTAACGTGAGCCAGGTTAGCGTAAATGGGTTAAAGTCTGGCAGATCTTGCAACAGTGAGACAGCCACGTCGCATGTTGGCGTGAGCAGCATGCTCTTGCCAGTGTAGTGGGTGCGCGCCAGACTCACGAAAGGTTGGAGGCCGTCCACGTGTCCAACCCCTGTACCAAACGAGAAAATCACTCGGGACGCAAAGAATGATTTGCATGGTGTCTGTCCCCATTTTATGGATTCTGTAATCATTACTCTAATACATCCTACTATAAATAGATGGCTCTTCTCCCGTTTGTGGGAGGGGCTCATTTTCACCATGTAATAAGCTAAATTCTTTCTGTAATAGCTTAATCTCTCCTCTGTAATCATTTGCAAGTTTGCTCGCTTACATAATATATGAACAAAAGTTACCCGTTTACTTTTCTTTTATCATTTATTAAATAATATTGACACCTTATCTTAAAAGAGAAAAGAGTGAGAGATAACTCATAGAATAATGAAATTGGCATAACCAGTGTGAAAGATTCATAGACATTATTAAAAAATTTATAGCTGGGTTGAACAATGTTCTTTGCTTTATTTTTCTTCATTTATGAATTAACTGTTTACTAAAACAAAACTTGTGTTCTTTATATAAATAATATATTGCAGGAATCTCCCTTTTTCAAATATCATTTTGACGATATTTCTCTTTATAAAGCTCCAATTTCTGTCACCTTCATTTGTGAAATTTTGTTTTATGTTTGCCACCAGAACTTCATAATGTTTGAAGAATTCAATAATTCTGTTGTGTGTTAAATCCAAAGAATATGTCCAAGTTTGATAAAAGTGGTTTAGGTATATATACCTGGGAAGATGGAAAAATCAAAAGAAAAAAATCAATTAGCTCTGTGTCCTTTCACCCCTTTTCTAGGATAGATCAGAGCTGAGAATATACCTTTGTTCTCATGTAGTGACACTTTGTTCTAATACGAATCACCCAGTAGTATTAGCTTCTTGAGCAAGTTTAGCATAAACTTCATGCCCTCTGGCCTCACCATCAATTTTGGGTAGCTTAAGCTGCATTTCGGTCTGAGTTTTGCGTACTTAAACTGAAATGCAGAACAAGACTTCCGTTTCTAATTAGAACTCGAAACGATCTTGTCTACTGTTTTTCAAGTGAAAAAAAGGATTATTATTATGCTCCACCTTTTTCTTTTAGATTGTCAAAAGTAATGCTATTATTAATGTGAGGCCTGCAATAATCTGCTTCATTGAAAGTAAACTCCAGAATAAATTTTCCACCACCCTCTAGGATTTGGCATTGATCTTATGTTTTGTTCTTCGCAGATAAGAGCATTGCACAAAGATTATCATGGCAGTCATGATCAACCTACTTTAGTCTCAAGAACAGTAATATTTTTGGCAACAGAGGAAGAACATTAGCATATTTACTGAGATGATGCTAGTGACACTTGGCTGGACTAGATCATGATGTTTCACATCGCTTCTTCGTCGCTTATCATATCCGAGACAATTTGATTGCTTTCGAAAGTGATGGTATCTAGAGATGGAAATGGGCTCGATGTTTCCGCCAGACCCGGCCCGGCTTGGCCCAAAAAGATCGGGATTTACCTAATGTTCGCGAGCTTGGGCTTGTGCCTGATTTTAAGGCCCGACCTCGGGTACAGGGCTTGGGCCTAGGTATGTCTTTAGGCCCGGCCCGATAATTTTGGTATTAATTATACTAAATTACCCTTATACTATATATTTAATTACAAGATTGTCCTACATATATATACTCATTTTTTCCCAAACCCTACATGGATGGATGGATGGATATACTTTGTGGAAAGTTATTGATATATTTGGTGAGTATTAAAAAATAAATTAATATTTAAAAATTGTTTATAGAATTAAAAATATAAAAAAAATGAAATTTATTAATATTTAAAAATTCACATTATAAAAATGGCCAGGCTTGGGCCGAGCCTAAGGTTACAAAAAAGTCCCATCGAGCCGGGCTTGGCATTTACTTGTGATACCTGTGACGGGCTTGGGACCTTTGTTATGAGGTCGGGCTTGGGCTTGGGCCAAGGGTTATGGAGTCTCGGCCCGGCCCATTGCCATCACTACTGGTATCCCTTTTCTTGATAGAATTAAAGACTGATATTGTGGTGAAGCCTGAGAATTCAATGACAAAGTTAAAATGTTCAAGTGGATTCATAATGGGGTTGTATACTTGTATTATGCAGCATGGTAGTAATAAAAATTTGAGAACAGATGAGAAAACTCTTGTTTAATACATTAAGAGCTCTAGTATTTGTTCAAGTAACAAATTGGTAAACAAAATTTTGGAATTCCTATGAAGATGCAAATGCAGATGTATGTTTTAGTAGAAATTTTTTTCCGCTCTTCATCTAATAGTAATAACAGTGTAAGCAACCACCATTGGGTGATTCAGCAGTTAACTAGGACTCTTGGGTGTATTATTGAAAAGGTTCCTGAGTCCAATTCACCTGGATTGCTAATAAGGGTGACTACTAAGGGGATTTACTCGATTGTCAACTTTAGGGTCCCGAATAATTAGTTAAGTGTGTATAAGTTGACCGGGCACCGGACAACCAAAAAAAATGAAAATGTGAGCAAATCTCAAACAGTATGTAAATGGGGCCAAATATTGAAGGAGTCCATCTAGTAAAATCCTAAGTGGGCCCCATGCGGGGCCCAAAATCCCGGGCCAAATATTGAAGGAGTCCATCTAGTAAGATCCTAAGTGGGCCGCATACCGGGCCCAAAAGCCCAGGGAATCCGAAACAGACGTGGCGGATAGCAATGTGGCGTGCACAATACGTACGTAAGCGCATCTTAGTAATTGTTCAATACTGCATCTCTCTCAGATCAAACTCTAACCACAACGGCTTCTCTCTCCCTCTCTCCGGTTAGGTTTTTACGATTCTTCACTTAATTTCGTAAAATTAACGTACTCTCTATTTTTATATTCTCTAATTTCCCTGTATTCATACGCTGACGGCATTTAATTGAGTTCTAATTTAATCTAATTCAATTAAACAGTCGGTTTTGTTCTAATACAACTTATTATTGTTTGGTTGCCGAGAAAATTCCGTGAAAGTTAAAATTGACATGGAATGAAAGTTTTGTTTTGTTTTTTTTAAGAATCGGCGATTTTCTTTTCTATCAAGTAATTGTTGTATAGCTTGAGTTGGCTCAGTTTCCAAGTAATTAACTCTTCACATTCAATATTCAAAATTTCTCTTTTTCTCAGCTGCGGAATAGGGGTTTTATTTTATGAATATTGTGTTTGGATATTATCGTTAACAGTGAGTTTTATTTTTTTTATAGGTAGCTGGAAGGTTGATATATTAACGTTTTTTACCATTATACAGGATCGAAAATGGTATGCTTCTAATTTATGCAATTTATTTCTTATGTTGATTGTTGTAACCAAGCTGCTTGGAATAATGCTGTAGAGTTTGATGATTGTTGATGTGCTATGTTATATTTTCTTTGTATTTGAAGAACTTATTTTGTTGTTTAATGTTGGTGTTCAGTTGATTGTGAGACAGTATGTTAATGAGTGGTGTTGATTTAGGTTATTTCAATTTTTATGTATTTGAACATGATTTTCTGATTTACAACTTCGAGAGCGGCTACTTCAATTCTTTCAATCTTGTCTAAACCCATACTTATCTTTGAATTCATGGCAGTCAGATCCTCTTTGATGATTTGTACCTATCTCAGCACTGGACTTCTTTTGTTGTTTTGTACTTTTAAACTAAATAAAAAACCTCTATGCACATTTCTTTGTTTTGTTAATTGTCTGGGTAAGATTCAGACCTTTGAGTTATGCCAAATCTTTTGCCTGTGAACATCATGAATCCAGTTCTATTAGAATACTTTTTACTTTGAATTGTTGCTGTCTCCATGTCTTATTGTTTTTTTTTTTTTAAAGAAGGTTCTAGCTGAAGTCATGTGCATAATGTCATGACCAACCAATTCCTCATTGCATCCCTATCCTCTCCATCATTGGGTTACTCAGATTTTATATTTCACATGATGGAAAGAGTAGCCAACTAATTTAAGGAGAAATTTTTTTAGAGATGCATCTATATACTTGGAGAATTTATCCATGGAACTGTAATGGTTACAATGTGGAGACTTAAAGCAAATTAAAAAAATACTGCTACTTGTTAGCTTTTTTCTTTTCACAACTATATTTCACCAAGAATTCTTGTTTGCTTTATCATCATGTAGCATGGTAGAGAGTAATATGTTAATACGTTTAGTGCTTATTTTTGAAGTAGTTGAATGTGTTTTTCCTTCTTTTTTGGGTCATGTGGAGTCCTATGTGTCATAAAGATAAATGTATTGATTCTTCTATTATCGTTCTTCACTTTGTTGGTGTTGATGTTGTAGTTTTTCGATGGATATGGATATCATGGGACCTCATTTGAGCAGAGTTATAGATGTTACCCTGCATCTTTTATTGAAAAGGTTGGAAATCCTATTTCATCTTGTCCCTCTTGAATTTGCTGATAACTTTATGATGTTATTAGTTCTACAAATTGTTTTTGCAGAACACCTGTATAATTTTATTTGTTAAATTCTTTTGGTGCTTTTTCTTAATGATTCTAATTTTCTTTTTTCTTGACCATGCTGCAGCCACAAATTGAAAGTGGTGATAAAAGTGAGTCTTTCAATTGGTTGTGCTTTTAGCTTCTAGATGTTTCTTTCTCTTAAGGCTTTCCTAATCTCTTTTTTATTCTGTTTTTCAGTTATAATGCCTCCCTCAGCCCTTGATCGCCTTGGTTAGTTATTTTAGATGCATTTCTTTTGGGCTTTGATTCACTTACGGTTGTTTATCCAAATTTTCATGAGTCATGATCTATATCTATAATGCTAATGGTAGACACAATCTTGCAGCATCTTTGCATATTGATTATCCAATGTTGTTTGAGCTTCGGAATAATAATGCTGAGCGAGTCTCACATTGTGGGGTTCTGGAGTTCATTGCAGAAGAAGGCATGATCTATATGCCATATTGGGTAGGCTGGAAAAAGTGTTTGCGCATTTACTTAGAATATTTTGAGTGATTTTCTGTATTGTTCATTGTAACTGGCAAAGACCTCTTCTAGTTATTTAATATCAATTGTTTTGGTTTGATTTTTGTTATTTAGATGATGGAGAATCTGCTCCTCCAAGAGGGCGATATTGTACGAGTGAAAAATGTTACACTTCCCAAGGGAAAATATGTTAAACTCCAACCTCACACAAAGGACTTTTTGGATATTTCTAACCCCAAGGCCATGTAAGTACATTGTATTTTATTTTCAGTTATTTGTTTGGATGAGAGGTAGTAAGGTAGTAAAGAATTGTTAAACTTTGATGCTTTGACAAAAATGGGAATTCTCCATGTGAAAATCATGTTGTTGTCCTTTTACAGATGCTTGTGTTCTTAAGAAGCTGCTTTCCATGTCCTTTAATTTGCTGTTCCTGTTGTGTATCATAGTGAATTTATCTAACCTTGATGTGCCTGCATCTGCCAATCCCTTTAATATTTTGTGGTTTTTAGTCATGCCTTTGAAAGATATATATCTTATTTATTGTTTTTGCATCTTTCTTCTTCAGCTTGGAGACAACACTAAGGAATTATTCCTGCTTGACCACTGGGGACAGTATCATGGTTGCGTATAACAATAAGAAATATTACATTGACATTATAGAGACAAAGCCTTCTAATGCAATCACCATCATTGAGACAGACTGTGAGGTGGATTTTGCGCCACCCCTTGATTACAAGGAACCTGAAAGGCCTATTGCATCTGCTTCTGGAAAGGCAACATCACAAGGTGAGAATTTGTTAATACCTTCCCTAGTTGTTTCTGTCATTATCATTTTTTCCCCTCCCTCTTTTTCCCTTCTCTTTTTATGTTCAATTATGTTTCTTATTTTTATGAAGAGTTTACACATTATACAGGATTAAAACAATTTTCAAACCTTCTCTTTGTTTTTAGTTGTTTTGCTTAAAGTGATTTCTGTCCTACATCCTAGCATATCAGAAATTAGATTTTTATGCACTGTCATTTGCCAAGTTATCATGTATAAAGATTTGATCATGGTTAGTTGAACTCACTTCCTTGCTGATTGTGGATCTGTTGTGGGAGAGTGAAATTTCTTTTTCTTGTGGTTGCTTAGGAGTCCCTTTAAAATTTGTTGTGAGATATTGATGGACAGTGATTAAACCATCTCTTTTCTTTCTGCAGTTGAGGAGGCTTCTGTGGAGACTGAACCAAAATTCAGCCCTTTTACTGGATCTGGGAGGCGTTTGGATGGGAAACCTTTGGCATATGAGCCTCCACCAGTTTCTTCCTCAGGTGTTTAAGGATAAGCAACCTGCCGTTGCTAATAGTAGTGGAAAACCATCTGCAGGCTCTAGTTCACAGAGTGCCGCAAGCCAAACTTCAAGGAAAACTTGTGTTTGGATCAAATGCAAGTCGGGCTCCCAAGGAAACACAAAAGGTATTCTTTGTTTTAGCAATCTTTATTATTTTTCTATCAGTTTGGTTACCATCACTCAGCTATAACTGAATTCCGAAAAAACAATGGAACGGAACACTGGTACAAGCTGCTAAGCAATTTTGTTTTATACCATACAGGAAGCTGGAAAAGAGAAAAAACCGGAGGAACCCAAAAAGAAAGAAGAGCCAAAGTTCCAGCCCTTTACTGGGAAAAAGTACTCACTTAAGGGTTGATTGATTTATTTATCAGATTTCTTTCAATTTAATCTTCCTTGTTCCTTCCGGCTGAAGGAAAAATTACAGAACTAAAATGATCTGGATGTTGTATCATGGAAAATGCAGACTTTAGGCCATCATGTTACACTGAAGAAAAAGAGAATTTATGTTATATCATATCCTGTTTGATTATGAATCATTGAAATACCTGTTTAGAGGAGGGGAAAAAGAAGATTCAAATCTTTGCAATTTGTGCCATTTGCATACACTTACATGAAAAATTTTAAGGTTCATCCATTTAAGCACTTTTTTCTCTTCATCCTTTTAATAACCAATATGATTGATAGCTTTAAAATTCAAGTATGTGGTTTGGGTAATACTATATTGACCAAATGCAGGTCACGTTTATCAGAAAAGTTAGTAAGAAGTGTTTGTCGGTCTGTATTTATTATTATTTATATTGATTTCAAGGTCTGTCTTTATTCTTATTTATATGGATTTCAAGCAATGTTGAGGAAATTTACAGGAAAAAAGTGTTTTCATTTGCTGTAGATATGAGCATAATAGTGTTCTTAAAAGAATAATACAAACAAAAACTACCAAAAAACAAAAAAAGCCCTCTTGCGTAGACGACAATGTAACATCAAACTCTCTCCGTCTTGTGATACTGTGGAAGATTGAGACTCTTAACCCAAAAAAAAACAATGTTGATGCTATGAGTTACATATGCTCCTTTCAAGAGAGAATGGCTTTGAGTGCATCCTTCACATAGGGGTATTTGAATGAGAAACCCAATTCTTTGGCTTTAGCAGGCACCACTCTTTGCCCGTCCAGAACCTGCAAATCAATGAGATAATTATGGTTTGAGGACAATGAAAATGTGAATGACATAAAAGAATTAAAGACCAGAAAAAGTAGTCTTACCACTGTAGCACCTTCTCCAAGAACAGCCTTCAGGGCAAAGTCCGGCACAGGCAGCCATGAAGGTCGCCCCATGACATTGCCCAGATGGTCACACATCTCTGATAATCGAACAGGGTTTGGTGCAGTTCCATTGATAACTCCTAACATTTAACCCACTAAAACTGAGTTCAATTATTGATAATTTAGTAAATCTTTCTACTATTTTGCAACTAGCAAACTAAAACAGAAGTGATTTGAGAAAAAAGAACTTTAGGCAAGAAAATTGGTCCCACATTCATGAACCTTGAGTCAATGATCATTACCTTGATAAGATGGATTTGATAGAGCTTCATAAATTAGGTTCACTATGTCGTCCAAGTGAATCCATGAAAACCTACGCGATTGGAAGAATGAGCGACTCTTTTAAATTAGATACAGATTAGAACCATATCCAACCAGTCTCAAAAAATATATTTAAGAAATAACTTTTTTTATCAGCATTTAGGAATGCCTTTCTGGTGCAAAATCAAAGCATTTTCTATTTATCTCCACAAAGCTTATCATGGTGCCGAGGAGGACACAGTAATTACCATTGTTTGCCAGAACCCAAAGGTCCGCCAGCAAACATCATGAAAATAGGGATCATCTTAGCTGCAGCAGACAAAATATTGAAGTACTCAGATAGCATCAGAAGTAAAGAGTATATTATCAGAAACTATAGATGCATCCATATAAAAATTTTTCCCACTTAGACTAGATAAATGCAAACCCATCTGGATGAGACAAACAAAAATTTAAGCAGACCAAATAAAATCAAATTTCAGACTAATGAAGCAGCATCTTCCTCATATTTATTAGTTGACACAAAAACTTGAATGCCAGAACTCAGGTTGTGAAATTTTAAGAAGTCCCGTAAGCCTGACTAGATTGGTCATAACTCAAGACACTAATTTAGAATCATCAGCTAAAAATTTAGAAAAAGAAATAAAAAGATAAGACTTACCTAAAGCACCACCGTCTTTACCAAGAACAACGCCAATGCGAATAAGTGCTAATCTTACATCCTTGTTCACTTTTAGGGCTGTCCCTTCCCACTCTCTACAGACCTGAAGATATGTGTTGTGTTAGTGGAATGCATGAATATTGACAACATTGGTGTTTATGCATGTGTAAACAAAGTTGGAGATTTTGTGTCATGGCTTTGAAGCTAAAGAAAGCATAAACTTCCCGTCTGATTAGTCAATTATGTCACTTGTAGAAAGTTGTTAGCAGCTAACAAGCTTTTAGCATGTAAAGGGTTGGGCCTCAAATTAGTTGTTTATGATTTTCATGTCTACAAAACAACTTGCTAACCTTCTTTTCCAAAGTCACACCTCCATTAGCAGTCCCCTCAAGAAACAACCAATTTACAAAGACACAATAGACTGGAGACATTACCAACATGCCTTGATTGAAATTTTATAAATACGATATAATCATCTATAGATATTACAGAAATCAAACTCTTACCTCGGCCAAGTAATCATTTCCTGATGGGCTACCCTCATCAAATACTTGTGTTTCACTGGATCCTACACATTTAAAAATATAATAAATAAATAAGATACGGAAATATAAACAAACCATCAACACCTGATAGATAAAGGATTTAAGAAAATTTAATTGAAGAATCAATCAGAGTAGTTTAGGTTGACATGTGTTAAGAATATCTCACTAGTAATATTTCACCATTGGCATGACCATTTATACTAAAGTTAGGTCTTTACATCTTGGCTAGAACTTTTGGGTTGGTTATGACTAACATGATATCAAAGCCAAGATTTGCAAGTCTGTAATCCATAATGCTGTTTATTTGTTTTCAGGTTTGAAGCTCCAGTCGTAGAGCCCTGCATGTGTTGGGGGCTTTTGGGGAGGGTTGTTGGAGTATGTCACATTTGTTAAGTTCACCATATGGTATGCTGGTTATACTGTGAGGGCCTTCATCTATTAGCTTAGCTTTGAAGATTCGATTGTCAAACAAAATGCTAATCAAAGGAGAAAATTGTATGTTGGAAACAAACCATAGTAACCAACAGCTGTTGCGCTAACCAACACAGATGGCCGAACTCCTTCTGGTGACCCATTAATTAATTCTACAACCTTCCAAATTAGTTAAAAGTCAAGTGAAAACAAAGGAAATAAAAGATATAAGAGTAAAAATTGTAATAAATAAATAAATAAGGACCTTTGAGGTCACTCTAACCCTGCTTCCCTTGATCTCTTTCTTGATCTGTAATACAATCAGAGAATAAACTCCAAAGCTTATAAGAATAAATTACAAAATATGTCATCTAATGTTCTCATGGTGGTCTTTTAGTCCACTTCCGTCAAATTCATCTCATGTTCACTACTAACTACCAAGTGACCTTGCACTGCTTACCTCTGAAGGACCATCTTGTACTTATAGGCATTCCAGCTAAATTTACGACAGCAGTAGAACCCTGAATACAGTCTTTCCACTCTGGCTCCTCCGCAATGACAAGTCCAGGAAAGACTCTGGCTACAAATTCCAGCACGCAACACAAAAGATCAAGGAGCAAGATTTATAGAAGGGTCACTTGTTTCAGAGTCTCCAAAAGCATAAAAGGTTTATAATCTGAATTTGTTAGACAATTTGTTGAAGTTTATGGAAATCAAAATTATATATGAATGCTGCAAAAAATAGAACATAAAGAAGGTCTATATTTTCCCAATTACATTTGGTTTCAAAATGCAACCACTAACCAGTGGAAACTAGCTTTATTGAAAGAGAAGTTTAACAAATTAAGCTTCATAATCAGTTCTTTTTTATTAAATTTGTGCAGAAAATTGAAAGTATTCATTACCTTCTTACCGGGAAAAATTAACTGAGCTTTAGATCTTGAGCGTGTCAAGACACGAACTTGATGATTATCTGCATTCCAAAACGGATTAAGAAAATCTACTTTAGCCAATCTGATTTATGGTTGCTTCATGACCACAAACATATAAATACAAGTTTTGGCTTTTGTAACTATGAATAGATGGAGAGAGAAGAACCTGCTTGCAGTCTTTCCACTAATCTTTTACCTATGAAGCCCGTAGCTCCTGTTACTGATACAGTCATCTGGGACAACCACCAAAATGTCAACAAAATCTCCAAGGCACCAGCCATTCTACATGACAGTCTCAAACATAAATTAATCATGATTAAAACTTTCTTAACCACAGCAAAAACACTATCCTTCATCCTCATTGCCATACCTCATTCATAGCATGAAATTCTACTCTAAAAAGGCTTAATAAAATATCCCTTTTAATCAAAAAAAGACTAAAGCAATTCTAATAATGACATGGCAAATAGTATTCAATTTCAAGTGCCCATTTGGCAAATATTGCCAAATTTTAATTTTTGGAAGTAAAACAAAGGATATGAATAGCACACTGATTTAAACAAGATAAAACAATGACTGTAAGCGTTCCATTTTTTCTCTATCGAACAAAGTACTAAAGTTGGATAATTAAAAATAAAGTAACAGTCTTGAGAGCAAAAGCAGAGAACTTGACAATGTAAACCATTTCAATCAATGGTTAAACTCAAAAAAGTAAAGATTTTTACCTTCTGGGTTTGGTCAGCATTAGCACACCAAACTCTGAATCTCTTAGTCTCACGCCTCTAAAGAAACCATCAGCATCAGCATTACATAAGCAAACAATTGAAGACCAACAAACAAAATTTTTCAAAACACGAAACAAAAACAAAAGGTTATATATTAAAATCGAAAAGTTGTTCGGTACTGACAGACAAGTTTTGAGGAATGTGCAGAGAAGGAGAGATGGAGTGAGCCCACGCCAATGTACTAACTCTGCACATAACTTCCATAGTTTTGAAGATGGGATTCTTGAGCTTTCAAGTCCAGTTTTATCAGTGGTGAAAGTGATGAAGATAATAAA
This sequence comes from Pistacia atlantica, assembly GCA_026229545.1. Lineage (NCBI taxonomy): Eukaryota > Viridiplantae > Streptophyta > Magnoliopsida > Sapindales > Anacardiaceae > Pistacia > Pistacia atlantica. The sequence continues at coordinate 26,310,088 of JAPEIT010000015.1, read as the reverse complement.
GCACAGAAATTATGTTCTCAAAGCTTTCTACGTTTATGGTTTAGAGCCACACTCAACTAACTACCCATATCCGTCACCCATTCCTTTGTCCAACTCTAAAATCAACACCAACGCTCATTTGGCTAATATCAGCCGCCGGATTAGGGGCTGCTTTAAATTATGGCCGTATGATAATCCTGCTTCAAATTTTTTTTAACTGTTTTTCGCCACTAATCCTACACAACTTCAACAACCGTCATTAACAAGGGTTTTGGGCCTACGTGTCATTGCCCAGCCCAGCCCAGCCCATCACAGCTAAGCCCAGCCCATGTAGCTAATAGACTGGTACTCTTATGAATCTACCTTGTTCTACTGGTGTTTTTGTGTAGTGATTAGTGGGGAGCGAAAGGAAGGATGGCGATGATGCAGTGGTGCGGCGCAGTAGCAAAGAGAGTGCTGGTGAGTCCACGAGCAGTAGGTCTACCATCGTCATTAGCGGCGGCTCCGATAGTGTGCGGGCGGGGCGACAAGAAGACGAAGAGAGGGAAGAGATTTAAGCGATCGTTCGGGAAATCAAGGCCTAAAAAAGAGAAGATGATAGAGCGTCTCAAGGACAAGGTTGAGGTCCCCAGGTCAACTCCTTGGCCTCTCCCTTTCAAGCTCATTTAATTTAACTCCAAATTACTATAACAATAACCAAAAAAACTTTCACTTGCTTTGTTTTCGTGCCTCTCTATTTGTATTACCATTTTTTTTAATAGTGGAGCTAGGGTTTATCTGAGCTTAATGTATGTTTACATTTTTTATGAATTTTGAATGGACTTCTGTTCCATGGATTTGAATTTGGTATTTTCTGTTAGATTGCTGTTTACATGAAATCTTAGAGTTTTATTGGATTGTTTTTGAGATTTTTTTTTTAGTTGTAGTTGGAGTTATACTTTAGGTATGGTCTGGTTAGTGTTCGAAGTGCATTATTTTGCTTGTTTTGAGCAGAAAATTTTAACACTTAGTTTTGCTTCTAGAAACTATAATATAATGTTGCTTTGGTGAAGATAGTTTTGTTGTGGTTTAGTGTATGCAGAAAATTTTAACACTTAATTTTGCTTCTACATTAGGCAATTATGAGGTCATTAAATGAATGCTTCAGTATATGCATCGTGTGCGACTACACGAGACCTATACTTCTTATTGACCTATACTTCTTATTGGAATCTATGTTGATGGTGCAAGTTGGTTCAGTTTAAGAGGAGCATGTTTAAGATGGGGATGTAGAATGGTTCGTTTGACAAGAGCAGATGGTTTCAATGGGAAAAGGTGTAAAGTTTAGGGTTAACATGTATGGTTTGGGAAATGGTAGAGGTGAAAACACATAGGCTAATGGTTTTGCTGCTTTTGCATTAGATATGGCAGTACATGAGCTTAACTAGATAATAGTAAGTTCATGAACAAATAATGATGTGCAGAATTTCTGCATTATATGACATATCAGGTCTGCCTGAATGTGTTTATTGTTTTTATTTTTTATAACAATAATTAGCATATAGCAAACAGAAATAGAAGAGAAAGGAGAATGCTGTGAGTATTTATGCCGGGATGAGTGTTCTTTTATGCAAAAACCTGCTGAGACTTAATATGTTCTGTAGTAGCGATCCGGCAATTAAAAAAGTCGGTAGAATGAGCGTTTCTAAGAGGCTTCTTGTTGTGGTTCCTGTAGGCAGCTTGTTTGCATTTTGTGCATTCTCAAGTTCTATTTGAGTCCAGTGGACAGTTTGCTCATATGTTGTGAGTCCCTTTTGTTTTACCCCAATATTTTGTTTGTTATCTAGTTTTGTAAAAAGCTACTTTAAAGTATCAGAAAAATGTGAAAGTAACGAGTAATATTATAGGTCAGTTTTTGTGTTCTTATTAATGGAATCTAACCTAACCATGATTATTATCTTCACCCAGAGGGAACAAAATTTATACAAACAAGGGGCTAAACTTCTTCAATTAGCATAGCCTTTCACATAAAGAAGATATAGCTGGTGTTTGATTATTTCTATATTAGTCAGGTTTATCTATATTCATGTTTATAATATTTTGCTATTATAACTAGCATATAACGAATCCGAAATAGAGTAGAGAGGAGATTATTATGAGAGTTTGGGAATGACATGAAGCTTCTGACTGAGGAATTGCCTCTGAGGAGCATCTTAATCAGATTACAGATCACTGGTTTTGCAACCAAAAAGAAAAGATTAGGTAAAACGGTATAAATTCTCATGATCTTATATTAGCAAGCCGTTTACACTTCAGGAAGATATGATGTGCAACGGCATTGTCAAACAAAACATTTATCTTGTGTCAACCCTGATGACCACCATTTCCCTTTCTCTCTTTCCACTGCAAACATGCCCGGAAATCCAGCCATAGCTCCCAGTTTACAGCAAGTCCAAAGATGATACTGGGAACTCAAATTGAGGCTGTCAGGAAATAATACTTGCTGCCTCTTCTTGGTTCAGTTGCGAGCCTACATCCGGACATAAACGGTAACAACTTTAAAAGCTGTATTTGTAGCTTCATCATCCGGACATGAATGGTACTAAGCCTAAGGAGATGTATTCACAACAGAACCTTTGCGGTTCTCAAAGCTGACCATAAAAGCCATGATAAGTTTGCCTTTATTCATGACTTGCTCTTAAAATTTGGTTAAATCATTTTGCTTTGAAATTAGAATTTGGTCTGTTTGGTTTGCTATGGAAGCCCGATAAAACCATAAATTTTTCCGTTTTAGGGTTTCTTTTCTGTGGTCTGGGCTAGATGGCCAGAAAAGTATATTAAGAGCTAATGCTGCAATTTATATATTGTTGAATGAAGTTTTCATACTTGAGGACTTTTGAAGAAGCCGAATCACTAGCCTTCATCTTGCCGTCTGGTATGCACTCCTGTTCATTGGTGGTTTGAGTCTATTTATCTATGGTTTCCAATAGCTTAAAGAGCGAATTACAAAGTAGACAAAAATATGAAGGATGCAAATTATTTTTCATAAAAGACTCATTTCGAAGGGTTCATGATTTTGTGCAATGTCAAAGAAAAACGAGATGCATGAAGGGGAGCAACTGAAATCTCCTAATGTTATTAAAATTACACAACTCCGTTCATCAAAATAAGAAAAAAGAAAAACACAGAATATGAGCCTTCGACATCATTTTCCGAAGCATAGCCATGGATCAACTCAACCTGCACACCAACAAGAAAGTGTTGCAAATTCAATCTTTTTGACAAGGAAAAGCACACACAGAACAAGCCCTTGTCCTCTTACCAACACTGTGAACCCTCGTGTTCCATGACCTGTCATGTACTTCTTTACAAACCGAAGTGTAAAGAAGTCATGTGAGTGTTAGGGCTGCTCAACACATTTTGAATAGAAGTTAAGTGCGTGACAAGGTGGTATCAGAGTCTCGTTAGCATAACCTCGGTTTTTATTCAATGGCAAAAGACATTGTCGCTTCAACTGAGGGATCTAAGACGGTTGAGATGGAGACTTCCTAAGAACGTGGTCGTCCGGAGAGAGAGAGAGAGTCACCACACAACAACATTCTTGTTCGCTTAGACGAGGTGCAAGCTGATTTAGCACGATACAAACGCGTCATGGTTACAAGGATCAGCAACAACGTCATTGAAAGCCAAATAATTGACGTTCCAAGGCCTAAAAGCTTTGGTGGCTCACTCAAGGCCTAAGAAGTTGACAACTTCTAGTGGGGACTAGACAAGTACTTTGGGGCCATAGACATCACGGAGGAAAGCTCGAGGATTGAAATTGCAGTCCTCTATCTTGGCAAGCTTCCCTACAAACTCCTCATGGATTTTCCCCATTTCAGCTCTTAATGACTCTTCCAATTGAAGCAACATGGCTTTCGCAACAGTGTGGGTTTCGGTAACCTCCGTCTCTAGATCATCCATGCGATGATCTAGCTCTTCCGACTATGCGCTCACCCTTTCTTCTATACGAGATTGGCGTGAGTCAAAACTGGAAATAAAGTCTTTGGACTTACCTCTCTGTCTTGAGGGGTTAGGGTCGACTCTCTCCAGATGACCACGTTCTTAGGAAGTTTCCATCTCAGCCGTCTTGGATCCCTTTGTTGAAGCGAGTGTCTTTTGCCATTGAATAAAAACCGAGGTTATGCTAACGAGGCTCTGATACCACTTGTCACGCACTTAACTTCTTTGCTAAGTCCGTGTGGCCTTAACACTTCGAAAATGTGTTAAGCAGCCCAACACTCATACAAACTCAAAGACCGACAGTATGCAAATGAGAAAGATAAGTGTAAAGAAAATGTAAACTTTGTATTGAATGATTACAACTTATGAACTTTACAAAGAGTAGTAGCCTATTTATAGGCTAAACCTCCTCAAAGAATATGACTAGATACATCGCATACTTAATCCTTAAGTAACACTAGGTGACAATTTTGGGAATGGATAATGCTTATCCTTCAAGTTCCTTTGCCATTAAGTATACTTAGCCATTAAGTTTACTTAACTATTAAACAACATGCAACATACTTCAATCACCTAAGTAACCTATTTATTGGGCTAAACCTCCTCAAAAATATGACTAAATACATTATATATTTAATCCTTAAGTAACACTAAGTAACAACTTTAAGGAATGGATAATGCTTATCCTTGAAATTCCTTTGTCATTAAGTTTACTTAGCTATGAAATATACTTAATCATTGTGCAACACACTTGAGTTACTTTCACCAAGCAAACTAGGTCGTGACATAATGCGGCAATTTATATATTGTTGACTGAAGTTTTCATACTTGAGGATTTTGAAGAAGCCGAATCACAAGCCTTCATTTTGCCCTCTGGTATGCATTTCTGTTCATTGGTGTTTTGAGTCTATTTATCCATGGTTTCCAATAGCTTAAAGAGCGAATTACAAAGTAGACAAAAATATGAAGGAAGCAAATTATTTTTCATAAAAGACTCATTTCGAAGGGTTCATGATTTTGTGCAATGTCAAAGAAAAACGAGATGGATGAAGGGGAGCAACTGAAATCTCCTAATGTTATTAAAAATTACATAACTCCGTTCATCAAAAAAAGAAAAAAGAAAAACACAGAATATGAGCCTTCGACATCATTTTCCAAGCATAGCCATGGATCAACTCAACCTGCACACCACCAAGAAAGTGTTGCAAATTCAATCTTTTTGACAAGGAAAAGCACACACAGAACAAGCCCTTGTCCTCTTACCAACACTGTGAACAAGGTTGATTTTATTATTGAAATCAAACCACAAATGTGCTGCATTTACAATAAGCAATGTAATAACATGAGATTGCACCAAGTACCCAATATTTAAAACATATATTACACCTAATACTACTTCAAAAATAAATCTTCTGTTGCAATCCAACACCCAAAGAAGGGCAAAATAACTATTGTGGCAACCATAGGTACAAGCTACAACCAATTAGCCATCAACAAACGTTAAACAACAAACTATAATACTAACCTTTTATTTATTGCCACGGGAAAGATGTAAGATTTAGTCATTATCTTCCTTGCCATAGTTGTATATTATCTCAATCTGCATTAACAACAAAATATCAAATTCTGGTTACAAACAATAAATCGAATAAAGTGAAGCATTACTAGCTTTTTTTTTCACCAAAATTTCAGAACTGCATATTTAAGAACAAAAACAAATAATATGCAACATACAATGTAAAGAAGTGCATAAGAGGAGAGTGAAAGCAAAACACTGTAAGCCATGCCCGATAAAATAAATAATTTAACAATTGAAAACAGAAGAGAACAATGGATTATAGCAAATTACCCCAGCAGGTGGAGGCGGGTTTCTACAAAACTTAGAACCACCAGGAGCCCAAGGAACTGCACAGAGAAAAGATAAGTAAGTTTAATTTCTTATAAAAAATAAATTAAAAAAGACAGATAATTAAGCTTCAAAAATTGCTGAGATTAAGGTAGTTCTAAGACTTGAGAAAGAACCATGGGAAAGACTGTTGCATATTCTCACTCATATAAGATCAATTAAGTCTATGCATATTAATAAGAACAACTCCAAAACAGTGTGAATACAAGCATAGATGCCTTTTCTCATATCAAACCACATTAACATTTTCGAGCTCAATAGAGACTGAAAATAGAAGTCTCTTTATTAAAGTAGTCAAATCATACACTCTTTCAAGGATGAAAGCCTAAACTTAAACTCTCTCATTGCAACAGAAAATGTAAGAGGATAAAAAATTTCCTTCATATAAGAAGAGACAAAATAGCATAGGAGAAAGAAAACTAGGCTTACAAGAATTCATAACCCTTATCCATTCTATTTCATTGTACATTCTGAGTTCCACAGAAATAATAAAAGAAACAAATAGTTCCGAAATAATTTTAAAATTCCTACGATGATTTTTACAGAAAGAGTCTCCTTCCATTAATGATACACCTTTTCTCAAATTTCAGATATTCTTCTCAAAAGTTTCATCATTTCTTACTGAAATGAAGGGATGTTGGCAGGAAATTATACAAAAGTCTCTTAGTTTCTGGGTTTTGGTTACTGTTACTGTTATTTTCTGGGTTTTTGCTTGTTGTTCTTAATTCGGCTGGTTGAGTTGGGAGAGGTATCTATCACAACTGCAGGTCCAAATATAGATTCTTAGTACCAGAGCTCTACAATAAAGTACTTACCAATATAAGGATCAGGGTGCCGCCACTTATTATAGCTTGCTTCAGCAACATCAATCAGTCTATCAATTGTGTCAAGATCCTCCTGCAGGTCCACCAAAAGAAAACGTAACCAGATAGCCTAGCACTATAAAGAGCATAAAACAGAACGCAATCCAACTGTTAATTTTGTGTTCTTAGCTGGCTGCTTCAGTGGTCATTAAAGCTCAATGCACTATTGTAAAAACTTCACACAAATGAACAACCAACAATCCCAAAGCATGATCATATCAGCATCATCAATCAATAGGAACGATATATCACTGTTCTATAAGGAAATGAACAGGATATCAATAATCAGCGTGAAACCTTGTCAAGCCCATCTTAAATCCATGAACACACAACAAACAAGAAATAAAAAAATAAAAAAACCATTTATTACACTATGATTCCTGTAACATTTTTGCTCAATGCAGCCACCATAGTTTACGATACTCAAGCAATTACATGCGGCACTTTATACAGCAAATGCACTTTGCAACTAAGCCTTCATTTACTAAAAAAATTTCAAGCAACTGTGACTAGTAACCGCAATATATTACTATAAAAAAAAAAAATGTAAAATTCAATAAACGAGTATGATGACCAACTTGAAAACTCAACCAATTAAACTAATTCAAACAGCAAGACTCAGGATTACCAACACATAACGATGTTATCTATTAATTCAGTTCAATCAAAATATCTATAGTCATATTCGGCATTTTCTCCTATATTTATCGATATATTCACTTCAAATACTCTATATATAGAGAACACACACACACACACACAAAAGGAATCCTAGCAGGAAAAATGTTAGACGAATCGAGAAACAAACGTAGAGTTATTTTGAAGTTAATGGAAAGGTAATGTACCACATGTTTGTTGGCTTCGAACCTGACGCGAAGGTCGTCGGCCTAGAGGAGAAAAAATAAAAATTCATCAGATCTTATTACAACCAATTGAAGAAATTGAATCGAAAGGCTGAGATAGATCGGAAATGATGGCAGAGGCTTCACATCTTTGTAAAAGAGGTGGCGATGGACGGCCCAGTTAAGTGTCTCTTTGAGAGCACGGCGATAGAGGATCCTAACTCTCTCTTTTTGCGCGGCTCGCCGCGCCAGGTACCCTGCCGTTGATACTGCTCCGCTCATCTTTCTCTCCCCGTCTCAGTCGTTCGTTTCTAGAAGTTCCTCTCTTTGCTTATGCCCCCTGTTCTTTTTCCGGAAAAATGTCAAACAACCACCAAAACGCAGCGTTTCCTATTTTCCTGCTTTTAAAAGAAAAATAAAAATAAATAAATAATACGTTTAAATGTTTGCTAAAATTTTGTGTATAGTATGTCTTTTTTTTTTTTTTTGGGTGATCAGACGTAACAATCAGCTTGCATGCACTTTAACTAATTCGATAAGATTCTGAAATTAACAATCACGTAAACCCTCCAATAATCACCTCTATTAATAATCAAAGGAAATTGAATTCAAAACCTTTTGAATAATACGTTCAAGAATCATTATCGTCTCATATGATTACCTAGATGGTGGTTACTTGTGTATAATATGTCCGTTCATTAATTTTTGGTGTTTGATATTCTTGGGTTGTTTTAAAAAATTATTTTTTAATTAAGTATTTTTTTCAAAAAATATTAGTGAAGCTTTACAGAAAACCTTTTTTTTTTTTTTTTTTGTGGAAAATGTTATACTCAACCTCTTCTCATAATCCCGATATGAAAATTTGTGATTGGTCAGTTCGTAATAGGTACCACCTAATAAATTGTAACTAACCAATTACGAATTGTCATGTAGGGGTTATGAGAAAAAGTTTGTGAGAAAAGGTTATAGAAGCAAGATTCCTTTTTTTTTCAAAAATACTTAACATAACTACTACTAAATGTCATGTCCGACTGAAGCCCAAGTCCGTACGAGACGCAATTAGAATTAACTAGTTTTGATCCATTGGCTAGATTTTACCACTACTACAGGACATATATTCATGTTGAAATCTCTATTTTAAAAACCGAACGGACAGGACTCGGTAACTTCTTCGTTCCGGTTCAGGTCTTAGGGGGGTTTTTGTAATATTTTAAAATTATAAGGGTTAATGAAATTTTATAAGGGTGTTTTGGAGATATGTCAAAAGTTTAGGGATTAATGGATTTTTTGGGGTATTTTTGAAATAAATAAAAATTTTAGGGATAATTTGAACTTTTTAGGGGAATTTTTGTAATGTATTAAAATTTAAAGGATTAAAATGTAATTTTTTAAAAAATAAAATTATCACCGATGTCATCAGTCCACCCGTGACCCGAGCAGAAAAACGGGTTGCCCTCCTGTCCGAGTTTTAAAACAATGGTTGAAATAGAAGATATGGACTCTGCTTGAAATTATATTTTGCTTATACACAAAACAGTTAAAAGTTTGGTCGATTTGGCACTGGTTTATCAAACCTCGATTCATATAATGAATTCTACAAATTAAGAATGAACCAAAACCAGAAAGCCATGTAACTAAAACCAATATGAGAGATTTACACAGCACTATGATGATCATAGTCCATAGACACAAATCAGTTACAACTTCAATCATCAAAAGAATGCTATTAGACCTACCTAATTCAACAGATTCTCTCAATTACTTTGTATACATACTGGATTAAACAAGCTTACAAAAGGGATACCATGCTGTTTTTCCACCCAAACGATCTTCGCCGTGTGACTGGGGGCGTGAAGCTAAGTCCAGCCATTTCCTTGAGGGCTTGCCCCTGCTCTACAAACCTGATCAGCTTTGCGACAATGGCTGCACTCTTTTTGATGTGGTTTATATCCTTTGTATCGCTCCACAATTGGTTGGCCAGCTGTAGCCTTCTCCGTTTCGAGTCCAATCCAATATTCCACCTCTCGAAGAGTTTCATCCTCTCTTCTTCTGAAAGCCTTTTACGCATCAGTTTGCTCAGCGTCGCTCTCTCACGATGAAGAGCCTTCACACTGTCTCAGGAAAGAGAGAAAATGTTAGAAGAGGATGTAGAGTCACTCACATACATGACATTTAAGCTATGCACATCCAGAAAGCAAGCCTGTATGAAAGGGGTAGAAAAACAACCTTGAACCAAAAGTAAGAGTTCGACCATCTACAACAGCCTGATTTCCTTGAGAAAATGTTTCCTTGAGGAAGGAAAGTCTCCGATGCTCTACCTCCATGTAAACAGAATCTGATGGATCACCTTTAAAGAGCAGGAAGAAATATGTTCTGTGGATCAATGAAACATTGCAACTTTGCCATAGTTCAAATATAGCTCTTTGCTGTCTCTCAAATACCAGCGGCCAATCATTAATCGCCAATGCTTCATGCATTGGATCCAATCCCACATCTTTCACATTCTTTTCAAAGTTATCAGCTTTTAGTCCTGTCTCCTGAACCTAGAATGCACATGTAGAGCATGCATCAAACAATGTCAAAGGAATCAAATTCATAAGAGACATACTGAAAATGATAAAAATTCTAGCAAGAAGAAATAAGTAAAAAGTTGTCACCTGATTTTTGGCCATTTTCTCCAATCCTGCAACAAAAGTATGAATGCTAGTGATATCCTCGTCTGCAGAGGTTTTGATGGAAGCAGTCCCCAGAGAAGATGAAGAATCATTTCTTGATAAACTTGCATTGTTTTTACCATGATTGAATAGTGAAAATTTTCTTCGGAAACCTTCTGGTCTTCCAGGAAAGTTTTTCTCCATCCCATTGGGTGGAGTGCTCTCAATTTGTTCTCCATTCTCAAGGCCAGAAGTAGATGAGCCAGCCATGAGATTTGCTCTACAACTCCAGCTCCTCGTTAATGTTGAGTTTCTGGAACTTGACATATCTGCTGCCAAGGACCTTGGAGATTGTTCACCAAGATCAGGGTGACTGACAAGAGAATCAATGGTCCTTTTGTACATTATTCAGTCTCTGCTCCAATGCACCATATCTAAAACCATTTTGGATATTGCTCACTTCTCTATCTCCATTCACAGGGTTTGATATTATTTCCCGACCTCTCGCATCTCCATTTTCGTATGTCAAAGCCAGCATTCCCTCATTGTCGGTATTTGATAATCTATGGGATTCATTCTTATCCCCACTTGTCTCTTCCATCTCAATACATTGAACTTCCTTGCAGTATTCACCAGAACCTTCCGCAGCTCCAATTGCATTCTCCTCTAAAACATTACCTGAACAGGATCTTACAAAATTCTTTCCAATCGACAGAGTTGATGATGTACACTCAGACAAAGAATGGTCTTCGGTATTCTCCTGGTCGTACAGATCATCAGAATTACTCCCACTCTGTGTGTTGTAATAATGAGTTCCGTGGGACCTTTTAGCCCCTACATCCATATGATGCGAATTGGCTACAACCTGATGACTCTGATATGGAATCTTCCCATCTACCATTTGCTTGGTGCTTTGGATGATGATGGATAGCAGCCTGAACATAAAAAGGAAAAAGGAGTTACTATTGCAGCATTACTTTGTGTATAATGAGAGCCTACAGTAATTAGGCATTAACATAAACCTCTTGTCTTGTGTCTTGGTCATGCCCAACCATTCTTAGCAAATCCTCAACCCGAGATTGAGCAAGATCTCGTTGCTTAGTCAGCTCCTTAATCTCCTTCTCCATCTGCATGAAGTAAAACCCAATTTATATCAGCAAATGTGTACTAAAATATGTGTTAAGCTCAGCCTCAGTCCTTTTTTGACCGGTGAAAACAGATCATACTACACAATACATATGATTTAAGGTCCTTTTCAGTCGTATAGTCAATCAAACAGCAAAATCTATGCATATAGTTCAGACTAGGCCAGCTGATTATGTGTCGTGTAAATTGGTAGAACTAGAGACCTGCAATACACATAACTGTCGCAAAATAATATTCCAGAACTATAATTGAAAATTCATTCATTTATGCGACAGATTCAATTCATTGAAGTTAAAACTTTATCATGTTACTTCTAAACTATGTGCTTTAACACAATGTTTATCTTTGATGAGTACTTCTAAAAGGAGTGCACAACAGATACCCATATACAATAAAGCATGCACACAGCTATCTATATATGCATCATTTTAGACACCCCTAAAAATGAGACTAAGAATCAGAATACTTGAACCATTCATGTATGCACAAAAATTTCTGATAAATACTTACAAGTACGATGTTGACAAATCAATTGTATTTAGGTGTACCTAATTTTTGTATGACAAGGATGTGTTGATGCGCAACATATTTCCAAATGATTTTAAAATGGAAAATACAAACCTTCTGGATCTGAAGATCTTTCTTTCTCAGTAGTTCAGGATAATCACAACTCGATGAAATAGGGGCTGGACTTCTCAACTCACTTTCCAATCTAGCCAATTCTTTTTGCAAATGCTTAACCAATGCCTTATCAGACATGACCACGTTGACCTGTGCTTTTGTAGTAACTTCTTTGGCACAACAAGCAAACAAAAGAGTGTTTCTGGTTTGCTCAACATGACTACGAGCAGGGCTTAGAGTGCATATAATGGCAGTTCTAGCATTACCACCCAAGCAAGGCTGAAGTAGGCGCGTCAACTTAGAGTCTCTATAATTGATGTGTCCATGTCTTCCTTTACTGCATTTATCATTGAAACATATTGACTAGTAAGTTAAATTACTAACCCCTTTACCATAAATCTCCGAAAGGAACAAAAATGAACCATAATGGCAAAGAGGACTCTTTGGAGCACTCAATGCAGAAATATATTCATCGTCATGTCTAAATAATCTAGCCAAAGCAATTTGTGCCGATCTTGAACTTTGATTAACATATTCAGAAATAGGCTCAAGCTTTGTTTTTCAAGCCGTAACTCAGTTTCAATTCTGATCAACTTAGTTGAGCTAAACTGAAATAGCACAGTTTTTGACTTGGCTCATAACAATATGTTTAAATAACTTTACAAAGTCCATTATGTTAAAAAGTGAAACCAAAGTTCCATCTCAATGTTTTGCATTGAGAAAAGTTCTCAAGGTAATCATTACTACAAATGACATCCAGAACAAATCCTGACATTCCTTTGGAAATTAGCATTATAAAAGAGTTGTTATTGAATAAGTGTTATCAGCTCTTCGGAAAGTGAACCACCACTAAACTATGTCAAAAACATTGGCTACAACAAGTTTCATATTTCTGACCACCAATTAAACTCAACCAACCTTAGCTTGCGAATGACAGTGCTCAGAGTCAGTAAACTACGGTTTATGTGGCAACCTTCCTTTCAATCTTGCACCAGTTGACAATGCCTGAGATGCACGCTCACTCCCTGCCAAATCAATAAAATTCTGCAAACAAAATCAACTCAACATGAGTTACCTACTTCTTGTCAAAGTTATAAACAGAGATTACTCTCTATTGATTTAATGGTCCATACCACACTGGCAGAAAGGGTTGCTGAATTTTCTTTGCCTAAGAACTCTCGAGCAGAACTTTCAATTGTCTACACAAATTAATATGCAAAGGTGTAAGTTGCAACATCCTAAAGCATTGAAATAAAGTATATGTTAACAACTACTAAAACCAGAAACAAGAACAGAGGTCAGGGCAAACCAATCTAATAATTTGATGCGATCTGGAGCTTTTGTCATTCAGTAAGGTCTCCCCTATCCGTCTTTGAGCTGGCAGGAAAACAATAATTATATAAAGATACAGCATCATCTTTGAGCTGGCAGGAAAACTTAATTAAATAAAGATACAACATCATCCAGCAATAATGGAGTTTGAAAAATGCTTTACCTTCACAAATGGAAAGGAGTTCCTTTAAATGGTTCCAGTCCTTCAGAGTTTCTTCAGTGACTTTTTCCACAATAGTTCCTTTCTGATGAAAATGAGAATTCATGAGAAAGAATTTGGTGCACTCATTACATAAACCTAATAAGGACGATAACATTTACCTCCGGATCGTCTAGCAGTCTAAGTGAAGCATTATCATTGCCAAGGAGATCTCTAATAGATTCATTGTAGATCTCAATTGCTGAGAACTTCAAAACAAATGCTCTTTCTTCATGCTGCAATTATATAACCAATCAAAAGTATTTATGAAGAAATTCAAAGGTGAAAAATGGAACTCAAACACACTATTAGAAAGTTTATTACCCTATGTATATAGTCAAATATATCAGCTACTGTATGCTCAGTTATTCCAGTCATGGTGTATGTCTTTCCACTGCTTGTTTGACCATATGCAAAAATACTCGCTGGGGACAAAGAATTTAACCAAATTTTTCACTTGTCATGTCATTAAGAATCGAGGAAATCCAAAAGAAAATGATATTACAATACCAATGTCAAACTTACTGTTAACACCACCAACAACTGAAAGAGCGATTGACTTCGCTCCATCTTCATACACCTGTTTTGTAGAACAGTCGCCCCGAAATACTCTGTCTATCAACAATAAAAGAACAAAGGAAAAACAGAGTGAACAATCAAATTATATCTGAATACACGTGAAAACATCTTCTCATAACAAATGCTTCCAAATTTAAACCATATGATTTATTGTGGGAGCAAAATATCTAACTACATGATTAGTATACCTATTTTAGTATTTGATGCATAATCATTCCCTAATGTAGTAACACATGTAGGAATATAGATGAAATCATTGAAATGGTACTAACATTATAGCATCGTATTATAAGGTATCAATTTAGTAATAGGTCTTAAGGTTTACTAATTCATCCCATTTCCTAAAAAGATGGTGGTAAGAAATTCCAGGACTCCTAAAAATTAGATCCAAGCGTCAAACTTTCACCAGAGAATAGAAGAAGGTTGTCTAGGGTGTACTCCACAAATTAATTGAAAGCCTAGTCTTCATCAATAGTCACTATAATGAAATTATTATCTGAAATTTATGAAAACAAACAACGAATGCAGATGATAAAACAACAAAAATATGAACATTTTCCTTACCAAATGTATAGGCAGATGGAAATGTAGAACCCTCACGGAGGGTGTTTCGATATAAGATGGTGGCGTCATTGATGCATTCCCAATCAGCTACTTCATTTCCAACAATCTCCTTCTCACTCAAAGGTCTCAACCTCACCAAAACGAGAATCTTCTCCTCATGGGCCATTTGCATCTTCTCCATCTTCATAACTTCTTCCCCACTAACAGCCCCCATTTTTGACACTGCACCTTTCTTCTTTCTTCTCCACCACACCAGCAGCACCGGTTTACTCACAACAAACCCATAATACACAAATCTTCAAAGACAAAAATCAAACTCAATAATCAAGTCATACACTCCCAGTCACTCCTGCTTATCCAAAATGCAAGACTATTTAGAAGTGATTAAAAAACAAGGTTGTTGCACTTGCCAAAAATATGTAAGCCCCAACTTTCCACTACCAGGTACCTGCAGAAAACTAATCATGGGGTATTAACCACCAACCCAAATATAATAAACCATAAGTTTAAAAAAGCTTAATTACAGGTTAAATTAAGAAAAAAAATTAATCATGGGTTTTAACCAACCAACCCAAAAAGAAAAATTTTAAAATTTATTTTTTGGCCAACCAACCACCCGAAAACAAATGTACAAACTAAAACAAAGATTAGTCAATAATCATGAGGTAGTTAAGATTTAAGATTGAAAGCTGCTGCCTAATCTTTAGTCCTAAGCTTTCTTTAACAAAAACAAAATCACTTCATACTCTTTACTTAAAAAGTATCAATTGCATTGTCAGAACAGTAAACTTTCCAAAGTAGCAACCAACCATGCTTGAAAACCAAGCAACAAAGAACCTTCCATATAAAATACATAGACATTTACCTGTAAGAAACCGTTAACAAGCAGACTTCTGCAATGCAGTTCTGATAAAAGTTACCAAATACAAATAGTCAGAGATTCTATCCAACAAACCGCCACGGTTTTTTAGCTCCTTGTTCTGATCTGAAATCAATTAAAAACACTAACTATTAAATGCTAGAAATGATCCTGATTTCCAAGGACTTGAACGTTTCTTAAGAAAAAATAAATAAATAACGGTAACTATTTTATGAAAATTTACAACAAATCTTAGATATAAATCCTACTAAATTTACCTTCAACTCTTCGAATATCAAACCATTTTGAAATTTAAATTTAAAAAAGGAAAATGGAAAATCAGTTAACTAAGCAGACTTTTCGCGGAGTTCATCCAACCAAACGTGAATTGGAAGAGCAAAATATGAAGCGAGTTTCCAGGGAAATAGTACTTTACGCGTGGAATAAAGGTTAAAGGAAGGATAAAAAGGAGAATGTGAGTGAAGACGAAGGGTAAAAATGGTAGCAGAAGACTAAAACAGCTTGATGAAACAGTGAAAAACTGAAAATCGGCGATACATTTCACACTCCCACGATCTAACAAAAAAACAACAAAGCTCAGATAAGAGAGAGAGAGAACAGTTGGCTTTTTAACAAACACATATTGATAAAATAAAAACAAAAACAAAAACAAAACGTCTCTCTCTCTCTCTGAAGTTTCTCTCTCAGAGACCGTTCTAGTGGACCAACGGTGGCGTACTGGCGTTGAGTAGCTGCAAATCTGGTGCGGCGTCAACGTCGTTGAAGTTTCTTAACGACTACTAATAATCTAGTATGGAGGGGAGGAACGACGTTAAAATTCCATTTTTGACCTTTCTTTTCTTCTTGGAGGAGCGGTGTAATTACCATTTTTGACCTTTCATTTCTCCTGGATTATAAAAGGTAAGGCACGTGAAGTAAAGAGATAAAACACTTCATCTCCCGCCACGTGGTTTCTGTGCTTTTGTCAAGCTCCTGGGCCCAGATCTCACCGTTTGATCACCTTCTCCGTCACCGTTTGATTGTTTAATCTTTTGACCATGACGTTGCTTCGCTTTGCCAAATAAATGCGGTAAATAAGTTGGATACGTGATGTAAAAACTATAAATGATCATGGATATTATCGTCTTATAATTAATATATTGATAATTAATATGAATAAAAGCATATGTTAACATGGATCCGGGATCACCATTTTAAGTTGAGACGGAGAAAAGGGTAAATTAACAGTTACTGGCGCCGGTTTGTCGGTTATGTTATTAACTACCCATTTACCCGCTATTATAAGATAAGGCTCTGGTCAACTCAACATGCCGTTAAGTCATAATGAGATTACAAAAGGATCTTTACTTTAGAATTTGGATTAGTATTAATTAATCACATTTAACTCATTAATTAATTCAATAATGGGGTATCTTCTTGTTTCTCATTGTTAGGAACTTCTGGAGGGTTATCCCAATAAGCCTTTGTGAAAGACCAAATCAAACAATACATTAATTTAGTAATAGATTTGTTAATGGAATGTATGCATCATAGTATATTATTTATAAAATAAAGATTTAATTAATTAAGTTTAAAATTGGGATGGTCAACTAAGGTTTGTGTAGATGGTTGAATTTGGTAGAGAGTAAAGGATTTTTTTTTCCCACCGAAAAAATTGTTTAATGACACTTTCCTACCCTCAGATTTTTAAAATACCACTTTATCATCCAAAATGCAAATATGTTAGTAATTTTTGTTGTGAAAAAGGGCAGGATTATCAAAAGTTAGTTAAAATGGAAGGATAGAATAGGTCATATTGTCGTTTTGGTCGGATACCTTCTCAAACCCTCATAATGTAGGTTTCAACCGGTTTAGACGGTTTGACATGATTTTAGGCGTCGTTGATCAACGTTGACTCCACCCTCAGCTTCCTCATCCTTCACTCACAAAAAGCCCCTCACTTTTCCACCACATCAAGCACACCAATCATAGGCCACCACTAGTTTTTTGTTCTCACAACCATTGAGCTGCCAGGCCCGATTCTAGTCAATTTGATTGCCGAAAATTCCACTTGAAGCCACTTGTAGCATTAGTAACACCTCTTTTCTAAAAGCCCCATCATCCCTAACCTTGGTTGTTCATCGTTCATCGGACATCAACCATTCAACAAAAGAATTAAACCACGATCGCGGCAATTGAAAAGCTATTATGGTCTTGATTGTTAGGACTATTGAAGAAGGATGGACGATGATTCATTTGGTGATAGAATGTCAGGTTATGGTGGTCGGAGTCGATCGAAATCATGCGTGAAAGTTTGATTTGCGGTGGCTGGCGATTAGAGATTGAAATTTGGTGGGGTATTTTTGTCTTTGCAATCAAAATTACTATATTTAAAGGAAATTATTATCAAAGTTTTTGTTTTGGGTGGGAAAGTGTCAATTAAGCCATTTTTTTGGATGGGAAAAAGTCGCCGAACTCTTTGGTAGCCTCATTTTGTGGCGTAATGCATGGCATTCTAGATGCTGACAAATATTTATGTAAACTTTATTTATCTAATGTAATTATAAAGTTTGGTTTTGCACGCGTACTTATAATTAGATGGGTCCATTATTTCCACCATAGGGGAAGCATAAGGTTTAATAATTTTAATTACATTTATATATCTATTAGGTGACTACCAAGAATAAGCTTTTACTTCCCATGTGATGTGATTTCCAAACATAAATAGCTATTAATATTCAATGATTTTTAGTAATAATATTACGAAAAGAAAAATAGTTAAAAGTGAAAGATATTAAAGCCTGCAAAAGAAGAAAGAGCAACAGAGAACCCATGAAAGGAGAGAGGTCCTGCAACATGCAAATCCAATAAAGAAGGCCAACTCAAAAGCTATATGTTAATATAAAGTGGGACGAAAATATCAACTACCCTTACCTTCTTCAAATGTAATTAACCAAATGATCGGACTTATAGTTTACGGTTTTCAACATTCGAAGAAGAATCCTTTTTTTTTCTTTTGGTATATGGGAGTGTTAGGGTCAATTTGCGCGTATCTCGACTATTCCTTCAGGGTCTTGAAGTTAACCGTTAGGTAAGTCTCCAATGGTTATCCCTTATTAGTAATTATAGGGATTCGAACTCAAGACCTCTTGAATAATACACTCAAGAGTCTTACATGAACCGTCAAACTACCTTAAAGGTAGTTTCGAAGAAGAAGCTTGTTTACTATTCATTTACAATGCAAGATTATATACATATTTAATGTGAGGGGGGGAGTTTGGTGCAATGACCCTACAGAAAACGTGAGTTGATGAAGAAAACCAAGCACATAAGGGACAATGACAACGGGGTTTAATTAAATGAATCACCAAAGAAACTTTATTATATAATACAATATGTGTTGCTTCATAGCCACGAAAAGCACTACCAAAAGTGTGTGGCAAAATAATTGCTTTGGACCATTTGATGATGAAGAGGACTGTTCATACATTTAGAATTTGTGGTCATTTAATTCATGGATAAAGATTGGCAACTCGCAATTTCTCAAGAGTGAGCAAGCAAAACCTTATTCGTCAGCTCGTAAATTGGCAGGTGAAACCCATAACGAGTAAGTAAAACCTATATGCGAATTGACCAATTACGAGTTGTCACGTCGGAGTTGAGATTACATTGTAAGTATAGTATTACTCTTTAATTCATAAAAAGAATTTAGTTTGGTAGAATTCACTCAAACCCAAAAACTAACTCAAGGGAAGAGAGAACCCAATCACATATATATACTTTATAACTCTACTAAATTAGTGATATGAGACAAATACAACTTCAAATAGATATATTATAGTCATCACATTTAATGATTTAAATTGAAATGATTCTCCAAAAATGAAAAATATAGTGCCAAGTATACCCTTTAAAGATAATAATAAAATAACCCTCAAAGATGTAATTTACACAACGTAAAACATTTAAATGTCAATATTAAGGGTTCTTAAGAACCATAAAAAAGTATCATTTTAAACACAAAATTCAACATCAATGTGAAATGCTATTGACTCTCAACTATAAAGAGATTTTAGAAGCTTAAAGAAAATGTAAATTATACCCTAATCTTAATTAAAAAAATTTGAAGTCTAAAAGTTTAGTGAACAATTGCTACCCACTATCGTCTACCTTTACCAATCTAAGTGATTACTTTAAAGAGAGGAAATTAAACGGTTAATAAATTTTGTCATTTACCCTAATCAACAAAGGATTAACCCCCATTAAACAATTGCTAAATGATCCATTAACAACCCCATTATGATGAAGTAGTTTGCCTATTCTTGTCAAAGGCACCATCACCATTATGATATATCATTGTTGGAGCATTTCTTGCTGATGTTATGCCTTTGATATTGGCATAAAAGAATTAAACATGTCTTAATCACCATCATCATTTCTTAGTGTGACTTAACATTACACAATATTATTCATCATTCTTTTTCTCATTTTTACTTATTATAAAGTTTTTTTATTAATCAAAGTATGTTACATAACTACGAGTGGGAATACACACTTACTGCTCGAATGACAAGACTTTAGCCATCTAAGTGGGTTATCCAGAGGTATTGTGTTCAATAGACCTAGAGAATTAGTGGAAGGTGTTTGTAGGGTGTTCAATGGACCCCTAAGAATGAGTTGATGTGGGGTGCGATCATACTAGCACTAATGCACCATATCTCATAAGAACTCCGAAGTAAGAGTGTTTAGACGAGAGCATGACTAGGATGGGTAACCTCTGGGAAGTCCTCGTGGTGCACCTCTCTTTAAAAAAAAAAAAAAAAACCCACCTCTAGGTAGCTTGGCGGATCTCTTTGGACTCTTGAGTGTATTATTCACATAAGTTCGAATTCCACATGATAACTAATAAGGGGTAGCCATTGAAGGCTTACCTGACTGTTAACTTCAGGACCCCGAGGGACTAGTAGAGGTGTGTACAAGCTGGCTTGGACACCCCCAGATACAAAAAATAATAATAAAAAAAATATTAGTTGAGGTACGCACAAACTTAGTCCGACGCCCTGGTTATCAAAAACTTTTTTAAGTAATTCCCTCTGTTATATACTTGTATGCATGATCAAATTTTTAATTCTATAAACTTTTTGACCAAAGAAGCATCTCAACCACCTCTCTCAATCGTGTAACCAATCAAAGTATAATTATATGATTCAAAACAGTATTAGTCCATTGTCAAATTAATTAATCCATGTATAAATTATATAATCCCCTTATCAATAAACCGCCCACTTCAATAGTCAATTATGACTTCTTGTTTTTTTTTTTAATAGTTATTTGTTGAATAACGTATGGCCTTTAGATGGAATTAAACTATGTACTCATTTTAAGTGTCCATTTCAATGGGTCAGAAGTAAAAGTGAAACCTGATAAAGAGTTATGGGTAAGCCCAACAATTTTTAATGGGCCTTATACATGCCAAATAAAGTATGGGCTTTGAAGGAGTCATAAAGCTAGGGCCAACTCACTTTGTATGGACCTGGAATGACCCGGTTGAGGGTTAAGCCCAAACCCATTCTCTGTGAATATTATTAACCTGTATTTACTTACTAATAAGGGTAATACTATACTTATAACCTAATCTCATAAATTTTATCTCATAATCCCAGCAATTGGCAGCTCAAAACAATCGGTCACCTGCCCATCCAATTGGGGGTGGGTCCCGCCCACCTTTGCCCGTTGTGATGCATCAGCGTCGAGGTTATGAGAAAAATTTATAAGATTGAAGTTGTGAAGCCAATTTTTATTGCATTAATAATACCACACTTACAAAGATTCTATACAAAATATTTTATACAAAGTGATGTCTCAAAATATGATTGGATGAATTAATATAAAAATTAACTTAATAAATGCATATTAAATTATGGTGAATGATATATCAATGCAAAAGTATTGTCACATTATTTTGTGTAGAGTTTTTGTAAGTATAATATTACTCATTTACTTACTAATCTTGGTTTCAGATAAGATTATCATAAATGATATATGTGTGTGCAATCGATTAAAAACACCTGTTCATATCTTTATCATGGGCCTACTAGGCATCCCAAATTTTGATTTTGTATGGTTCAAACAATGACTCAAGATTTGGATATCATAATGGCATGCATAATGTATAGTGTTATGATACAAGTAATAGGACAAGGTTATGGTGCCGTGGGAGACATGAAATGATAGGAAAAAAAAAAGGATGAGAGAAAAAAGCAATGGCCATAAAATTAAGCAATGGTGGGTCAAGGGAGATTTTAGATTGGTGGATCAAAATAGGTTGGGGGAGGAGCTTTCATCTTTGAAGAAAGTGGGTAAATAGGTAGAGTGGGTTCACCACAAACACTTTGTTATACCAAAATTTCTTGACTCATTTATCACAAACTCATTATATTTCAACATTGCTATCTTGTCTTGTGGCCTTGTGGGGTTCCACTTCCACCACACCTTCTCAAATCAAAATTATGGACCCCCTTGTTACTATAATTTCAATTTATACCCTCAATTTAGAGCTTCTTCAAGAGTAATTATCTAAATAACAAAATCGTTATTATTTTATCAAAAGACAATTGCTATATATCTCTATAAGATGAATTGGTCTACTAGTTTCAAATATATAATATTTTACATTCATTCATGGATAGCCTAGATGGTTAGGGCGAATCATGAATAATGTGGATAGGCCCACAGGTTTTAGGTTCGATTCCCCATCCGAGCATCCATGATTTAAATGAAACACTTAGATTAGTCAAGTTGAGGTGTGCGTAAGCTAATCCAGTCAAGTTGTAAGCTGACCTAGATATCTTGGTAATTGGTAATCTAAAAGGGTTATTAATAGGATAAAGATTGGTTAACAACCCAATTTTACAAACTTTCTCTCACAACCCCGACGTGGTAGCTAGCAAATGGGTAGGAGAGAATAACGAACAAGGTGGACCCATTTGCAAGCTAACTAATTGCGAGTTGCCACATCCGGGTTGTGAGATAAAGTTTGTAAATTTGGGTAGTAAGTATAATATTACCCTTAGGGGCCGTTTGGATAGGGATAATATTAGATAATTAAGGTAATATTTTTTAAATTTAGCAAATGACGATGTTTGGTTGGTTTTTAAAAAATTATTCTCGGAATATTTTATGATAAACAGTAGCATTTGGGGGGTATATTGTCTGGAATCTTAATACCTTAAGGGGGAGGGGGCGCTGTTATTAAAACTTACCCCTGCTAATACAATTGTGTTTCCCATGTTGCCCCTAACTAGTTGAGCATTTGGTCCAAATTAACCTTATATTTGTTAACATTTATAAAACACCTAATTCACTCATGTAGACACTTTTGTCCTAGCTTTTTAAATTTTTCGGACGACATTGCTTTATTATTATCATTATTTACATAAATTTCATTATACCCAAAACTAGCAACCATTGCTAGCCACTGTCGATCGCCACCAAAGGCTGTCAAAAGTAGCCATAATGGTGTACAATCGGCTATATATGGCCGGCTGTGCACTGGTGAGGCTTTTTCTAACCATGGATCATCTATGGTCGAAAAAGGCCAGATCTATGGCCATCTCATGACCAGACTGCTGGCACGCCTGATGGTGGTGGTGCCGCAATGGAGGCTTGGGGTGGGTAGGGGTGTTTTTGTTAAGTTTAAAACATTTTTTATTGTTAGGGTGTTTTTGCTAAATTTGAAAAGTAGGGGGTTAAAAGTTCATTTAAAAAATAATAATAAAAAATATTGTTATATTAATATTTTAAAAATAAGGGTAATTTAGTAATCTATATAACATATCCATCAATTTATTCTCCTAACCAAACATATTATTCATCAATTTATTCAAACCAACCAAACACACTTTCTAAGCATTTACAGTAATCTTCAAGGTGATCTTTTATTCTGTTAATATAATATCCATCTATAATAAAACATTATATGATCTAAACGCCTTTATTAATATCGTGTGGATATTGTGAGTGAACATATAAGTTCAGAAAGACAAAGTTCCAATTATTATAATTATTTCCAATAACAATTTAAAAATGTTTGATAAATAGTAAATTCGCTTAATAATATAAGGTAAATAATTACATATTAATTTATAAAAATTTAGAAATTTAGTTTTTATTTGTTTTAATTCTTAAAAATAAAAATAAAAAGAGTAAACGACATTTTCCCACCCAAGGTTTGGCAAATTTTAGTTTCCACCCTTGGTTTCATAAATTGCAGATTTATGTGAATGTTATTTATCCAAAAAATTCCTCAGTTATTTTGGATAGAAGTTTCATTTAGTATTACAGGTGAAAATAATTTTTTTATTCTTCCACGAGAAGATCCATACGCAAAAGGATCATATATTTTAGGTAAGTACTTTTTTAAGTCTCATCATTACATAATTTAGTCATTTTTTTAGTACATCCTAGGTAAGAGATCCTTTGTCCAAAACTTTGATTCTACTTAAATTAGCGCCGTTATTTTTTTCTCAAAATAACTCCTATATCTCAAATTTTTTCTCAAATAACCCCTTAGAGGATCCCGACCAAGCCAAGAATCTGGCTTGATTCCAACACCATTGGATCTCCCCGACACCACCATCAACATCCTCTTATTCTCCTCACCAAAACCCCTAACTTTTCCACCCGATTGCACATCGGCGAGGTGCCGAAATTTGGCTAGAAAGGGGCAAAAAAATGCAAAAACCTAAGGGAGAGAGGCGGGGACGATAGGAGGGCAATTGCAGTCGGCGATGTTAGAGGTCTTGGTGGGGGAAGCCGACAATGCTTTTGGTGGTCTTGGGGGTGGTTTTCGGTGTCAAGACTTGCTGGAAATGCCGATTGACACTAAAAGTGATGGTCGGCTATTAGGGGTTCAATCAGACATGGAGGTTAGGGGTTTTGATGTGAGGGGTGGAGGTGGAGGCGGAGGCGATTGTAATGGTGGTGTGTTATGAGGGGTCGATTGTGTCATAAACAGGTCCGAAATGGCCTGAAATCGTTGATAGGGGTGAATTAGAGAAGTGAAGGGTTATTTTTTGAAATTTTCCAATTGGGTGAATTTGAGAAGTGAAAGGTTATTTTGAAATTTTTATCTTTGAAATAACTATTTTACCCATTTATCTATTAGATTAAACAATTATATGTTAATTTAAAGATGGAAATCTACAATTTATGAAACCTAAGAGTGGGAACTTGTAGATTTGCTAAACCTTGGGTGGGAAAATGTCATTTACTCAAATAAAAATAATATAAAGCAAAGTACTATTTGTACTAGAGTCTTTGTGACTATCTTGCCCCCACTTGAAAATAGAACATCGCTAATCCCATGGAAGGCATTCAGTTCCACACTCCCCAGCCAGATAAGTGGAACCCACCTTCTAAAGAAGCTGGCCACAATTAAACGTGCTTTTCACAGCTTTTGAGGACGCGTGATTCTTATTTTAACCACCAACAAAATGGAACAGCTCAGAATCTAACAGCTAAGCAAGCAACCATATACCGTACTCGCACCCAAGTTCACAAATGTTACACGAACGACTTTTTTCCTTTTGTTTCCGACAATAACAGAGCGAGTAGCAACGTCAAACATTGGGCAGCGCGTGAAGAACTTTAGTTTCTGAAGAGTTCTAAGAGATTCGTTTCGTTCACAGTCACTCGCGTTCATCGCAGTGGAGTGGACTGGCCCTCCGCTGGGTTTTTTTTTTTCACAAAATTTTTTTCTCATAATATTATCCAAATCCTGTATTTATTATTATTTAACTCCACCGCTTAAACTTTTTTATGTTTTCTGTCGATCGAGTTTTGCTTCTTCCTTCTTGTTAAGCTCGGTTAATTCTGCATTAATTTCTATAGAAAGCGATGTCGTTTTTGTAGACTGGAATGAGGTAGTGGTACGACCTACGAGTACGTTGTTGTAGAATAGTGAGTAAAGAAAATGCGGACGATTTGCGACGTTTGTGAGAACGCTGCTGCGATTATTTTCTGTGCAGCTGACGAAGCCGCTCTTTGCCGCTCCTGTGACGAGAAGGTAATACAATTTTAGTAGTTGTTTTCCTTAATTTCTTAATCTAGCTGAATTCATGATGATTTAATTGTTCGTAATTTGTTTCTTTAACTTAAATTGTTGAAAATTATTTGGTCAATGGCCTTATGAACACGAAGATCCGTTGGTATGAATACTGTTTAATCTGTTAAGTTAAATGGATGTAAATATGTAATTTATTTGTTGTAGGTTCATATGTGCAACAAGCTGGCTAGTCGACACGTAAGGGTGGGACTAGCGGCCCCGAGTGATGTGCCACGCTGTGATATATGTGAGAATGCGCCTGGTATGTAGGTTTAGTGATTTATATTTTTGAGAGGAATTGATAGTTGAGGTTTTGAAGTTTGTTTCTTCCCTTGGAAACGTGTATGTAGCTTTCTTTTATTGTGAGATAGACGGTAGTTCCCTCTGCTTGCAATGCGATTTGGCTGTGCATGTTGGTGGTAAAAGAACCCACGGGAGATATCTCTTATTGAGGCAGAGAGTTGAGGTTTGTGTCTCTGTACTCGAGAGGTTCTGTTCTTGTTCTGTAAATGGTATTATTGAAATCATTTTTGTTTTTCGTTTGGTATGTTTTTGTAGTTTCCAGGGGATAAGCCAGGTCATTTGGAGGAGCTAGCACTTCAAACTTTTGATCCAAGTAAAGTAAGGAGGGACCAGACTCAACCACCTAAGATCACGGCAAGAGTGAACCAGCAAAATCATAGGGCCTCTCCTGCTCCAATGCTAGATGGTGATGCTGATGGTGACGGCAAGGTGGACAATAAATTAATTGATCTCAATGCCAGGCCCCAACGAGGGCAAACTTCAAATAATCAGGTATCTGTATTCCAGAGTCTCTTTTTTTTGGTAGTTCTTTGATATCTAAAGTTATTTGTATTCTTATATATGGCCTTACTTTTGTTTGCATGTTAAGTATTGTATTTGTACTTTCAGTTGATAATTTTTTTGCTGTATTAATGTTTAAGGAACACGGCATGGATGTTCTGAGTGGCAGTAATCATGAGTCACATGGCGTGGTTCCTGTTAGATCCTTCAAAAGCGATCCTGAAAAATGAACAAGGTATAATCCTTATCTCTCATTGATCCTGGTTTATATGTTTCATCTCTTCTTTCTGTTTGGTATCTGTAGTTGTTTGAATAATTTGGTTTTGTGGAATATATTTTGGTATTCTTGAGAAGTGTTCTGAATGTTAAACTATCTCATCTTGTTTAGTATGGTTTTTGGTGTTTGATATGGTTAGTATAACATTGCTGGTAATGTTATTCTTCCTATTATATGAATATGTTGTTTTCTCTCCTAAATTCTTATATTGTATCAAAATTTTGTTATGTGATGGTGGTTTGCACATGTAAGTCAGAATTCTCCGTTGAGCATTCCGCATATCGGATGATTGCTACCTCTGGGTAAAGACTGGAAGATCTAATGAAATTCTTGTTTCAACCCATGTGTATATTTGCCTTGTTTCAGTGGAGGTCTAAAGTTGCTTTGTATGTGCATCTTGTTTATTAAGTCTTTATCCTAGTCATGTTATCTGAGTTTCAGTGAGTCATGGCTTAAAAGTTTTGGCTTTGTATTCTGGATATTATAATAATTTGTAGCTATATCAGCCTCAAGGTTTTCTAGTGGTATATTAGTCTGTGGATGGTGAAACTACACTGATAAATAACAGTGTCAGTATGTTTGTTTTAGAAATTTTTGCATGGAGTTCTCATATCTTGCAAGCATGCGCAAAACTTTGAACATATTTCTTTGACTAATGATGTTATATAAGTTGATAATAACTTTAGAAGCAAAATGTTAAAGAAAGGGTGTAGAAGTTATTTGTAAATTTGTATGCCTACAATTCTTGTGATTATATCAACCTGGCTGACTGGGCTTGGTTTTAGAAGTTGTGAGGTCTTGGAGTGCGGCTTGATTGATATGCTTTTGGAAGTTCTCTGGCTCCTAGGATCATGAGTTTCTAGCTTTGCCTACAATCATGTCGTGCAAGTACTAAAGTTACGCAAATGCTCTTTGATTTGGTAACTTGTATGTTTAATTTAGTGTTAATCTAATCTAATTAAAAGTTGCTGCTGGCATTTATGTTGATGAATTTTAAGATGAGAGTTGATATGACTGTAAAGTCACGTGAAATTAAGCCACTTTTGGTATTTGATTTGCTGAAGTAGATGTGATATGGTACTCTAGTATCATATTCTAGAATGGTAATAGATTTTTCTCTAGTTTATTAAAGTTCAAGTTTTGAGGGGCACTTTAATTGAGTTATTATAGATTCTTAAAAAAGTAAAAAAAAAAAAAAAAAAGTAGGATTCATCTTTTTTTTACTTGTCTCTGTAGACTATTAAGAGATTTGTTTCATAAAGGTCAGTGCTAATCCTCTCATTATCAGGAGCACTAGTTGGGGCAAGTATTCTACTAGAATGGTTTCATTGGATCCCAAAATGTGATTAATTTAACGACCTGAAACCAAAAATGAGGAAAAAGTTGTGTTCCTTCTAATTTCATACCATCTTCTTTTTCATTTTGGTGATATGGTTCGTTTATAATGAGGTTTCTAATACATAATGGTCATTAGTGGTGCCAAGATGAAGTATGTATTAAGAAATTGTTTAATCTTTTTTCTTTCCTCTTATGAAGTGACAATTGTCTGTAGTAAGATAAGGGTTCGAAAGGATATGGATTTTCTTCTTTGATCATTGTTATTGGATGAATAAAAAAACCTTTGTAGTTCCATCTATTTTACTATTTGTGCAATTATGGTAATAACAGAGATGCTTTTTTTCCTTGTATTTTGTGGGTGCAGAGGTGTTGTTGGTGATGTTCTACCAAACTCAGCTCCTGGATCGAGTAAATGGTTTGAACAAGTTCATAAGGGAAATTTGGTTGCGTTTTCCATTTGATTAGGATCTGTATTCGCTGTGAAAAGTTGGACAGATGAAGGAGAATTTTAACCTGTGTATCAAAAGTGATCAGGCTAACGCTACTCTGATAATGTGAATATATTGTAATATTGATACTCTGTACCAAAAATAATTTCAGTAATCTAATCAGAGTGATTCGAAAAACATCCATAATTCTATCACCAAAATGAGCAACATTGTTGATAGATTATTCAGTGTCTTTGCGATAAAAGCTCCAAAAGGTGCCAATTTTGACAAATACTTGTCTAAGTTTGGCTTGGGATTGGTTTTTTTTTTTTTTTTTTTGGGGTATCCGAGGGTGTTTGGCCAGTTTGTGCGCATCTTAGTTAGTCGCTCGGGGCTTTGAAATTTATGGTCATGTAAGCTTTCCGTGATTACTCTTTATTAGTAGTCATGGGGATTTGAGTTCAAAACCTTTTGAATAATGCATTTAAGAGTCTCAAGCGAACCGTCAAGCTATTTAGAGGTAGTTTGGTTTGAGATTGTTGCTTCTCTTATCGGGGATTGGAAAGCTCGATTTGCTATTAATATTTGAGTGGTTCTTTTCTTTCTACATACAACAAACATATGCTCCAAATTGACGATAACTTATTATCCTCTAGCAAATTAAATTTGTAAAGGTAATGAAGTACTAACTCTACCAACTTGGTTGGGTAGATGGAAAATCGAACCTGAGATCGTGCGTTTATCACATTATCCTCAATTCACTTTATCCATCTGAGTTCTCCATTGATGGATCAATATTTTACTGCTTTCACATTATAACTAATCAAATAATGGCCAGAGATACCTGATAATGCATGACATAATTTTTTTTCTAAGCAAATCCGGAAGTTTAGAGTGTAATATTATTGATAAAAGATGAGGACATCAAAATAGTCTCGATACATAGTAACAAATAGAGATTAAGAAAACTAGTAATAAGGAACCCCTAATAATCGTGAAGAAAAAGTTTGGAAACAACCAAACCACTTGGTATATGGTCGGATGATAAAACTTTTGGGTCGGTTACTTAGAGGTTTTATGTTCAAGTCTCATTTGTGACTTACTTGATCCGTTAAGTTTGTAGAATGTTTACTAGATCTTAGAGATTAGTTGCCCGAAACCGCCGGTTACCAAAAAATATAGAATCAAGCATGCATAAAGATGATGTAGTGATACACAACATTTAATCTCATCACAAATACATACTAACTAATCTCATCAAGAATAAGTTTATTAAGAGGCTAGAAGTACATTGTAATCATCAAGCAAAAATAGTCTCCATCCATGCATGGCTATAAAATTAAGCATTAACAGATTGAGCTAAGAGAACTTGTCATCACTCAGTTTTCTTCTTCTTCTTCTTATCACCATATCCTTATCTTCTGCAAATCTGTCTTTAGCTTTGCTGCAAACGATTTAGTAGACGTACCCCTTCACGAACATTCCTTTCTTTGCCTCTTCTGACTCTCCCTCACCAGTGTACTTACCCAGCTGAGCAAGTGAAGTTGGCATTGGCACGCACAAGCAGTGTCTCCTGAGCTGCCTTTAACATTCTCTGGCCTGCCTCCCCATGTCTTCAAGCAGGTGTTTTGGAGGGCTCTTGCGTACGAGAACGACACGTGCCATGGGTTCGGAGCTTGGTTCATGGCGTTCAAGTTCAGGGTTGCCTCAACCTCAGATTGCCCACCAGACAAGAACTGCAAATGAAACATGAGAATTAATGCATCAGCTGATGATTAAAATTTTATATTTATAAAAACTCTTGAAGCTTAATTTGTTTGTGAAACTCGCCATGATGCCGGGGACAGCTGGTGGGATTCTCCTCTTGAGGAGCTTGAGGGTGTAGTCAGCAACCTGTTGAGGTGTGGCCCTTTCCTTGCATTCAGCACCAGGGGTGACCATGCTAGGCTTGAGGAGGATTCCCTCAAACATCACATTGTTCTCAGCAAGGTAGAAGAAAACCTCTGCCCAAACCTTCTGGGCTACTTCAAAAGTCCTGTCAATGCCGTGCTCACCATCAAGCAAGATTTCTGGCTCCACAATTGGGACCAATCCATTGTCCTACAACATCCAAGTCACACAATTTTTCTCATTAATTCATAAACTCATCCAAGAAATTGCATGTTTCTACAGCTGAACACCAATTACCTGAGAAATGGCAGCATAGCGGGCGAGACCCCAAGGCTGCTTCCTTCACTGCCAAAGCAGATGGGCCATTGGGGATGCTCACAACAGTACGCCTAATCAATCAAATGGATTCAGTAAAAAGGAGGAACATTGATATCTAAGTCTAATTCATTTAAAAATTTGCGGTGAGAGTATGATTTAATACCATTTGGCAAAACGAGCTCCCTGTTGATAGTAAGCTGCTGTGCGAGAAGCAAGGCCATCAAGACCTTGGCACCAAGACTCATCATTGGAACCAGCAAGGGGAACCAAACCCTGTTATTAATCATTTCATCATCATCAAAAAAACCCACAAGTTAGTATCAATTTTTGCATGTATTTTCTGAAAATCTAACCTCATATTATACAATTTAGATAATTAATTACCTTGTCGACTTTGATACCAGGGACAATGTTTTGCTCAACAAGCACATCAACCATCTTTTTGCCATCAGTGGTGGATTGGTAGAGGGTCTCCTCGAAGAGGATGGCACCAGAGATGTACTTGCCGAGGCCTGGAGCTGAGACAAGAAGTGTACGGTATGCCTGGCGGTTAGCCTCAGTGTTCTCTAGCCCAATTGAGGCAAGACGTTTTCCACAGGTAGCATTTGACTCATCCATGGCCAAAATTCCACGCCCTGGAGATGCAACTGTTTTCTATACAATACCATACATATAAAATCCACATAATCAGACCCAGCTGGTACTGTTTAAAAACCCATCAACAGTTTTTTTACTCTTCACACATTATGAGTCTTTGACTTGCATGCAAGGTGATTTGAACACAACTTCTGTTTTCCATTAATGACTTACACTAAAGTTGGCAAAAAGTGAAAGCTACGTACTGATATAGCCATGCATTAAAAAGAAACAAAAACATACCGCAGTTTTGACGAGCTCATCAGCATAGGAACCAGCACGAATGGTAAGAGCAGAAGGGGCATTGGGGTGGCATCTAACAACAGAGAC
This sequence comes from Pistacia atlantica, assembly GCA_026229545.1. Taxonomy (NCBI): domain Eukaryota; kingdom Viridiplantae; phylum Streptophyta; class Magnoliopsida; order Sapindales; family Anacardiaceae; genus Pistacia; species Pistacia atlantica. Next base: position 26,278,437 of record JAPEIT010000015.1, on the reverse strand, counting down.
AGAGGGCTGACGGATGATGGTCTGGCCCTTAACCCACTCCAGACTTGTCAAGAACGGGAGATGACTTGAGGAGAGAAGCCGATGCTGAGGCCATTGTTGTTGTTTTGGTTTTGAGAGGCTCTAACTGGCTAACGGAAATCGATAACAGCCTCAAAACAAGAACTATTTTATAAATCTTATCTCCAGTACACTATCTTGATGAGCTGAGCCTCTTTACCACACATACAATAACTCCTCACTGTATTTATAATTGTCTTAGACTCTTTTGTGTATATTATCATAAGATGTCTCATTTGAGGCTGTCATGAATCTACCAATTGTGTCTCTCCATGTGGGTGATAAATTTTGCTTACTTGGCACCATGCATGCCTGGCTCAAATGGATGCTTTTATGCCCACCTCGTAAAAAATTGAAGAAAAAAAATTTCCCAAATCGACAAAAATGTCTTCTTCTATACCTTCAATTTGATTAATGGTCACTGTTTAATCACAGGATTTGATGAGACTGTGAGTTCAATATTGACGGTAGAAAAGCTTGCCACAACAGCTGTGCGATGTCAAGTCTCTAGACTTGCTATTTCCTGGCTCACCTTGGTCTAGAAACATCATGAGGTGGGTTCATTTCTTTTTTTTTTTTTTTTCTTTTTTAGGTGACATTTACACACATCTCAATTAATCTTTTGGAGCTTTAAAGTTAACAGCGGGTAAATCCCTTTAATGACCATCCCTTATTAACAACTCAGGTGGATCAACTTAAAACCTCTTGAGTAATATATCCAAGAGTCTTAATTGACCGTTGGACCTTAAAGTTAACCACCAGGCAAATCTCTTTAGGGTGATTGGGGTATCCAAATCAACTTGCATACATTTCAACTAATCCTTTGGGACCTTAAAGTTGACAGTCGGGTAAACCCCTTTAATGACCACCCATATTAACAACTCAGATGGATCGAACTCAAGATCTCTTGAGTAATACACCCAAGAGTCCTAGTTGACCGCTAGACCTTGAAATTGACAATCGAGTAAATCACTTTAGTAATCACCGCTACTTAACAATTCAGATATCAAACTCAAGACTTTATAAGTAATACACTTAAGAGTTTTAGTTGGTTATCTCTTTTTTTGGGTTTTAGTGTAGACTTGGTGTTGTGAATTAGGGCAAACACCACACAGGGTGGGCTCATTTCACTGCCCCCACATCAACTAGCAGATCCCATGGCTGATTTAAAATGCCAGTGACTTTGTGGTTTAGATTCAACCCTTATTCCCAATCTTGTGAACACTGTGAACCCCTAATGTTTACGACCCATACCAACAACAAATGTTGAAGGGTTGGTATAACTGTTCAATTGAGAGTTTTACTCTTTACTGAGAGGAAGCACTTTCCAAATTTTTTTGGGGGTAGGTTATCACATGAATAGGATAAGAGAAATGCTGCCAGAAATTTGGAATCTACAAATATTCCAACTGGAGATTACATTCCAATACAGTAAGAACATGTTTTTATTTTCAAATTCAAGTGGTAGGTATTTTGTTTCAATCTTAAAACTGTCCACTGTTCTAATATTAATCTCGCTAAAATGGTTTGTGTTATAATGTTCTGAAATAATCTAAAATACTGCTTTGGTGGATGGTTAAATCTCATCAATTGGGTGAGAAGGTCTTCTAACATCCTTTTGAAATAAATACGACCGATCAAAAAAATGTATGTCTTCTTAGAACAAGAAAAACAGATTTATTATCTTTTTTTTTTTTTTCGGTATCCGAGAATGTCTGAACTAACTTGTGTATATCTTAACTAGTTTTTGGAGCCGTGACATTGACAGCCAAGTAAACCTCAAATGACTATCCCTTATTAATAGTTGTGAGGATTTAAACTTAGACTTTTGAATAATACATTCAAGAATCACAAACGAATCCATTAAGCTCTATAAGTATTCACAAAAGGATGTACATAAGTAATTTTTTTTTTCTTATGGGTAAAGCTGAATTAAGGGTTCAAATAAGTACGGTCCCATCTAAATTTCTAAGTAAAGCACAAGAAGTTCATTTGAGTTTCAACTTCAAGGGTGCATCCGAATGCTGCCTCAATTATGTTATGAAACTAGGCATGGTAATGAGGCAGGACAGGGTAAGGATCTCATTCACTGTACCCATCTCCACCCTCAAAATCACTCCCCACCCCGACTCCATCCTCTTTACGGGGATGATAGAAATTCCCTTTTTCCGTCCCCAAAGAGGAATGTTGGAGACTCCCGTCCCTATCCCGTTAATTTTATATAAACATAAATTAATTTAAGCATTACCAAACACAATAGTTAATTCTCGTCTACATGACAAACAATTAAATTAATCGTTTAAACATAATTGATTTTACATAAATATGGATTGTACTTGTTCAATTGTTTAAGGTGTGAGAAATTGAAAAAATATGGGTTTATATATATATATATATATATATAATTTTATCTATTATATACGGGGCACAGCTAGAAGAGGAGGGGGGAAGGCATCACCAACCCCCGCCCCATCCCCGAGGACGAGGATTAAAACGCCCCCCACCCCCGCCCCTATCCCCGAACAAACCGAGGTTCCCCGCCCCATATAATGGGACAAGTCCTCGGAGTTCCAAGGAACATTGCCATGCCTATATGAAACAGCAAAATCTAAATGTCATGGAGCAGAACGGATTCGCATGGTTGTCAATTATCTACTTAATTTACATAGCTGTCAAGATTCTACTAAAACTCGAATAATTAATGAGAATCTTAATTCAAGGAGAGATCAGCGATGCCAGCAATCAAGTTATCGAGTGAATCATCTTTCAAGTCCTTCCATGACCCCGAATCATCAAAGGCTGATGGTGTTGATTGAAAGGTATTCCTCTGAAAGGGCCTTGTTCAATTGTGTAAAAAGCTCTTCTTCCTCAGCTGAAACACCCAAATCCCAGACCTTGAATATATCCTCTGACAAGGGTTCCAATTCAACTGCTGAAGGATCTAAATCAAGCCCGGAACCAATGGTTTCACTCTCTCTCTTGCCATCCTTGTAAATTTCCTTGCCCTCCTTGTAACTTGGTAGAAAAGGATCTCCGACAAAAGTTTCTGTAGCATCATCACCCTGAAAAACTGGTGAAAGTGAAATACCATTATTCTGTTTAATTGGACAACTATCACTGTTTGTTTCTGAGTCCACAAGGATTGGAACAACACCATCATTATCATTTGTTACTGGGAACTTCGCAGTTTCTGCCTCTTTACTTGGAGTATGTATCATAATGTCAGTTTCTCTGGGAGAACCACCACTTCCAGCTGCAGAATAGGAAATGGGATACAGGCTCAGAACTAACAATTTCTAGTAACGCATCTTTCAGAGCATTCCAGCTATTATCTGAAACTTCAGCATCTTTAATCAGGCAAGAATCAACCCAGGCTAAATCTTCCGGGGAAAGCACATCTCCACTCTGATTAGACTGCAAAGATTCAACAATAAGCGAAGAAATAGACCCTTCCATCATCTCATCCCCTTGAGCCATTGGCTGCAACAATCAGTATAAAGAAGAAAAAATAATGTCATGTATTGTAGAAGTTCAATGAATCCAACGAAGGGTAACATCTGAAAATTTTGATGATTTCACAAGACATCAAATTACAGATATCAAAGCATCTAATACTAGCAAGACTTGATCTTAAAAAAAACCACCGAACAAGAAGTCCAGAACCTCATCATCACCACAGCAAAATGGACAACCAGAAGTAATAAGTGCCAATCATATTAGTGTACATGAATGAATAGGTTTATTCAAAGCATACATTCACCAAAACTTTGACTGGTAAACCAAGCACAGCCCTTCAAATAGTGTTAAATATAAAAGAAACAATAGCTAAAGAATAAGATTTGGCATAGACATAATCACTTGAAGAAGCTGAACATTAAGGCAATAGCAAGTAAATGTTAGATAACCTGCTCAATGCTTTAAAAAGTTTATGCAATTTGGGCTGCTCAGTCAGATATTAGTTAACATCTCAAACATTCAAGTCATGTACTTAAATAATTCAAAGTTCCTATAATGGATTCAAATTAAGTGTTAGGCCTACTACATGCATTTCACCTCTAACTAATCCACAAATGATAGCGATTCTCTAGTTTTTATACTGACCTAAAATGCCCAAACAGAAATATACCCCTCAGAGGCAGAGCTCCTAACATGCCAAATCAGAATTTGACTGAACTTAATAGCAACAGTTGCTAATCTGACAGTTTAAAATTACTACACTCTAATTCATTTTCACTGCTAGTTTCTGCTACGGGTGGGTTCCCAACATTCAGCTTCAGCACGAGCCCGAATCTTCAAGCTCAAAGAACAAATGAAATTCCAACTTTCTGACAAAAAGTGTGAACCATCACAAGTAAATTGCAAGAAACATGCACTTTCATTCGCAAAATTCAACTACATAAAAACAGAAATGCTTTTCTCTGAAAAATGCTTCTGCAAAACGCTTATCCGAACGAGTGTTTTCTAGTTGAGAAACAGAAATGCTTCTGAGATTAAACAATGTTTCAGAAGCAGGTAGCCCAACATGTCCCAACACTTTTTACAGAATTCCAACTAAAATTTCTAAGAGCACTAAAACATGATCACAAATAAAACATTTACAAAAGATAAACTGATCATGAAACTATTAAACATAATAATATAATTGAAATAATTAGATGAAATAAACAGAGAGAGGATTATACGTACTCAAAATTGGAGCCCTAATTTATGCCATAAGGTGAAAAAAGGGCGGAGATTTTTGATTTAGAGAACTTTCGAGGGAATAATTCAAACGGTGGCGTTCCAGAAAGGCAACGCATAAAGATTTTTTATTTCCGAGTTAACGATGATTGGAATGGGGTTAAGGACAAAGGTTACATTATGCGACATCGTTTTAATGGGTAGTGGACATTGGAAAAAAATAAAATATTTCCGTTGCCGGGAATCGAACCCGGGTCTTTCGGGTGAGAGCCGAATATCCTAACCGAACTAGACTACAACGGATTAACTGAACTAGTTTTATGTAAAAATGTTTATATATTATTACAGCCTGTGCACATGTCCAAACTCCAAATATTGAAAAATATTATCAGATTCCATATTTATGAAGTTCAACCTCTCAAATGTGTAATACAACCTCAAATAGCAAAGAATAGTTCAAGACCCGTAGCAAATTAAGAAAAACATAATCAAGACTTAAAAAGCCAATAATGAGCAGAGGTAGTCCTCCACACACAGAGTAATTGGAACTAGTAAGTGCAAATGGCTTTGATACCATAAAGAGTACTAGACCACCGTTGACGGTTTCAGAAGGTTATGGAGTTTATGCATGTGGGAAACTATAATAATCGGACGTGAGGGATAAGAGGAGGGTCTTGACAATAGATTCAACCGATTGTCATGTTGATCGGCTATCTCCATGTAGGTCGATTATCATAGTTTCCCACATGTATAAACTCTATAACCTTCTGGCTCCGTCGACGGAGGTCTAGTACCCTTTATGGTATCATTAAGGCAGTTAAAGCATTGACAGTTAAGGTCAAATGGATTATGACTGGTGACTATATCATATTGATAATAGATAAGCAGCACGAGTGTTAAAATGAATGAATGGAAAGTCCAGGGTTCTCGTATTGCCTGGAGTGATCATGAATTGAGTCTGTCCGAAACTTCAAAGGTGGAGCACTAGAGTTGTTCGAGACTTAAATCTGATGGTTGTTGTATCATCACTGTTATCGTGCATAGTAGAGTCTATAGAAACTACTAGAGTTTCCTTTTTATTAAGAGACTTATAACTTGTCACCCAAGAGTTTGGTAACAGTTTAATCAAGTCATCTCTAGAGAACTGTCTATGAGCATATAACATATGTTTTTTTAACATTTAAGAACTTGCCACATTTTTTATCATCCGTTTATAGGTACTGATTTTAATTTTTACATTAAATGAGTTTAAGCTCATACATTAGAAATATAAAAATAAAAAGAGTTTATGCTTATATGTTTAGACTTGTAAAATCTTTTTACAATTCCATTGTCGGATTGGAATTAGGTCTTTTGGAAATTGAGTTTCCAAATACTCCCTCAGTTTCAATATGCATGTTGTTTTAGACTTACTACTTTTTTATAAAATTAAATGTCGTTTGACAAAAAAGTTGAACGACCCTCTCTTTTTTCTCATTTTATGTCTCCTATCTCCTATCTTTTTCTTTTTCTCTGACCCCTCGTCTCCTCTCTCTTTCTCTTTATGTTTCGTAGTGTGCCCTTCATTTCCAGTAAATTCAAAATCCCTCATCTCAATTTCAATCATTGAAGAGTAAATAAGAACCGACAAAGTAGGAAAGATAAAATTTGAGTCAACTTTTGTTAATGTAAAAGACTGCTAACAAATTATCGATTGAGGATTTGTTTACATTAAAAAAAAATTACTTTCTTATAAGAGAGAAGAGGGAATAACATTTATATACCATCAAAAGAACCCCATCTCAAGTCAAGCAATTGACCAACACAATGCTGTGATAAATAAAATTAGCAGAAAGCGGTTTATAATAATAACCCATTATTATTGTGAACCACCAAATCCTGAGCTACTAGAAATACGGAGATCCACGGTGCTGCCCTGCCACAACCCATGAAACCATTTAATGAGGTGGGTGGCATACAGAAACAGGGTTAGGGCTTCTATCTGTTTTATACTGCCCTTAAATTTATAGTTGAATCCAATCATCAATGTTTAAACAAACCAACCGCTTAGGGCACATCTCCAATCATGTGAAAACCCAACGCCATTTGCTGTATCAATTTAGTGTCCTGCTACAATACCACCCTAAATTTGGTGTAGCATTGTTCATACACACCAATTTAACGTGGCACGACTCAAATAGTAAATATTTTTTTTTTGTTAATTGTATTTAAGTTAATTTGATTATTATTTTTATTAATATTTATAATAATTATATAATTAAAAAAATAATGAAAAATTAAAAACAAAACTTTATTCAACACAAATATTAAATTACAATAACTCAAAATAAAAATTAACACTAAAATTAAAAAAATACAATATAAACTAAAATAACAATTTAGTGTTCTAGTAGATTAGTTTCGGATCCTCTAAGATTGTCAAAATATTAGAAAGAATTAGAGTTATTTTGAGATCCTTGATTTTGTTGTTGAGCTATTTTTTGTATAATTCTTGATTGCTCATTTTGAAAAAACTCAAATAGGCTTGGATCAATTATGGAATTCAAATTCTTAAATAAAATTTTGTTATCTTCTCGATATTCTGCCAAAGCCAATTTTTTCATTTGGATTTCATAAATTTTTTTTTAATATCATTTTATATTAGATGTAATTTTTTTATGTATTAAATATAATGTTTATTTGATTAAATAAATACTTAATTTTATTAAATTAGTATAATTTTTCAAAGTAATTATTATTTAATAAAAATATCATTCCCAATATTTAATTAATATATACAAAAATAATTAGTGAAATAGATTAAAGGGGTGTTTGTCTGAACTTATAAAAATTAGCTTTATAAGCAATTATTGCTTATAAGCTGGGGTAAAATTAACTTATAAGATTTGAAATTTTCCAAGAATTATTCGTGTTTGGTTAAAGTACTTATAAGTGACTGATAAGTAATTGACGTGTTTGGTAAAATGTGGCTTATAAATACATTTTATTATAAAATTACTAAAAAAAGTACTACATTAAACAATGACATACTATGAAATTTTAAAATTAAATAAGGATAATATGGTAATATACTTGGTCAAACTAGTTTATAAGCAAAGTGTTTATAAGCCAAAAAAAAAAGTACCTCCCCCCAACTTTTTTTTTTTACGCTTATAAGCTCAAAAAAATTATAAACAAACAGATCAGCTTAATTTTAGAGTTTATAAGTAAGTTTGACCAGCTTATAAGCTTAGACAAGCACACTCTAATTGTTGATTATTGCGATAAAAAGAAAAAGAATATTCTAAAGAATATTCATTTTAATATAATAATTGGTGAGTAAATCTTGTACCAATTGATGCAATGGGCTGGAGATGGTCTACGAAGAAGAACAAGCGTTGTTGCATTGGTGTCCTCTCATTCTAATCGATCATTTTTCTTGGCCTACTTGGGGAAAATGTCTTATCAACTCAACACTAACTTGAGGTAATCTACAGTTTGATTGGAAGAATTAGGAGGATGAAAAATTTCCATTAATGAAACCCTTCTGGGATTTTACATTGTAAATAACAAGGAGTTCTTGTCAATATCAAGAACTTGAGGAGCTAAACAAAGCCTCTTCCCTCTTGGTTTCTTTCATCCAAGATGAGAGACCACTTTTTCCTACTTTCAAACAGCTGACAAATGCTGAATTATGTACAAATTGAGCTTCTTTTTTTGTGCTAACTAGGGGAGGGATTAGCAGCAAAATAAGCAAGAACACCGACAAATGGTGCATTAATGTATGTTGTTGGTTCAGACTTCCTGAAATCAATCCTATCATCCTCATACTCATCATCTTCTCCAGGTCCTCCAACCACAGCTCCAACCAGTACATTAGGATTAGGATTCGTCGAGTTAAAATAAATCGAACCCTCCTTGCAGGCAATAAATTGAGGATGGTCCTTAATTGATGGTAACGATGAGCCACGGTGGTGAATACGTTGCGGGTAACTGTTTCCATAACCAACCATGTATGATAATCCCTTAGGGTTATCTCCTAAAATGTAATCAACCTGTTTCTTGGCTTGTTGGCGAAGCGAAGCTGGAGTAACATATAAACTTCCACAATTGACAGTTTGTGAAGTTTTAGACAGGTAATTTGCATAAACCAGAAGCAGAAATGAAATTGTTGTGGCATGTTGAAGGTTGCTGCCTCCAGGCCTGTAAATTAGGCCACCAGGGGTGAAATCTATGTGGGATGCTGATGATTCTGGGATTAATGTACACATGAAGCTATCAGCAGAGGCTTTGTATGATTGTAGTGAGTACATGTTTCCTTCCAGGACTTCCTGAAACAATTACCAGAGTTTTATATCAGCTTGGTAAAATTTTAACCATTTTGATTAATCTAATAATTTTGTCAGAGAATGATCTGACCTTGGAAACTAGAACATTTATACCAGCATGCTTGTTGTCCCACCCAAACTCATTTATATTTTCATCAGCACCAAGTGTTTCGCCATTGGTTTGAATGTAATTAAGGTAAGAATCATCTTGAGAGGCTCTCCTTAACCAAGCTGCACCCCATAGCAATTCATCCTGAAGAAACACATCAGAAACAGACTTTATGAGCTAGGACCACTTAAATACATATGATTTTATTAGACAGATTCACCGATAACACACGATATATTACTTACTTGATATCCATCAAAATCACAATAAAATGGGCAGGCACCCTCTTTAATATAGGAGTTATCACTATAAGCTCCCCTGTAGGTGTCTGCAAATTGGAAGACACTTACTGCAGCCCTTAATAATGTCTGTGCATATCCCGGGTCCGACGACCGGAATGCCATGGATGAAGCAGCAAGAGCAGCTGCAGTCTCACCAGCAACATCAGAAGCTGGGTTTGGTGCATCAACAGCATACACAGTCCTAGCAGTGTCCATGTCCTCAGGTCTCTCCCAACAATTATGATCTATATTTGGATCACCCACCTAAACATTAAACATAAAAAAAAAGTTGAAAAAATTACCAAAATTGAACTCCAATTGCGGTGACAGTACAGACACTGTAATTAAAGTATTAAACTCAGACCTTATAAAGTAAAGCCTGATAGTGACAAAATGGACTCATTAAAAGTGGTCTGGGATCATAGATTAATGCAGGAAAAATATGAAAAAGAAATGGTTCATCCGCTCGTAGCCACAGGTTCTTATTCAAAAACATAAAAATAATTTATGTATCAAGTAGCCAAAAGACAGTATGTTAAAAGAAAAAAATGACAGTACAGTACAGTCCAAGAGAAAGCCATGGTTTTAGTTTTCTGTTTTCTCACTGGGGTCTCTTTGAGGGAAGAAGCCAGAAGTACTGAACTTGGTATTTGTTTATTCATTAATTTAGATATTCTGATTTGATCTTAAAATAGTTTTACACTACCAAACATAAATCAATCTCAGAACCCCAGATGAGTTTCACTTTACAGCACACAGCCCAAGAAGATTAAGATTTACTATGAGGAGATGGTCAGTGGGGGACCAAATGGTCAATAAACGACAAACACTGGACAACACTTCGTGTACGCAGTCACGGATTAGTTCATTTAGCCTTGTAATTTCCCCAAACTACCCCATTAAAACACAAAATTTACAAAACAGTACATACCTGTACAAAAATCCGGTTAGGCTGAGAAACAGTTTTGAGTAAATAATCAGTGGCCCAACGGATGGCAACCAGAGCATTTCTGAGTTCATTCGGCGGCATTGAGTCTCCGAATTCGATGACGCTCCACGATAAAAGAGTGGTGGTGAAAGCCATGGGGAAATTAAACTTGACATTATCACCGGCGTCGTAGTACCCGCCAACCAAGCTCGTGTTATAGGTCCAGCCGTCGCTCAGGCCGGAATTTGAACGCCAAGTTATGCGTTGGTCTTGCGGCAAGTAGCCTGACCTTTGGCCTTCAAAAAACAATATTGACTTAGATAATGCGTCTTCGTAGTCGTGGCCGGAGGAACGAGAAAAAAAGGGTAGGTTAATAAGAATGGCGACAGTAACGAGAGTTCTTCTGAGTTGTTGTTTCATGGCGATGGTTTCAGTGATGGGAATGGATAGTGGGTGAATGGAGTTATTGATGGTTCAGTTTGTGTCTGTTTTTATATAGGTGGGCAGCGTTAAAAACTGAAATTAACCCCATGATTAATGTAAAATAAACTGTAGGAAAATATGAACTTTGACCATCATCTACAGAAACGAACAGTTACCATGGCAACATGCAAAGTTGAGAGGTATCAAGTACTTTTTCCCAGCCACGGTTTTCCTTAACAACAACTTTCCACCCAAAAAGTTTTAAAATATTATATCACTTTCCCACCCAAATTTTATATTCCGTTAATATCCAAAACCAATTCTAATCGATTTCGACAACAAAAATGATTTATTTCATCACTATTTGAACATTTAGTCTCTTTTATACAAAATCATTCTCACTCCAGTATCTGATTTTTCGTCGATTACCAATCATCGCAAATATAGTGTTTCCTGGTTCTTGACTTGTTTTCGACTGATTCCGGAGACGTATATTCAATCGGTCACCACCATTCGATCAATTGGCATTTATTTTACAATATCCCTTTACTCTGGCTCCTAGTAACTCATCGAACTCTGGTTGAGAAACTTAAGTGTATTTTGGGTATTAACGAAATATATACTTTAGTTGAAAAAATGGTATTTTGAAACTTTTTGGGTGAAAAGTGCCATTAAAGCAAGAGTAATATTACATCAACAACCATTTCTCACAAACTTTTTCTCACAACCCTGACGTGATAGCTCACAATTGATTAGTTTATAATTAATTAGTGAGACCTATGAGAGACCCATGTGGGACCTGTTATGAACTGACCAATCGCAAGCTATTACGTCAAGGTTATGAGAGAAAGTTTGTGAAAGAAGACCTTCACTTTACAAAACCCCTTTACTCTGGCTCTTGGTAACTCGTCAAACTCCGGTTGAGAAACTGAAGTATATTTTGGGTATTAATGAAATATATTTTTTAGATGAAAAAGTGGTATTTTAAAACTTTTTGGATGAAAAGTGTCATTAAGGCAAAAGTAATATTATACCAATAACTCTTTCTTACCAAACTTTCTCTTACAACTCTGATATGATAGTTCATAATTGATCAGTCTGTAATTAATTAGTGGGATTTATGTAAAACTTATGTCAAATTTATTATAAACTGATCAATTATAAACTATCGCGACAAAGTTATGAGAAAAAATTTATGAAAGAAGATTAATCGGTGTAGTATCATTCCACTAGCAGTGTCACGAGGGGGAAGCGAATGGGATGCGTATAAGCGCCGACAGCTGACAAACACTGTGTCAGTTAACTCACATGCATCCGCAAATGTGAGTGCGCGAGTCTTAGTCCAAGGCTTTTTGGTGGGGCTTTCTTTTTTATATTGTTTCAAAAAGAACAAGTGAGATTAGAGCAACCGCAGTCCATACTTTGTCTTGTTTCAGTTAAGTGGGCAGTTCAGTGTCCAACCAACTAAGCTTCTCTTTGGCTGCTTCGACAATTTGTACAAAATTTCTTTACTGGTTTTTGATTACTTTGAAATTTTTAACTCCTTTCCTTTTCAAGAATTGAATTCTAATTTCATGATATTTCATCCTCCACACCTAACAATTACAACTATTTTAACTCTATTTTATTTTATTTTTTATTATTGGAGACAGTAACGGATTCAGAAACTTTTTTTAGGGTGGACCAAAATAAAAACTAATTACATATTAATATTTTTGTTAGAGTGGGTTAAAATCCAAAAATTATATATATTAGTATTTAAAAAAAAAAATTGAGGGTGGGTTGGATCCGCCCTGGAGACAAAGCTTTTTTGCCTAGTGAATTCATAAAATCTTTTCACCATGAACCTTTATTTAGATATAAGTCACATAAATAGGGAACAAAGGTGATTGAAATTTTTCACCCATTTGTAAGTAGCCCAGATGATTATGAGGAATTGGAGATAGTTTTGATAAACATATGATTTCAAGTTCGATTCCTTATTCGAACATATCCCCATTTAAGTGGGGGTGGGGGGTCATGATAGTGGGTTAGTTTTCCCGAAGATTAGTCAATAAGTGGGGGTGGGGGGCCATGGCGGTGGGTTAGTCTCCTTGAGGATTAGTCGATGGGGGTGGGACTGTGGGCTAATGCGCTAATCTCTTTCGATAATTAGTCGATGGGGGTGGGGGTCCTGGCAATGGCAATAGATTGTTGTGCTAATCTTTCTTGACTATTAGTCAAAGTGGATATAAACTAGTCCGAATACCTTATAAACAAAAAAAGTGATTGAAATTTTTGTCTTAAATGTATATTTAATAAGAGAAATTGAAGAGAGTGGATAAGATTGGTTGAGCTATATAATTGTGATAATTGTTCTATTATGCTATACAACGTGCATTGGGGGAGGATTAGCTTAATTATATTTTTTGTTGGATTAGAGGGATTGGGGGCTTCCTTCTTCCCAAAACATGATTCCTTCACTATTTACATGTGATATTAAATATGTGGGTTTGCATTAATATTGATGTTGGTTTGTTGAACATCGTTACATCATTTATTTTATTATATCAATCAATCTAACCAAAATTTCAATGACATTGATTTGATTCAATTATTAAAAATGGGTCGATTTAGATTAAAGGGTTGGATTTAGATTTACTTCAAATAAAATAATAAATTAAGATATGATAATTTTGCACATGGGAGTCGTTTATTTGATATGTCTATATGACCATCTTTTACCACTAGATACCCTTATGATTATAAGAATTGCCCAAAACCTTCCCTAATATTATCAGAAATTCTTTGATAAAGAAAAATTTAGTGCGTTTGGTTTAATTATTCGGATACTTTTTAGAATAATGTTTTGAAAAAAGTAAAATTAAATGGTTATTACGATGGTAGAATTTGAAAAATTAACAAAAATACCCCATAAGGTTTGTTAATTTACTAAACACCCTTGTAATAAAACATTAAAAATTAACAAAAACACCCCCACTCACCCATTAAATACGGCAGATGCCACCACCACTGAGGGATGGCCGGAGTCACTATATCGACGCACAATCCGGTTGGAATTTCCTTGACCGATCGTGTGCTAATATGACGTTTTTTGACCAGATCCACACTAGATCTACGGATAGATTTGGCCATTGACGGCCAATCGCCGTGTTTGATCGTCAACGATCTATAACTAGCTAGCCTGATGGTACTCACCATGCTTCCCAATTGACTATAGTTTCTTGGTCTTAGGTTCGAGTGGTGGGGGAGACGAAAGAAATCTCCTTAAGGGGGGGAGAGATATCCTGCCATGCTGTGTGATCATGGCTGGCCACTTGTGTGAGGCCGTTACTGAAAGAGGGCTCGGAGGGTGTTAATTATATTGAACTAACTTTTCATGTAGAAAAATGCTATCCTTATAAATACCCATACAAAGAGGCTACAAAGTGACATCAACAAGAAGAAAAAAACAAAGAAAAAACTGAGAGAGAGAAAAAAAATCAGCGAAAATCAAAGGCGTAAAGCACTTGTCTTTCGAGATGCCTTCCTTTATACGTGTCTTTGTAAAACTAGCATTGCTCTTTCATGTATATGCATTCATTGTTGGGTTTAAATAAAATAATTGTATGTTGGAAACAAACAAAAAAGCTTCTCACGGGCATAGAAAAAGTGGATGGATTATGCAATGTATTATAAAATAGTGAGGTGATATTGATAAGAGTATAATAGTTGGATTCCCAAAGGCAAATGGGTGATGAATGATGATAAAAAGTTAGGCAATATTCTTATCTTCCTTGTCAAAGGCACAAAATGTACAATAAAGATGGAGGCGGTGATTGTTCTAATGTCTTTTGTTTTCTTTTGAATTGTTTATGACAAAGTAGTGCTTTCATGAATCAGAATGAAAGTTTATCTAACCGTTAACTTCAATACTGTGGACGTTAGTTGAGGTACACGCAAATTGGCTTAGACAAACCTGTCACCAAAAAAAAAAAAGAGAGAGAAAGTTGAGTTTCATGAAATATATAATTCCCTAGTCTTCAAAGAGGTTATGGACTAATACGATGATTTGAATCATAAACGATACACCCAATTAGTGTCTTGTGAAGAAGGTTGAAGATTTTTCATATAACATTCTACATTGTACATCCAAACATCATTCCTCGATTATAACCCGTATCAATGGAATAGTCTTATAAACAAAATACTTGACATACATAAAACGAAACCAATATGGAAAATGAAGTACACATTATAGGGATATGAACACATGAAAAACCATAAAAATGAAAAAAAACAAGCTCAATGCTCCCATACATAGCAATATTAGTATATAAATTACACAATGGTGGTTTTGTTTTTATTTTCAGAAAGTGGGTATCTCTTTAATTTGCTTTATGCTTTTGCAACTGTAAGTAGGGTTTCATTTGTTTCTCAATAACTGTATTGGTTGATGGTTAGGCAGCAACATGAAGATGATGATGATGAGTGAGGCATAATTTTTGGATTTGGAAGCAGGTAAAAATATTTATTGTAAACTTTATATTATCTTCTTTTTTGGGTGAGAGTGGGTATGGCTTATGACTTTGCCTTACTTTCAAGTAACTAGAGCATCTACTTTGACTGTTTTGGCTACACATTTTTCTGTTTCTGCCCTTATTGGGATTTGAAAAAGTAGAACAATATCAAGTATTATAAATAAACAATATATTTTTTCCATTATAAATGGTCCCAACATGATATTATCGGCTTTAGTATT
Source organism: Pistacia atlantica (assembly GCA_026229545.1). Taxonomy (NCBI): domain Eukaryota; kingdom Viridiplantae; phylum Streptophyta; class Magnoliopsida; order Sapindales; family Anacardiaceae; genus Pistacia; species Pistacia atlantica. The sequence continues at coordinate 26,262,911 of JAPEIT010000015.1, read as the reverse complement.
ATAGGGTCTCACGATTTTGTTTTTGGGCTTTAGGCCTAAAACGCTTCATATTGGATTAAGGCCTATAGCCCCATATATAAACGCATTCTTTCTCACACGGAGTGATGTGAGACTTCATAACCCCCCTCCCTCCCCCCAAAAAAAATTGCGATCTTGCTGATAACGTGTTATAAATGACCTAATGTGGTATTTGACACTATAAGGCCTCACGTTTTTATTTTTGGGCTTCAGGCCCAAAACGCGTCATGTTGGTTTAAGGCATATAGTCTCATATATACAAACACCCCTTCTCACACGGAGCGATGTGAGATTTCACAACATTTTCATTAATAAATATTATATCATCATGTTTATATTATTATTATTATTTTTTTTATCTATTGTCATTGTTAGAAGTTATATTTGTCGCACACTGCCAATTTGATAGGTTGTTATGATATACATATATACCTCTCTTAAGTTAACTTTTTTGAATGAGTTATACCAAAGTCCATTTATCATGATATCAAAGACACTTTTGTTTGAGACAATGATGAGACCGTGAGAGACGATGTTAGAAGTTGTATTTGTCCTCCATTGGCAATTTGGTATATATATACGCGTGGTTAGACTCCCTTCTTCCTTGAGTTAGTATTTGGGCTTGAGCTCTAGCCATTTATAAGTTATACAAACCATGGTTGATAATTTTTAAATATAATACTTACTTGGTAAGTATGTATTGATTTATTATAACACCTCAATAATATAACCTTAATACAAGATTTTCTCATGAAATTATAGTGACAGTGAGTAAATGTTGATCGGATGAAATTTTGGAAGGACTATGGGCTTATAAAATTTATGACCAATTTGGGCCGGCCCAACCTTGGAAGTGGCCCAGCACACCTAATTCAAGTGATAGATTAAAGTAGTGGGCCTATTTAGTATCGAAGTGGAGTACATTTAGTATTACTCCTTAAGCTTGCTTGGGCTATTTCGGACCATAAAAGAGAGCTGGGTCTTGGTCTTGGGCCATTAGAACGGCACCGTTTTGAGCTTATAACCAGAGCTAACTTGGCCGTACTTTACAAACGCAAATCGATTTGCGGCTGCTCTTCTCCTTCTTCCTCAAAATTAAAATCTCTCGAGTCATTTTTTGTTTTCCTGTACAATCAGAGTTTCTTCTCTTCAGCTCTCCTGTCTTGTAGGCTCTTACTCACCGAGTCATTAGCATCAGGTTCGTTCAATTCAATGGATGTTGATTGATCCTACTTTCAATCTTAGGCTTTTTTATTAGGGTTAAGGCTCGACTTATATCATATTCATACTATTGACCTACGTGTGATGATTTGTATGTATTTACGTTTCTATTTGCGGTTCAGGATGTTTTGGTGTTTTAATGTTGTTCTGAGTTGGATTATTAGGGTTTTGTATGTAGTGCCTGGCTTTTTGATTTGAACGTGGGAATGAGTGATTTTAGATCTTTTATTTAACGCGAATGGTTTTGAGAAGAGTCCCTATGTAATGAAATTAAAGATTACTGGATGTGGTTGGTAATAACTATTTTCAATATGCGTAATGGTGGTAAAAATATTAAAATAGTGTTAAAAAGTCCTACACCAACCATTCTTGTCCCAATACTGGGACAAATTTCATTTTCGCATTTTTAACACATCAGCTATGAGAAGTAGGATAAATGTTACTGACTTATATAGTCTGGTTACTGCTTTGACATTTTCTTTCCATTGGGTCGAGGAAATGCTGTTGGATTGACATTTTGGCTTGGATTACCCTGTTTTGGAAACTGCTACGTTTTTCTTTGTTGTAAGGACAGGATAAATGATCCAGGAGCATTATCTTCTTGTCTTTTGTTGTTGGTGTTGTTTGAGAAGTATAAATGTAATAAAAGATGAGAGGCTTTTGTGGGTAGTAGATAAGGAAAATGAGAATTCAGAAGTTCGAAGAGGCATAATAGTCCCCAAGTACAAAGAGATGAGGAAACAGTCTTTGAAATGTGACCTTATTATATGTCCTTGAGTACATCTCATAACATCTTAGCCTTTCTTTTTCAATAGTGTCAAATACCCTGGGGCTAATTTCAATTTCCCTCTTTCATTCCTGAAATATTTGAAATTCTCAACATATATTATAGGGGCACTAAGTTCTTATTGCTTATTTCATTTCTGAAAATCTATATGAGAGGTTATAACAACATTTCTAATAGTTGATGACTTCATATGGTAAGATGTAACCAACTTAATTCTGTGTTTTTGGCTGTGTTCCTCTCATTTGTCTCTTCTTAACTTTCTTGATCTGCCATGAATGATCTGACCTCTATTCAGTGTAGATGGCTGGTAGAGAAGTCGGAGTCCAAGTATGTTTTATTGTTAATGCTATTGCTCTATCGAGAAGATGATTTTGTAGAAGAGATGTTTGAATTACCCAGGAAGGATGTTTTCTGGAGGTAGTGTTGAATGCAGTGATAAATAATCGGATGTAATTGGTGCTTGTTGAAAATGTTGTGTGTTTTTACTATTGGGATTCGGTGTTTTCTAATTTGGAGGGTATGGCAAGGGGTTTGGTTTGTACTCATGGATGATGATGGGTGTATGGTTGTGATGTGGACAGGGAGGAGGCAGCAGCCATTGTGGTGTTAGTGTTGGTGGAGTTTTTGAAGATCAGTGGTCGTAGGTGGTAGTAGGAATTAGTTTGAACATGAGTTCAATCAGCAGGAGCCGAAGCAGGAGCAGGAGTCGGAGCCCAATGGGTCGTAAGATCCGCTCGGATCGCTTTTCCTATCGTGATGCACCTTACAGGAGAGGGTCACGTCGGGGTTACAGGTTTCTGATTTTTGATCATATGCTTATTTATTCTCTCTGCTTGACAATTTGCATGAGGGGTAGGGAGTAAAGAAAAACTGTCAATATGTGCTCCAATAGAGGTTGTATTTGTAGTTGACAGTTATCCAAGTTGGATGCTCTTACTTGCTTGTGTTGTGGTGGATATTTAGAGTGGCTTTTAATATTGCTCTTCTGGTTGTTCACTTGATAATCTCTTGGTTAGCTAGTTCATTGACTTGTATGGTAAAGGAACAATTTGGTCCCGTGCAACATGTTTCTACATAAGGATATATTTTTTGTAAAGATTATTTTCTCACTGTCCTTTGTTAGTGTTCCATTTTATAATTATGACAAAATATCTGATTTTCTGTTCTGAGTTAATCTATGGCGAGTATTCCTTCACATTATACGGCATTCAAGGGTGAATATTGTCTTTTACATCTTATATATGGTTGCTGGTAGGATACTTTTTCAATTTTTGTAACAGATTCTTTGTAGCTATTACATATGTGGGGTGGTCATTTATATGGCTTCTTGATTGTACTGGATGGATACCTTTTTTCTTTTCTCTGGAAGTGATAAAAAAGAAAAGAGGGGGTGGGCGGTGGGGCTTGGGGATGAAACTGCTGTGCTTGATATGGTGAGTTGCTAGCTGTGGACCTAACAGAAGGGCATATGAGATATCAATTCTTTTTCTTGATGCCTGACCCAACTTGGCAAAAGAGTTAACCAAATGTTCTAATCAAGTTGAGAGCCAAAGAGAGTAGATGTTACGTTCCAAGGGTGAAGCTAACGCTTCCCTGGCCACTATGGAGTCATCAAAGTATGAGTGCATGGACTTGCTAGCTAATACTGGATCATGAAAAACCTGTTTACTTTTTTTAATAATTGCGTGGGGCTTTGCAATCATTGGTTTCTTAGCTTTCAATGGGATGAAAGGGGTTCTTTCTAGTTGTCATGTCCTATCTTTCTCCTTTCATCCTTGTTCTCTGCACCCACAAAAAAAAAAAAAAAAAATGATTGTCATTTTGCTTCACCTTCTAGAAAGGGGACCCTGACTTTAAAAGTTTTGATTGTATATTAATAGACTACCATGCATTTTTTTGCTCAATATTAATCATATTATACTTTTGTTGCCAGCCAAAACAATCTATGCAAGAATTGCAAACGACCGGGTCATTATGCTAGAGAGTGTCCTAATGTGGCAATTTGTCACAATTGTGGCCTTCCAGGGTAAGGGATTTTTTTGTCCTTGTAAACAAAAGTATATAGTTCATTCTTTATCACTTCACATACTTGTGAATTTTTTCATTGAACAAAGTAACACACCTTGTGACTCACATTAAATTTGCATTAGGTAGTTTACAATGGTACGCACAATATTTTTCAGACTTCCATGCAATGTTTTAGTCTAAGCAATGTTTTTTATGCCATAATCAAAGAAACATCTTGACATGTGTTTTTCTTTGTTCACCTTTACAGTAGCTGTCGTTAAAATCACCAAAGCCATGGAATAGTTAGGACATAATGCAATGATGTCCTGTACTACTACCTTGTTTCTGCCTCTACCTCCACCATCTTGGAATACTGTAACTTCCACCTGTATTCTCTTGCTGTCATTAGATCTTTCCATCATTACCTTGACCACTTAATCATCTATTTCATCATTTTACTTTCATATATTCACCTCTAATCACAAAATTGTATTGCAACTTTTTTGTCCCTTCCTACAAGGCCAATATCACCATTTCTGCTTTGTCAATGATGATCTTCTGAATTTTATTGTCTCTTAAGCACTGATGTATTTTTTGTTAAAACTGAAAATGTTTGAGCAGCCACATTGCTTTAGAATGCACCACAAAGGCATTATGTTGGAACTGTCGAGAACCAGGCCATATGGCTAGCAATTGTCCAAATGAGGGCATCTGCCATACCTGTGGCAAGGGTGGACATCGTGCTAGAGATTGCACAGCTCCCCCACTGCCACCTGGGGACTTGAGGTTGTGCAACAACTGCTATAAGCAAGGTCATTTTGCTGCTGATTGTACAAATGACAAGGCATGCAATAATTGTAGGAAGACTGGTCACCTGGCACGTGATTGTCCAAATGATCCTATCTGCAACTTGTGCAATGTTTCTGGGCATGTGGCTAGACAGTGCCCAAAAAGCAACGTCTTAGGAGAGCGGGGTGGGGGCGGTGGTGGTGGTGGTGGCGGTGGCGGTGCTGGTGCTGGTGTTGGTGTTGGTGTTCGTGGCAGTGGTTACCGAGATATTGTATGTAGGAACTGCCAGCAGCTGGGACATATGAGCAGGGATTGCATGGGGCCGTTGATGATCTGTCATAACTGTGGAGGACGAGGACACTTGGCATATGAATGCCCTTCTGGAAGATTTATGGACCGCTATTCACGTAGGTACTGATGTGGTGACAGAATATGTTGTTAGCAATTTATACTAGTTATGCTTTTCTTAATTGGATACTGCTTTTAGGTGAGATTTATTGAAGGTTGAGACTGAATAGAGAGTTGAGCAGTTGATTTTCAATTTCATGTGGTAGGAGTGGTTTTGTTTATATGGATAATTTGTTTTCAATTAAGACTTAAATATAAGTATTACTTTGTTTCTGAAGAGTTCTTCTTCAAGGTGTTCTCTTCATCCTATAAGCTTATTTTGTGTACTGAGGGGCCATTGATCACCAGCAAATTGGTGTTCTTCTTCAAGGTGTTCTCTTCATCATATAAGCTTATTTTGTGTACTGAGAGGCCATTGATCACCAGCAAATTGGTGGTTTCATTCTGACAAAGCAAATAGGATGATGCATGAACATCAATTGCCTCAATATCTCAAAGAAGCAGAAGCTTGCAGTGGGTTAGTGATTTATGTATGGATTATTTTGGTCTAAAAGTTTCTATCACTTATGAATCTTTGTATTCTTTCTTTAAATTGTTTTACAAAAAGTATAAATGACTTAATAATATTTTTTACTTACAAAACTTTTAAAATATCATTTTATTATTTAAATTTATATTCCGTTTTGGATTTCGACAATGTTGCGATTTTATGTCACTACCATTCTCTTTTACAACCATCATTTATTAAAACCTCTTATACTTTACTTTCGTTGACCTTGCCAATTGTCGGCAACGAGTGATTAGGATTTGTGTAGCCATTCCTCAAAAGTCAAATTTCTTTCAATTTTAATCACAAAAAGACTCTTTGGCTTCCCTTATTCAAAAGCTTCCACAGTTTGGATTGATTTCGTTCTCTGTTTATTGTTGGAATATAAATAAAGGTAGTTAAATAGTGATAATGGATAGTAAAATAGTTTTGGGTACGTTTGGATTTGTTATTTTGGATAAGATTTTATAAATAATATTGGATAATTGAATAGAGTGATTATTATGAGGTAAAATTTAAAAATTAATTAAAAAAACCCTTTAAGTTTGCTAATTTAATTAAACACCCCAATATATAAAAAAATTTATAAAATGACAAAAGCATCCTTGTCCACCCATCGCGCCATATTTTGGCCATCATTGTCAGAATCTGGTGGAATTTGGTGTTACGATGTAGACCTTTCGGATCTGGTCGGACGTGCGTCGATTTGGCCTAAAAAAGCTAGATTGGTGAATTATCGACTATTGTCAGTTGTTTGTAGGCTGTTGTGACAGATTTCGACTATCACCGACGTTGGTTCCAGCAACTATGGGTAGATGGGAGTGTTTTTGTTAATTTTAAAACTCTTTTTTTAAGGGTGTTTAATAAAATTAATAAACTTAAGAGGATTAAAAATAATTAAAAAAATATAATAGTATTTCTTAAATAATTAAACAAACAATTATTTTAGGAATAAAGGTATGAAATAATAAACTAAATGGATATTTTATTTTTGTTTATTATTAAAAATATAATTATGAATGGATAAAATAGTGATAACGGATGATAAAATAATTGTAATAAAATAATATTTTAAAAAGTGTTATTGAAGAATTATTTTGGTAAAAAGAAGTCCGTTAGCTCTTTTACCAATTACAAAGGAAGAACAATTCGTTGATTACATTTCCTGTGATTCCCTGAGGGATGTGTCATCTTCTTTCGTAAATTTATTAAAAAAAAAAAAGACAAAAAGACAAAAAAATATTAATTATGCTTCCTTAATTGAAAAACAAAATATCAGCACTTTATTTAGTAAAACTGAAAAGCTTCTTAAAGCTACAGAGAAACAGAACATGTAATATAAGTCAAATCGCACGGTTCCAAGAATCAGTAACGCTAGAAGCATCTATGGACACGTGATCATGAGATAATCTCCAGCCAATGCCACCGGGCCCCACATATATTTCAGGGAGAAAAAAGTCATTTAAAACACACAAAAAACAAAAAAAGGACATTATCGTAACTTCAATCATGAATTAGTGAAAAACATTACTAATAACATTACTCTTGCGAACTCTCTCTTCCCCCTTCCCCTCTCTCTCTGTCTCACTCACTATCTAACAATTTTCACAATAAAATTTCACAAATTACTCAAAACCCTTAGGGTTTCAATCTCTAGGGTTTCCTCCATTTGAATCCAATCAATCTCTACCAATGGACGCTGAAGAAGAAGATGCTTCTAAATCATCGAACTTTTCTACTCGATTTGAAGATGACTCGGTTAATAAAACCTCCACAGTAGCCGCGGTAACGGACTCACACGAGGAGGTCCAACGAGAGACGGAGCCTCAATGCCACTCGGAGTCGGTGGCCGAGTTGAGCGAGGCGCATGAGACAGCATCTGTACAATTATCGTTGGGTGAAGGAAAAGAGGAAGCTGACGATTCGGTTCAGATTGAGCGGGAGTCAATTGAGTCTCAAACATTTGCGTCTGCGGTTGCTGGTGAAGCGAACCAGGATGAGATGAACGGTGGAGATTTGGCTGTTTCGACACCGCTGGTTGGTGGTGGGGGTAACGATGAGGATGTGATTTGCGAGGAAGGGAACCAGGCTGAAGAGACGGAAGACAAAGCTGATGATTTGATTAAGGAGAAGGAAATAAGGGCGGACGTGGTTGAGGAGAAGGAAGGGAGGCTGGACATGGCAGAGGAGATGGGAATAAAAGCCGACGTGGCAGAGGAGACGGAAGTTAGGGCGGACGTGGCAGAGGAGACGAGAAATGCTGCAGACGTGGCAGAGCAGACGGTTATAAAGGCCGACGTGGCAGAGCAGGCGGTTATAAAGGCGGACGTGATAGAAGAGACGGAAATAAAGGCGGATGTGACAGAGTTAACGGAGATAAAGGTGGACATGGCTGAGGAAACGGAGATAAAGACGGAAGTGGCAGAAGTGATGGAAGATAGAGCGGCAATGCTCAAGGAGATGGAGATTGCTGATGAGACGAAGGACGAGGTAACAAGGGGGACAGAAGAAGTGGCGCAGATGGCAGAGGAGACTGCTATTGAGAATGAGAAAAAGGATTTAGATGTGACAGAGGAGACCGACGACAGGGAAGGAGTGTTGGAAACGTTGGAGGTTGATGCTGAGGTAAAGACAGAGGAGATGGACACGGCTGGCTTAGCTAAGGAAACAGCTGCTGTTGAAGAAACCGCTGTGGCAAAGACTGCTGGTGCTATTGAGTTTGGTGATGTGGCAGATGAAACGGAGGTGCTAGAGGAGAATATTGGGATGGCTGATGTGGCTGGAGGAGAAACAGTATTGGCAGAGGAAACTGAAATGCGGAAGGGGGCAGAGATGGAGGAGGTGGATACAGAGATGGGTGACATGGCGGAAGAGGCTGATGCTGATATAGCTGATGAAATGGAGACGGCTGATGTGACAGAGGAAATAGAGACGGGTGAAGAGTTGGAGGAAGTTGGTAAAACTGTTGGAGGTAAAAGGAAGCGAGGGAAGAACTCTAGACCCATTGGGAGAGCTCCCTCAAGGAAGAAATCAGAGGAGGATGTCTGTTTTATCTGCTTTGATGGTGGAGAACTTGTCCTCTGTGATCGCAGGTGACATTTTGTTTTTTCTGGTTATGCCAATATTATGCTTCTTTGTATGCTTTGCTATTGTTCCTACTATCTGATAGTTATTGATGAATGAGGGATTGTTTGATATTGCGTTTATAGGGGATGTCCAAAAGCATACCACCCATCATGTGTTAATCGTGATGAGGCCTTCTTTCGAGCTAAAGGTCGATGGAATTGTGGTGAGTCTGCATAAATGTTTCATTTCACTATGTTTATGTTTACCATCTAATAGGCTGTATATTATCATTCTGTTGGTTTTTTATTTGTGGCATTGTGGATGTTTCAGTGATCACTTAAGTTCTTTACGATGCAGACTTTTTCTTTTACCTCGATGTAGAATGAATTTTTTTAGGAAATTAAAATTTTAATGTTAATCATAATTTTCCGTTGGTTAAAGCAACAATTGCTCCTATAGAAAAAAGAGCTACGAAAGGTTGATAGTGGTTAACCATATAAAGAGTTCAATACATTCATGGCACTTCCTTGTCCTCTTGTTGCTTTTTCATTCAAATTTCTTTATAAATATTGAAGTTGTTACTTCGTCTTTTCTTTGTAAAAGGTGTGATCTACTCGACAGCAAACCTTGCAGTAGTGGACTTGTGTGAAGGGACAGGAAGTAAAATCTTCAGTTTTGCCCAGCACAATGTTCAAGTTTTGCAAGCTCATCAAGTTGGTTTATTGTGCGTCATATGAAGTGTATCTTTCTTTGGTGACTAGGGGTTCCAAAAGCAATTGTGGATACAGGAAATTTTTTAATTTCAACTAAAATTGGCCAAGTCATCATTACTAGCCTGAAATGTACTTTGTTTTAGATGATTTAATGTTAGAGCCCTTGGGGACCAGGAAAGTATATAAGTTCTGAGGAAATTGTTAACCAACAAGTTACTGGTTGGTACATATGTATGTTAGACAACATGCTGAACGAGTGGCAAGAATGGAGTTATGCATTTATTTGGAGCAAAATTATGCATGTAATTTGGCTTTATGGATTTATTGGCAGTCTGATTGGATTTTTAGTAGTTACATAGTATCGTTGTTACCTAGATATATGCTGCTACCTTTCTGACAGAGAGTGCTTGATATATGTCCTAAGTGCCATCCAGTTGATGCGAGGAAATATTTCTGCTTCTTTTGTTCAATGTTGCATACTTGTCTCTTGTAGAGAAGGGGATAAGTGCCTACAAAGGCAGTTAGTACTAGTTGATCAACCGATCTAAACTCCATGGCAGAAACTGAGGATAATTTCTTGGCTTAAAGTTTTCAATTTTTTTTTTTCCCCTTTTTTTTCCCCTTTTTTTCCTCCCCTTATATCTTATTTTTCCCATTTTCCCGAACTTAAAGCTTCTAAGTAATTTGTTTTGGCCAAAAGCAACAACAGAAAGAAAAAGGAAAATTCTGGAAATTATAAGTGTGAGACTAGGTGATGGGAAATGTTGATATTTGTGTAAATAAATAAAAGGAAAGTCAGGAAAAAGGAGAAGCCAGTCTAATTAAGTTGGTGCTGTAAACCATTCCAAATGGAATCTATAATTTCTGGGATGGGATCATTGAATCAACGTATAACATTTTCTTCCCCTGAACTACTTGTTACATGTACTTCTTACTTGTAACCTAGAATCTTTATCTTAACATTAAGAAGCCATCAGTTAATGCTCGATGTAGCCATTAACACAAGTTACACTTGGTTCTGTAAGAGTTTCTTTTTAAATTCCTCAGATTACTCTGTTTGGTATTGTTATGTTTTTTGGGTTGAAGATTAGCCAATTTTGAAGGAGTGTAGCATGAAACAAACATAAAATAAAGGAATGTCAAGCTTGAATGTGTACTGAATAACCTAAGTAATAGTAGCTGAGGCTAATAGTTCATAGATTTGAATCCGTTTAAGAACATCCTGTACGGTTGTACCAATGAGGAAATTAAGAGTTCTTATTCAGATAACGATCAATGCTTAAGGTCATATCAGGAATGCTTTTTTTATGCCTTATGTGATCAACCTGCTTTCTTTGCTGTTCGAGATTATTAGTGGATTATTTCAATCATATTTATCATCACTTAGTATAGCTTAAATGCATTTTTCTTCTTTTTCTTGTTATGTTTAACTTACTTTTTATGCTTTACAATATATGTTGTATGTAGTTGCAAAACATGGTATTGCAGGCAGTTCTTATCTTTTGATGTATATTACATCAATTCTTTTGAGGGTATTATGCTTTTTTGTGTGTTAATAGTTTGTCACATCCCTTATGCTTCCTATATTTAATATTTAAAATTACACTTTAAAATATGGTTATTACCTTTGGCTGTTTGACTCAACCTAATTGAGATGCTTTTTATTTTATGAATTTAGGTTGGCATCTCTGCAGCATATGTGAGAAGAATGCATATTATATGTGCTACACGTGTACATTTTCCTTGTGCAAGGGCTGTATTAAAGATGCTGTTATCTTATGTGTGAGAGGTAACAAGGGTTTCTGTGAGACATGCATGAAAACTGTGATGTTGATTGAAAGGAATCAGCAGGGAAACAAGGACATGGTGAGTGACAATTTTTTATTTAAAAGAAAATTCCGTCTAACGTCATTCACAATGTCAAGGATGTGAGGATTAATTTATGCATATTTTGGAAGCAGATTATTATGTGTCAAAATGTGTCTTGTTATGCTAAATTTGCATCTGTGAAAATAATTCATAGTCATTGAATTCATTTAGTTTTAACACCCCGGCCATGGTAAACCTTATGAGTCAAGTTTTATCTTTTTTTTTTTTTTGCATTTGACTGGTGTCCTTGAGACTTCTTTTCTTAATTCTGGTTGATGGTAAACACCTAAAAATTAGTTTTAGGTTTTGGTTTGTGGCAGCATATCTGCATTGACCAAGTATTAATTTCCAACTTTTCTGGTGGAGCATCAAAACATGCTAGGGCATGAAGTGCACATTTAAAAATTTTTTGTACTAGCACATAAGCTGACTGTAATACATTGTAAAGTTGCATCTCATAAAACTGAATTTTGTTTTCTCCTTTCCTCTGAAAAAAACTAATTGTATTATCGAAGTTGCATGTTTATACCTATAATATTCTGGAATACTTATCACTGTGTTCTCCACAACCTTGATTATCTTGGGGCTTTTATCTTTTGGGTTTGATTTATTTTTCCTGCTTCTGTTTTTCTTTGTAATTTCTATTTTGTAGTCATTTATATTGTATTGACATATCTACATGCCAAAATAGCAGAATTAATATGTAGAGGATGAAATGGTTGATTAAGAACCACCAAAATGGTTTAAAATAGCTCATTTAGGATTAGCTAATTGAGAAATAATGGGTTGCTTCTTATTATGATATTGGTTTGGTTGTAAAGGTTCTTATTTTGATATTGGTTTGGCTTAGGATGAGGATATATTCACAAGAATCTTGTAGGATCTGATTTAACCTTTTACTTATTTTCGCTCTCCCTCTTTTTGTAGGATCAAGTAGATTTTGATGACAAAAACAGCTGGGAATATCTCTTCAAGGATTACTGGCTTGATTTAAAAGAGCAGCTTTCTTTGAGCGTGGAAGAACTTGCACGTGCTAAAAATCCATGGAAGGGATCTGATATACATGCTGGTAAACAGGATTCACCTGATGAACTTTATGTGGCCACTAATGATGGGGGACATGGTTCAGACAGTTCTTCAGAGAATGCAGAAGCAACTGTCCCTAAAAGAAGAAAGATGAAAAGACGGTCAAAATCCCGTGCCAAGGATGGTGGTTCGTCGGGAACAACGTTAATAACTGGTGCTGAGGGGGCATCTACAGATGAAAATGTTGAGTGGGCATCAAAAGAGCTCCTGGATTTGGTTATGCACATGAGAAATGGTGATAAATCTGTTTTATCTCAGTTTGATGTGCAGACTCTCCTACTGGATTATATAAAAAAGTATAAGCTTCGTGATCCTCATGGTAGAACACATGTTATTTGTGATTCACGGCTTCAAAATTTGTTTGGGAAACCACGTGTGGGGCACTTTGAAATGTTAAAGCTACTTGAATCTCACTTTCTTGCAAGAGAGGATTCTCAAGTGGACGATCTTCAAGGAAGTGTTGTTGATACTGAAGCTAATCAGTTGGAGACTGATGGGAACCCTGATGCCTTAGTAAAAGGGAGTAAAGATAAGAAACGCAAAACACGTAAAAAGGGTGATGAGAGGGGTCTCCAATCTAATCTTGATGATTATGCAGCTATTGATATGCATAACATCAACCTAATTTATTTGCGGCGTAATTTGGTGGAGGAACTTTTAGAAGATACTGAAACATTTCATGACAAAGTTGTTGGTTCTTTTGTGAGAATAAGAATATCTGGTAGTGTTCAAAAGCAAGACTTGTATAGGCTAGTCCAAGTTGTAGGTAAATATCTAGATGTGTGTCTGTCACTCTTATTAGTTTTGAATCAAGTGTAGAACATGATATATTTGTCAACTTATACATTGTTTTGTTATGCAGGTACAAGCAAAGTTGCTGAACCATACAGAGTTGGCAAAAAGATGACAGATATCTTGCTTGAAATATTGAATTTGAGCAAGACAGAGGTCGTATCGATGGATATAATCTCAAACCAAGAGTTCACTGAGGTGATTGATAGACATTGTTATAATGCTGTTTCAGTTTCTTTTTATGGCTTCATTGTGAGAGAGGAAGTGAGAGTGTTATAATCTTTTTTGTTTGAATTTAGAAAAATAACGTGAATGCAGTTGTTGTTAGGAGAGTAATCCTGCTTATATGATTCATGGAAGTGCAAAATGCCTGTCAAATATTGGTATAAATATAGAGAAACATAGTGGCAATTGTTTTTCCATTTTTCTAATTTATAATAAGGAGTTTGCATCAATTATAATGTGGAGGGTTAAGTTGCGTGGCTAAGGCATTTGGTTTCAACCAAGAGGCAAGGGATTCAACCCCTCTCGGGGCCATTTACCTATATTTTTATTTCAGTTGTTTCTTGACTACTAGGGTTGTAATGTGTGACAGTAGTCCCTGGTTTAGGACCTGCTGGGTACTTATTAGAAAGGTTGATAGTTTTCCAGTGTCCAAATTTAAAAAAAAAAAAAAATTGCTTTGGTTACCTGCAATAGCTAGTCTAGTAGCCCTCTTGTCCTCTTCAGGAAAATTGTGAGGGGAGTCCACTCAGCATTCATAATTAAAACAAAATGGAAATTTACTGTGTTAAATGATGTGCTTGTCTCATATATGTTGCTTCAGTATCTTTGTTCATTACTTGTTTCCTTTTTTGGTCTTTTAGGATGAATGCAAGAGGCTACGCCAGAGCATAAAATGTGGACTTATCAATCGTCTAACTGTGGTATGCTTAACACCAAATTTGTCTTTTATTATTTGGATGTTTTCTTTCTCCTGATAGCATTAATTGTTTCCTTGTAGGGTGATGTTCAGGAGAAGGCCATGGCTCTCCAGGCAGTCAGAGTAAAAGATGTATGGTTATTTTGTCTTTAAGTATTTTCTTTCATTTTATATATGGTGGGTTAAATTTTTTTCTGTATTTTTGGAGTTGGGTAGATAATCTTGATAAGTAAAATATATCAGACCAAAGGAAGTTATTTGCAGGATATAGCAGCAGAGTGTAAATTTTAGATTGTAAGAAAGCTTTGCTCACTATTGGATTTAAAATATGGGAAAAAAAAAAAATCTGTTGAGGAATTTACTTCTTTATGTTTTGTCCACGAACATCTTGTCCTTTCTCTGCCCTTCAATTCCCCTTTTTTAAGGAAAATCTATCATTAATAAAACATGATAATGAATAAGAAGGTTTGTGATCTTTAAAAGGATGCTTCGTTCTGTGCAAAGGTTTGGCAGAATCCTCCCATTGTTATTAAGTGAAAGCCAAAGAAACGTTCACCTAAAAGTAAGAAGAAATAATGTAGCTAATAACTAGTTATTCCGTGATGGAAGGATTGAAATGAGATGTATAAAGATAAGGTTCTGATGTTTGGACAATGATACCAATTCATTCTTAACATTTGTGGCTTTTTCCTACCTTTTCCCCCCCCTACCTTTTATTAATGTTGATATTTCACAATTCCATGTTTCAATAATCTTTTATATGGTGCATAATAATTGTTGTTTGAATGCAGTGGATGGAAGCAGAGATATTGCGCCTGAGTCATCTACGTGATCGAGCCAGTGATTTAGGGCGTAGAAAAGAATATCCTTTACAAGTTTATGGGGAACTTAATTATCATCTTGCATGCAGTTGGATGGTTGTCATTTAATGTTTTAGTTCTCTGCTAAATTCTTAACATCTGCAACAATGAGACTCAAGTGCAAGCTTCTTTCCTTTTTTTCTTTTACTCCTATTTCCTTTTTATCCTGTCTTACTTTTTTTCATTTTTATTCTTGTTTATCCATATGCCATCTGGGTGTCTGATGATGTATTTGTTTTATGATCTTCTTATGGTAATTTGCACCATAGTATTGGATGGAACTTTTGAATGATTTTTTCATAATAAAGTAATAATTTACACTATGGTATATACATTTCTACAAAAGTCTGTCTGATGTTAGATTTGAGCTGACCGTCGTAGCTGTTATTTTCTTTTGGGAAAAAAAATTGACCGAAAATCCTCTTACAATTTATTTTGTATCTAAAAATATGCACAAGATCTGTTTTCACCACAATATAACCTAGTAGCATAATCTTTCAAATCGTAACTTTTACTTTCCTCCTGGCTGTATTATATATAGATTGTGTGGACAACCTACTCTAACCTTTGAGTGAAGAAAATAAAAAACCAAAATAGGTGTATTTTCATTTGTAAATTTGTTAGAAGTTCTAGGCAGGAACATTTATGCACCAGTCTTCTTCCCTTCATGTCTACATCCACCCCTCCACCCTTCTATCAATGCTATATTGCTCCATCTCATCATTTTAGTTCTCATTATATACTGAACTTGCTAGATGAAATGTTAACTCCAGCTCATGCAGAATTGAATAATTATATATCTGCACTTAATTACTTGTAATGGCAAGGGCTATGCTTTTTCACAACAGTTAAGTGCTCCTTGACTTCTGTTCACGCTTAGAGAATGTGTGGAGAAGTTGCAGCTTTTAAAGACGCCAGAGGAGCGGCAGCGTAGACTGGAGGACATTCCAGAAATTCATTCAGACCCTAACATGGATCCAAGTTATGAGTCTGATGAGGATGAGGGTGAAACAGATGACAAGAGACAAGGTCTGGTTTGTTTCCCTGTGAATTTTGAACAATTTCTTGTCTTTTATACTATATTCAATGGTAACATTGCGTCTGGTACATGCAGAAAACTCTATGAGACCAAGAGGCAGTGGCTTTAGCAGGAGAGGAAGAGAACCTATTTCCCCTGGGAGGGTAGCTTCTGCTTCAAATGATTCTTTTAGTGGGACAAGGAATTATTCAGGTGGAAATAAAGAATTGAGTAGAAATTTGTCTAATAAAGGTTTCTTCAAACAAAGGGGATGATTTGTTTGGAGCTGGCGAGATAGTGAATGAAAATCTTTGGAACCAAGCAAGAGCTAAAGAAACTCAGCAATTAAACAGTTGGGAGAAGCCAAGAATTGCTTCAAATTTAGAAACTAGAAATCCCCATTCTGTGGTGTTATCAGAACCAAATTCTAGGGTTGTTTCAGAAATTTCACCAATACCTGGCTCTACTGGTGGAGCACAGTCTTCTCCCAAAATTAACGAATCAGAGAAAATGTGGCACTACAAGGATCCCTCTGGGAAAGTTCAAGGACCATTTTCTATGGTGCAGCTGCGAAAATGGAACAACACTGGTTATTTTCCTACTAATTTGGGAATATGGAGATCTAATGAGAAGCCAGAGGACTCAATACTTTTGACTGATGCATTGAGTGGCAAGTTTGATAAAGATCCTCCATTGATGGACAGCAGTTTGTCTCAACCGGTCTCATACTCTGGGAAAGCCTCATGGAGCAACTTTGCAGCAAGGAATGGAGATTCAAGTTGGAGGAAATTCAAACTTCGATCAGAATCGTACAGCTTGGAATTCACATGATTCCCTGAGTTCTGTAGCTCAATCGGTACTTGGTTCTTCTACAGGTGGGGCGGCTTCTTCCTCACTTGAGGTTCCTAAGAGTTATAGAGATGGCTGGGGTTCTGAAACGAACCTCCCATCTCCAACTCCAAGTACCACAGTTCAGACCAAGGGAAAAACTTTTGAAAGAGAATGGTCACCCACCCCTACTAAACCATCTGGTCCCCTCATGATGGCCAACCAATTTTCGGGAGGCAATGGAGGGCAGCAATCTTCTACTTTGCTTGTTCCAGAGAGTGGGCAATTGATGCATACTTCCATTCCAACATCTTCTACATCAAAATTGAGTGGTAATGTGGATAGTTTAAATATGTCTCATGGAGTGAGTTTAGCATCTAAGCCTGAAATAGGTGAATCACACAGGGTGCTAGTCAATTCCCATCAGCTACCAGTGACTAATTCAACTGTTGCCTCTATGAATGCTGGTGTTGATTTGAAAAATATTGGTGCTGCTATCCAGAACTTGGTTCAACCTGTGACTACCCAGATTCCCCTGTAGAAACTCATGGATGGGGGTCAGGTTTGGTTGCAAGGCCAGAGATGATTGCTCCATCTCCAAAACCTGGGAGTGGATCTCAAGCATGGGGAAATGCTTCATCTCAGAAGCTAGAGCCAAATAATCCAGTTCATTTGCCTGCTCAATCTCCTGCTTTTGCTCAACCTCATGCTTCATCCTTCAATACTGGAAATCCATCCGGGGTTTTTCCTGCTCCAGGCCAATCAGGTATGCCACCATCCGATTCTTGGAGACCTTTACTCCCTGGTCAATCAAACATACAGCCACTTCCTGCTCAACCCAACATACCTTGGGGTATGGGTGTCACAGGCCATCAAAGTACTGTGCCAAGACAGGGGCCTGAGAATCAAGGTACTGGTTGGGGGCAAATGCCAGTAAACCCAAGCATGGGTTGGGGAGGACAATTACCTGCAAGTACAAATATGAACTGGGGAACCCAAGGACAAGCACAGGCTCCCGGAAATGCAAATTCAGGTTGGTCTGCACCTGTAAATGGACAAGTTCCTGGAAATGCGATTCCCTAGCTGGGTGCCACCTGGCCAAGGACCACCACCTGTAAATGCAAATCCAGGTTGGGTTGCTCCTGGACAAGGGCCAGCCCCTGGAAATGCAAATCCCGGTTGGGGGGCCCCTACTGGGAATTCAGGCATGTGGGGAGGTGAACAGAAGAACGGTGGAGACAGGTTCTCAGTCCAAAGAGATAGGACTCCTCAGGGTGGTGATCCTGGTTATGGTGGAGGTAGACATTGGAATAGACAGTCACCATTTGGCAACCGAGGAGGGGGAGATTCATCGAGGCCTCCTTTTAATAAAGGGCAGAGAGTATGTAAATTCCATGAGAGTGGACATTGCAAGAAAGGATCTCAATGTGATTATCTACACACTTGAGATATGGGAATTGAATGGAGCGCTGTGCGCTGTGTAGAGCAGTTCAATCTGTACAGTAATTTTAGTTAAAGAAAGTTTGACATTAAATCTTTTTAAGCTTTATACACAGTATAACCTTTTGTAGATTAGCGGTTACTTCATCTTTTTGCAGTTTTGCAGCTCACCTGCTTTTTATTAATTTTATTTGTCTCAGTGAATCCGCTTTCCTTATATTCAAATAATAGAAAAGGTTTAAATGCTTGGATGGATAAGTGTTTGTGTGGATGCATGTTTATGAGTTTGGTATTGTGCTTATAGTTGCTTCATTTGGATTCTTGCTCGTCAATTGAAAGTGTTGCAGTGGACTGGTTTTGAATAATGAAAATGTTAAAAGTTTGGCTTGAATTATCCCAAACATGGCTTTGCCAACTGGAATTCTATATAGTTTTTGAGTCATGCTACGGTAACAGTCCTCGACGTGACAGTTGAGTTGGTGTTATTATGTCAAAATGATTTGGTTAGACCAAAGAAATGGTTGTTATTTTATAGGGAATGGTCGTTCTTTATAAAAGAATGGTCGTTCTTTATGAATAAACAATCAAAAGAATGACCGTTCATAAATAAAGAAAAACCATTCCTAATGGAGGGAAGAAACATTCCTTATGAAAAGAATGAATGTTCATTAAAGAACAATCATTCTTTACGAAGGAATGATTGTTCTTTCATAAGGAACATCTGTTTTTTATGAAGGAATGATTATTCCTTCGTTCCTTATAAAAGAACGGCCGTTCTTTCATAAGTAACGACTGTTCTTTCTGAAGAAACAACCCTTCGTTTTTAATAATGCCTTTAGTGTCTTAGGTATAGTGAAAGCTGATGTAATAGTACTAATCTGTTGACACATTAAGGGTTATAAGAGAAGGTTATAAGATTGGATTATAAACGTAATATTTTTCATAGTGTTTACCCAAGTAGCAGTCTTGAGAATCTTAAGAGACTTATTAAATATTGCATATTGTTCAGTTTGGCTCTTTTTCTTGACAAAGTATTTCAATTCTACGAAAGACACTGTACACAGCTCCACGTAAACAAGGAAAAGAAAAAACAATAATTCATTGAAATGAACTAACAGGGATGTGCTTATTACAAGATCATAAGATGAGAGGGAAAATATAATTTAATTCAGGAAAAAAAAAAAAAAAAAAAAAAAAAAAGGCAACAATGCCTGTTCTTTATTCGTTATTACACATGAAAAACCTGGAGTTTATGACATTCTAATTGTGATGAGAAATTTTCACTTCCTTCTGTAAGGGTATAGAATATCTTCCAACGTCTCTTTCATGTAATTGCCCACTTTATTCACATTTTTGGCCACACCTGATGCAACTAGTCCTGCATTCCTTTTAAACCTGCACATTTAGTTTATCACAAAACTTAGGTTCAAGGTCTCTCAACGGCAAAATTTGGACCGAAGTTAAATGATCAAAGACTATATTGATGATTGAACTAGAATTGACTCATCCATTTGGGCTTTTCTGTGTTACCTGTTCAAGTATTCGTCTCCTGGAAAGGGTGCTGGCTTGTAGGGTCGAGGTTGAGGTTGTGGTTGAGGTTGAGGTTGAGGTTGAGCATGAGCATGAACATGAGGACGAGTATCTTCTTGAAAGCAAAAGACCAAGAATCATTGTTATTAAACAGAAAGAAACAAGAAATTCAAACTTAAAGAGGAAAATATTGATTAAACATTTGAATCTTCAGTTACAAATGATTTTACATACTTTCAGCATAGATATACTCCAGACACTACAGAGAGTAACAGCCAAGGGGAATGAAGAAAATATAAAACAGTAAGAAGAAGAAAATATAAAACAGCATCTACTCATCTCGACAGAAGAACAGTGCTAGAAAACATGCTAGCATTTTCTGTATTTATAAGAAATTCATTTCTGATCCACTAATATATTTATTTGCATTTGAAAGACGTGTGAAAGAAAGCTATTATACTACTTTTAAGGAGACATTGCCAATAAATTGCTTTCTATGACCAATTTTTTTTCTTCAATACAAAAATTAATTACATTTTCCAAGAACCACCCAAGATAAATACAGATTCAATTTCTCCTCATGTTATATCTTAGGGTGGAATAAGGCCCAACCCGAGGCACCCAAATGTTAAGCAATGTTGCGGAACCAGGTTTTAGAATGCAAATGCTATCACCCAAATTTTTTAATTGACATTGCATTGTACACAAATAACAGAATAGCTATAATATATAATAAATTCAAAGAGCCATTTTAATTGCAAAACTGGTCATTGCTTTAAGAAACATATCGTAACTTATCATGAAACACTCTAAAGTTCACCAAGAAGATAATAAGACTTGAAAGTAATAATATCTGAGACGATAGTCTTTGCTCAACTTTGAAAGAGAAAAAAAGACTCTCAATACCTTCATTTTTACGAACATGAGCAGGAACATGATCAGCAGTTGAAGGGCTTCTGTCCAACAATACCTGAAACAAAAGAATAGACAAAGAATTTTGAGTTTAACTCTTAAGAAGATGCATTTCAAGTTGCAAGAATCTCTGTGAAACCTAGGAGCAACAAACATGCATTTTTGACATAATTGACCTAAACTAATTCACATATCAGTAAATGGGTCGGCACACCTGCCTTTTCCTAGGCCATACCAAAAACTCACAAACTTCTATGGTGCAAATCAAATGAGCCATAAACAATTTTAAACTTCACAAATTTATGAAGTTCAATGAATGAATTCGCTTCTAGAACAACTAATACCATATTGTACACATCTATGAACTCAGTGGCGGATCCAGGAATTTCACTCGATGGGGGCAAAAAATAAACAAAAAAATTTGTGGGGGCAAAAGTTAAAGTCTTATAGGGGGTAAAATGTAACTAAATATAAATATTTATACAATCTAAAGTTTTTTAAAGTTTGAGTGGGGGCCGTGGTCCCCACTTGTCATTAAGTAAATCCGCCACTGTATGAACTACTTCGCTCACAAAAGATAGAAAGAAAGGAAAGAAGAATGAAAACCTATACTTGCAAATTACCAGCTGACCATGCTCCCCTCCTCCCTTTCTCATAAAAAATTTGAAATTAGAAGAGAAGGATAAGTTAATACCCAATTCTCAAAGCTTCTACTGATATTGACATATTATTAAAATTGAAAGAGAAACATGTCAACAGATCCTCACAGTTACAACAAAATGTTATAGATTAGGAAACAATCAGAAAAATAATACATGACCTCAAGCCCAACACAGAATGGCAATTCTGCTTCTTTATCCATCTTATCAGTTGATGAATCTTTATTGTCCAAGTATACTGAGTAACCAACACATCCATACTTGAAATCCTTAAGACTACGGCCCTCTTTTGAAGCTTCCAACTCAGTTTCTCCCACAACGTACCTGGGGACTGGTCATACACCTTAAAATCAGGGCATATTTTTCAGAGTTTCAATAAAAAAAGCCTTAATCGGAATGAAACAGCCAGTAAACTTTAAAACATAATTCTTAAAATTAGAAAGTAAGAAGACGTCAGTATGTGCATGTGCCAACACAAATATGTGTATAGAAACAAAAAATCGAAAGAAGCCAAGAAGTTAAACAGCATTAGCATTGTATGGACATCGAGTCTAAACATTAGGCAGCAATTCATAGCAACAATTACAAACACTTGAAGCACCAATAAAGCAAACAGAGCTACAGTTAGTCCCCAATAAATAGATTAATTAGCACAGTTAACCAAACTTTGGCAATCAAAACATCGTTTTGGACAAATTAACCCAAGAAAAATTATTTAGGCTCACAACCCAAAAACAGAAGAAGAGAGAAAAAAAAAAAAAAACAGCTATAGATCTTTCCTTCTTCATTTTAACAACACGCTAGATAGAGACCAATTAATGAGCCACTCAGGAATTGAAGAGAACCAACAAAGAAGCAAAATTGCACAGCCCTCCATCACCCCCATTAAAACACTTAAAATTTTATGATTCTTCTATGATTTTTAATTCCACATTTTATTACTGAAGCTAATATGACAGAAATATTCACAATTTTTTTTTTTTTTTGATTAATAAGCATAAAATCAGACACTTAAAAAGAATATACAAACCACCCAACAAAACATAAACTTGTTGATAATATATAAAGCTAGAGATCAAACAGAACAAAAGAAAGAAAAGAAACCCGGATGAGAAGCATACCTTGATGGAGATTTCGGGGGACGCCAACACAAATGGGGTGGTGAGATTTGGATTTGAGAGTAGAAGAGTAGTATAAACATCCCTTGCATGACTTTCCTTTCTTGTGATTAATGTTATTACTTTTATTATTTGGGTGGTTTTGATTTTCAAGAGATTTCCCTTGTTCTTCTTTTTCTTCCCCCATTGAATTGATATCTTTCATTCTATGTCTGCAACTGCGACATAAACATAACCCTTCTCTTCTCTGTGATTCGCTTTTTGTCTGCTCGCCTTCTGCTGCTCTCCACAGTATCCTTAACCAAAAACAAAAAAATACTGATATTATACAAAATCCTAAGCGACCCCAATGTTTTGATAAAAAATCAGATACACCCCTAGAGGCTAGAGGTGACGCGGCTATAGATTTTGTGACCAACGAGGGGCAATTTTGTCTTTTCACTCAATTTTGGGGGTAAATTTCATTATTTTTTTTCCTTCATTCGTTCAAAGGATTATGATATATAGGTTAATACAACATCCATTTTACCAATTTTGTGAACGTAATATGTTCATTTAAACATCGAATGCGTCGTATGAAAAACCATACTAACATCTTAAATGGATAATAACCAAAAAAAAAAAAAAAAAAAAACCTTTGAGTAGTTTGATGGTTTACTTAAGGTTTTTGAATATATTACTCAAGAGGCTTAGAGTTTGAATCCCCACGACTACTAATAAGGGATTGTTATTAGAGACTTACCCGAATATTAATTTCAGGACCCTAAGAGATTGGTTGAAGTAGGTGTAAATTGTTCCGAACACCGAAAAAAAATATAATAATAACAACAAAAAAAATTCATAAAATAATATATTAGTTTATGGGCCCTAGGGAGCCCAATTAGATAATTTCGGTCTCATAACGGTCCAGTCAAGTTACTTCAATATATTGAAGCAACTCCCCACCTCCGTCTCAAACACCACCACCACCAGCGCAACCGCTACCTCCAACACTTTCCTCTCTGCAACACAGCTTGACCTAGATTACTACATGTTCTCCCTAAATTCCTTTCGACGAACAATGCGTGCATATCCTGAATCTCTCAAAAGGTATTTGTTGAAAAACTATACATTTTTATTCAAGATTGAGTTTTTTTACCTAAGTAGTTGCTTTAATTTAATTTTCTGCCAGATTAGATGAAAATTTTGTTATTTCATACCTAAAACATGCGTCGAGGCTTTAAGAAATTATAGAAATGGAGTCAATGGAATTTTGCTAAGAATTAACATTGCTCTTAACTTCAGTATTATTTCAAGTTTCTGCCATACAAATGGCTTGCAACTAATTTTGTTAAACCCTTTTTAGTGACAATTAAGAGGAAAAAAAAAAAAAGATTATTAAATTTCAGGAAGCTAATGATTTTTATGATATGTTCCTTTGCAGGGATTCTTTAGTGTTGTTTGGTTGTCTTGTTCAAAGTAAGGCTGTTAATCTCATCACTGTCTGGCGTTTCTACTTCTGCCAATCCCCTTTATTATATCACTTATGCACAGGAGAGAAGTTATGGGGTATTAAGATCTTTCCTTGGAGCACAGCACATATTCTCGCCTGCTGATAATTCGGTGATGAAAAGATTGGGAAATGTTTGAGTTTTGTAGTGTCAGTAGAAAATTGCTACATTCGAGATACATGAGGAGTGCATCAATTGAGTTAAAGACGGATGGTGGTGCTGTGAGGTTTTCTTTTAATAAGCAGGGTAACAAAAATGGGTCACTGAAGACAGTGAAGGAGGGGGCTAAAAGGTTGAAAATGTCAAAAAAGGCCAAGCGTAATGAACTCAGGTTCTATCGTCTCATGGCCAAAAAGAAGATGAATTCTCCAAACCCAGAAGTTAGGATTAGATACAAACTTGGGAAGGTTGTTAACCTGTCGACTTATTCAATTGGCATTTCACTCAGTAGTCTAGGAAAAACTTTTAGACTTGCTTTTAAAGTTAATATTTCAGCCACTACTGCTTCTTTATTTTGAGTTTTTCTTCTTGTTTTTTTAATTCTGGTGCACAATTGACTGTGTTAGTCTTGTGGAAATTTAATGTTGCATGTACAATTAGGCTGCCCTATATTTTACTTTATTTTGTCTTAGCAATTAAGGGTAGAATAGATTTGGTTGTATGTTACATTAGCTTGCTGTTGATTTTACTTTTTTATTTGTCTCTTAGCAATTAGGGTAGAATAGATTTGGTTGCATGTTGTGCAGGGGATTTTGTGTAATTCTTTTTTCGGAGTAGAAATAATAATTATAATATATATATATATATTAGAAGAAATATCATCATTAATGTGTGGAAAATGTAGTTTGGTCTAGTTCAAAGGTGGTTGAGCTATTTTACTGTTATCTTCTAACACACTATTAATGGTTTAAGCCTTTTAAATTTCTCTGTAAAATATTCTCAGGCCAAACGGAAGGAAGGCATGGCTTATTGAGAAGTTGAGGAAATTTGAGGTTCCTAAAGGCCCAGTTGAAACATATGATCCTGAAATTTTAACCGAGGAAGAGAGACACTACTTAAAGCGTACTGGTGAAAAAAAGAAAAATTATGTCCAAGTTGGAAGACGAGGAGTGTTTGGAGGAGTTGTTCTTAATATGCATCTCCATTGGAAGAAGCATGAAACTGTGAAGATTGTTTGCAAGCCTTGCAAGCCAGGGCAAATTCATGCTTATACTGAAGAAATTTCTCGACTGAGTAAGGGCATTGTGATTGACATAAAACCTGACAATACTATAATATTTTATCGTGGAAAGAACTACGTGCAGCCAGAAGTCATATCACCTCCTAACACCTTATCTAAAGACAAGGTAAATTTAGTCCTTTATTTTATTGTTTATCCTCTGTGTGTTCACCATCTGCACGTGTTTATATCTCCTCTGCCCTCAACATATTTTTCTTCTTGAAGAATCAAGTAGTTGTGGGCTTAGGAGTTTAGCAGGTCCAATTTATTTATGGTCTGTCCTTGCCTTCTAGATTATTATTTTAATGTAATGATATATATTTCTTTATAATGTAATCTGGACTTGCCTTGATGATTTCTTGAAAATTTTCCCTAGGCCCTGGAAAAATATAGGTATGAGCAGTCCCTTGAGCATACAAGTGGGTTCATTGAAAAGTTGGAGCAAGAACTAGAAGAGTATCATAAGCATATTGCTTTGTACAAGAAAAGAAAAGAGGATACAAATCGTGATTCCTTGGTAAGCCATTTTTCATTTGGCTAAAATTTCAAACCGAAAAGAACTGATCATCTACATGTGTTTGTCTTGCTTTAGTAGAGAAAATAAGAGATAAAAAAGGAAGAGGTGTTTCTGATTCTCAAAGTAGATAACCCTGTCCTGGTGTTTAGATTTTTAGAGCTGCCATGTTTGTCATTCCCCGCAACAGAAGATGACTGTCCTATCCATGTCCATTGATAATGAGTATATTTTGATTCTTGTGGTCTTAGAATTTCCTATGCAAGGAAGATTAGAACTTTATGGAGAAGATGCCATCTAGCTGATGGTGAAGTCTGTTTGACATGGTATTAATCTACGTTGGAGACCTCTCAGCATAATTTTGTATGTGGTTATCTTTCATATTTCAGTTGAGTTCCCATGTCTTGCGTATATACTTACTCTTCTTTGCGTTTGTTAATTTGTATCTGGTGATGTGTGTGCTTTTCCTGATTCATGGTCCTCTTTGTCACCAGAATTTTTGAAAATACCTCCTGCCTTCTTGTTTCGTAAAAAGGAAAATGAAATGATATGATAACTGTGTGATTGAACATCTAAATGGAATCATAAGTCTGCTTTATTTCCAGAAGCAGACATAACATCTTTAGAGTTGGATGACTTACATCAATGGATTCTTTTGAAAGAAATGTAAATATTGAAGTGTCTATTATTATATCTCTATGCCAAGGTTATAAAAACTGGGAAATGGTTATTATTTATAAATTTTTCAGGATAATATTGGTCCAAGAAAAGAGGAGATTTAGCCAGTCATCTTCCTTGGAGAATTCCAGTGTTGATTACTGCTCAACAGAAGATTTTTTGTTCAACTGCACTCCTGTGAACAGAGCAAGATTAGTCAAATTCCAGGAAGTTCCATAGTGTCCAAGGTTACAACACATAATTTTTCCTTACAAAACCAAAAGAGAAAAGAGGCCTTGGTCAAGAAAAGAGCAACTCCAGCCAAACCGTCAGCCTGTCTGTCCTCCCATATTCTTTATCCCTATCAGAGCCTCCCTCCCCTGGATTTTGAAAACAGCCTGTAGAGCCCAGCAACCTGCCACTGGGGAACCGAATTCACTCCCTTCCTTACTGGTGAAGGAAAATTATTCTCTACGGGCAGTTGGTGAATGCTGTTTTGTGTAGAGAGCTATAGGGGGTCGACATCTTTGTTTTTCTTCAAACCCCCAATCCGCTCTCGCTCGCCACTACTAACGGGGTCTCGGTTGATTTCCCTTCCTTTAGCTACGCAGATATTTCAGTTCACTAAGTTTGAAAAGTCCAAAGAGCACAGACTAGCTATGGAGATCCATGGATCATAGACGGTGGCCAATGAATCGCTGTTCTTTGAGCATGCTCACGAATCTGCTGAAGTTATCCATGCCCAGAACCCTACGGATGCTGATGATTAAACGAGACTTGGGGAGCTACCTCGGTGGTGTATTGGTTTCAAACTAATTCAGATTGAAAGATAATTTATATTGTGATCCCATAACCAGAGGAAACATGGATGGTACATCACCAGGAAATGCATATAGAGCTCTTTAACTGCTCACCAGGAGCAAGCCTGAGAATGTATTTATATGAAGGAAGATAGATAATGTTAATTTTCTATACTATCAATACAATTACCAATGTGTTTGTTTGCTTCAGGCTCTCAAGATACAGCATGAGCAATGAAAAGCATTTCTGCATAGTTGATTCAGTGAATTTGAACACATTTTTCCATATAGACAACATTTTGAGCTAAAAAAAGTTACAAGCCCTAGATTACAATTACACATTTCTTTTCTTTTATATCACATTACAGACTTATAATAACTTCGATTTGGACTTAAAATTTGTATAATGATGAATTTAAGAAGGTAATTGAAAGTAGGGGTGTTCAAAAGTGGTTAACCGAACCGGTTAATCGCTTTTCTAAACCGAACTGGATTTTCGGTTCGGGAAAATTCCCGAACCGAAAAACCGGTTAACCATTTTAAAAGAAGTGGTTAATCGGTTTTCCCTTTTTTTATAAAACTTTTTTTTAAATTTTGTCTTAAATTTAATTGTAAATATAGACAATACATTGGGAACTAAGAAAAAAAATTTGGGTTGGGATTTTAGATTGAGTGAATAAGAGATTTATTTTAGTTAGGTTATTATTTATTTATTTAATATATATATTTGAAAAACCGGTTTTCGGTTAACCGTTTCTAATTTCTTCCGAACCGGTAACGAACCGTTTTTTCAATTACCCGGTTTTTCGGTTCGGTTAGCGACTTAGCGGTTTTTGCATTTTTTTTGAACACCCCTAATTGAAAGTAATCAGTTTTGTTATTTTAAAAGATAACAAAAGCATACAACTCGAGTTGCACATCCGGACATGACCTCTGACCCGACCCAAATGGGATATACTCAAAGTCCATACCCGTTTATAATAAAGATTACTTTTAGGGTGTGTTTGGTTTAGGGAATATTGTATTATTGAAAATGTTATATTAACTGTGTTTGGTTAGATTAAAATAAATTGTTGGGTATGTTATATTAATATGTTTAATTGTAATGAATAAATTAGTGGGTATGTCATATAAAATTACTGAATTTTCATTCTTTTTTAATGTTATTACTATTATTATTTAGATTTTTTTTTAACCCTCCCATATTTGAAATTTTGTTAAAATACCCCAATAACAATAAAAAGTTTAAATTTTAACAAAAACACCCCCATCTATCCAAGCTATTGTTGATCATTGACCACCACCATCAGGCAATGTCGGTAGTAGCTAAAACAAAGCACTGATGACGGATGGATCCAAGCTGATCGCACCATTCCGCTGGCAACCAGTGGTGGTGGCCGACGATGGGCAGTGGTTGCTTGATCCAACATTCTTGTAAATTGTTTTCAATGTAAGAGTAGTCTTGTCCAAAAGTTTTGTGTATAAGGATAAAATAGTGCATGAATATTTTTATAAATTGTTTTCAAAACAAGGGCATTTTTGTCCAAAAGTTTTAATAGTTAAGGATAAAATTAAGATTACCCAATAATCTCAGAATTAGAGGTGGACAAGGCCTAAGACCAGTCGGTCTGGGCCCAAATCCTGAGGGACGGGTCTTAGGTCCCATGAGTTTTCCTTGGGCCCGAACAGGTCCTAGGGGCCCAAGATCGATCCTAGGATCGGTCCTATGGGCCTGAATTTTTTTTTAATTTTTTTGTAGAATTATTATATTTTTAATCCCTACATTTATTATGGGGGATTTTTTATATTTTCCAAGGGGTTTATGTAATTTGGGGGAGTTTTAAAAATTAACGGGCCTGGGACCTGGCCCTTGGAGGAGGGACCGACCTGGGCCCGGTCCAGTCCTAAGACTAGTCTTTACTCCCTTAGGCCTGGTCTAATCCTAAGATCGGGTTTTGTAGGGCTCGGGCCAAATTCTCACCTCTACTAAGAATACCTCAAAAAATTATGATATTTAGATTTCACCTATATAATCAACCGTGATTATTATTGATTTTAAAAGATGATTGAAATCTTATATTAATTGTGAATCAAACATGTTAATTTAAGTGATTATTTTAAAAGATAAAAAATAAAAAGCGCAAAATAAAGAACACATTGCGTTAGACAATAATTCACGTTTCAACCGTTAATTTCAACGGACTGCCACCATCTCCTATTAGGCTATTACGTGTCTTCCGCCGCCTCTCACTTCTCCCCATATAAATATCCTTTCGACATTAAACTAATTTTCCTTTTGGCTTTTTATTGTTTAAAATACGCCTTCTCTCCCCGCCATCTAGTTGATCTTTAGGTTTCACAAAAATACCCACTCTTGTTCTTATTTTGTTCGATTTCGTGAAGAATTTGTTTGATTAATCGGTTGATTGATGGCTATTTGCAAGCGCATGGTTAAATTGGCCGCGGATTCTAGTATTTTTTCACCAACTCTGACTTGAGTTACAGAAACATATCACAACTCGTTAAATCTAATGGAAATCGTGCCTTTCTTGTTGATACATTGCAACTGGTAATTTCCGTTTATATTTATTCCTTTGTTTGATTTTCGACTATTGAAGTGTTTTTTTGCTGGATTTTTACTTTTTTTTAATAATGTTGAAGGTGAGGGGTTTAGAAGCTCAAGGTGTGCCGTCTAAACAAGCTGAGGCAATAACAGCTGCAATCACGGAAGTTTTAAACGATAGTTTGGAGAATGTGGCTAACTCTTTCGTCTCCAAGGAAGAAATGCAAAAAGTAATTGTTCTTTATTTTGCCTACCAACTGTTTGACGTGAATCAATTCTAGCTGTATTTATGATGGCAATGCAAAAAGTAATTGTCCATTATCTTGCCTACCAACTGTTTGACGTGGAATCAATTCTAGCTGTATTTATGATGGCGTGGTTTGTTATATGTAGACAGAGATGGCTCAAGAATCCAACCTTTCAAAGTTTAAATCTGAAGGTGCAGAGTTTGCAGGTAATATACGGTTTTGTTATTTGTTTTCTGTGCTGCGGGAAGTCAAATAAGCTTTAATTATGTGATTTGAAGCCTAGTTTCAGCATAGATGATAGTTTGTATTGAAAATCGTTATATAATTGTTAATGATACAACTATCATTCAATGATTTGGTAATCAAAGAATTTTCAAACAACAGCTATAGTTTAAGAATGCTTTT
The DNA here is from genome assembly GCA_026229545.1 of Pistacia atlantica. Taxonomy (NCBI): domain Eukaryota; kingdom Viridiplantae; phylum Streptophyta; class Magnoliopsida; order Sapindales; family Anacardiaceae; genus Pistacia; species Pistacia atlantica. The sequence continues at coordinate 26,232,485 of JAPEIT010000015.1, read as the reverse complement.
GAGAATTTTTGGCTTACTAGAACAGAGAATAAGTTTGTGACCTGAGTTTAGAAGGGGAAGAGTTGCTTCAAGTTCAGGTAGCTTAATGCTATTAAAGAATTCTTTAAAGGCAATTTATTGGTTTTTAGTTTATAATGAATCATACAATTTTCTCAAATCAGGTACAATTTCTTTGGCTTACTAAAAATATAGGGTTAATTCATATTTCTTGATTGCATAAAGTTAATGTCTTTGTCAAAGTAATGACATTAAGGTATTTAAGTCATCCTCCACCCTTCTAAATTTTGACTTTATTCATACTAGGGTGCAATTTTTTTTTTTTTTTTGTATTCGTTGTGTTCAATAAATCTAAATTGACGGCATGTTTCATTGTTCCTAATAAGGTTTAATTACTTTCTTTAGTCCCAACTAGACTTGGCAAAACAAGCGGGTGGGCGGGGTATGGGCCAGGTCAAAACGGGTGCGGGTCCAAAACAGGTCAATTTAAACGGACCCAAAATATTGGACCCACACCTTACCTTAAAGGGTATGGTCCTGTTATTGCTGAATGCAGTTTTGAATTTTAACAGTCACACCCCCATAATTCCTACACTTTTCATTTGTTACAATCATGCCCCCACAATCAACTCGTGCAAATTCCTTGATTGAATTTATTTCAAAGTGACAGTTGGTCGTGGGCAGTGGTAGAAGGCGGGGGATGGCCAAGAAAGTGTTTGTGAGGCTTGGTGAGAGGTGGCAGGTGGGTGGACAGGTGCTCGGGTGCTTGAGGCGGGCATGCTGGTTGGGGCAAATTGTCGAACACTTGGTGTGCGTCAACAGGAGAAAAACAAACGGCAGTCGTGGGTAGGTTGTGCAACCCAAAATTACAACCAAAAGCAATCACCAAACAAACAATAATCCAACAAACCAAAAGCTAGTCAAAATGAAACCTAAAATGAAAGAAAATGGCAACTCAAACGCAGTGGCAGGCGAGGGCGGCAATTGGTGAGTTACCAGGTGTTAGGGTTATGAGGGTTTTGTTGAGGGGAAACCAATGAGTCTAGGGGTGGTGATGGGAGCGATTTTGGCCACCGGCATCTACCAAAATTTGGCTTAGAAGGGAAAAGCCCTTAACTTGGCGTGATCGGTGAACGGAGGGATCAGTAAGGCAAGAACCTTGGGGGTTTTGGTCAATGGAGGACAACGAGGGTGGTGGTAGATGGCCAGATCGGGTTTGAGATGAAGCTTCGCATGATAGGGAAAAATGGCCAAATCCAACCAAAAAATAAATCCATCAGGCAAGGGACAAAGCAATCAGGGTTAAAGTGTTTAATTTCCCTTAGTTTTGGTGAGAAATCCGTTGGAAATCAAAGTGAAATGGCCGGAGGCAGTGCTGACGGTGGTGGGCGATTGGACAATTGAATTCTAGGAATCAAGGATTTAGGTTAAATTAAAAAAAAAAAAAAATCATTTGGGTACCCGCGGGTGTATCCGGTTTGCCTGTTTACAAAATGGGTAGGGTCGGGTACAAGTCCAAAAAAAAAGGGCCTAATTATGCAGACCTGTACCCTATATACCCAAGTACGGTCGACCCACGGGTCCAAACCTGTTTTGCCTGGTCTAGTCCCACCACATCTGTCCAATCATTCCCTACTTGAAAATATTAGTTCCCAACCGTTAAATATGAGACTTTCTCCTACTTACACACATTTTAACTCATTTGTTTTTTGTTTCTTACTTCTTTTTTCCTTTCTTTCCTTGCCAACATTGCTTATTTTCTCTTTGATATCTTTTGATTCCTTAAAAGAGAAAGAATAAGTAGAACTTTTATGGTGGGACAGGAAGATGAAAGAGCAAGAAAGTGTTTTTTGCATGTGCTGGTTTACTTATGATTTTACAAATGTGGTATAATTATCATGTAGGAACATCATTTTTCTTTGTTGCAACGTGAAACTGAAAAGCATCGAAGTGACATAGAGAAATTGCGCAGTGAACTGAGGTCTGTCCTTATAAACTACAATGAAATTTGTTTTTAGCAACTGATATAGAGTATTAAGTTCAAGAATAATCCTCTTCTTTGACCAGGTATGAGATTGACAAGGTCAAAGCTGGGCAGCGCTTGGATTTAAATCTTGAAAAAGGGTGAGAAAGTTATTTGAGAAATATGTCGTATGATTCTATCAGTTGGAATATTAATTATTTATGCTAATTCGTTCTATTACCATAACTGAGTGTAGGCGTATACGAGATGAACTTGCCAACCAAAAAGCAGAAACCACTAACCTCACCTAATAAACTAGACAAGGTTAGTTTTATAATCTTATACGAGAGATTTTTATTATTATATATTAACATGTGTCATTATTAAACTTGGAAGCTCTTTTTTTCTTCAACAGGAAATTCATTCATTAAGAGCCCAGGTGGAAGCAGCTAAATATGATGTGATCAAGTACTGTATAGGTACCCTCGTCTCTATTTCTGCAGTTGGGCTTGCAATTGTCCGCATCTTGATGTAGGGTTTCATGTTATATTTATCATAAATACTAATTTTTATTCTTTTCTGGCTACTTCCTGCATTGATAGACGGTCGGATAAATTATATTCTTTTATGTAAGAAATAGCTCTCGGATAAATCATATTCTTCTCTATAGGAAGCAAATATAAATTGATAGAAACTACTGTCAGTTTAGTGTGACATCTTTTTTTGTATAACTTTATTTCATTATCTTTAAACCACCGATACAAGTACTAGAAAATACTTGACGTTCTAATATTTTCTCGAGTTCATTGCATGCCATAATAAAACATTTTGTTGGATCAAAATATGTATAAGAGTTTTCTTAAATCTTTTCTTATTCTATTTTATGTAATTTTGATTAGTCCTATTAGTTTTTTCAGCATCTTCCATAGACCACAATTTGAACCACCAAAATGGATTAGCAGAGTTCTGTGAGACGTATTTTCTTGCCATCTTTTTCATGTTTGGTTTTTGTAAGTCAATTTTGTGCTTTTAATGATACACAACTGAATTGCTGATACAAAACTTAAATCACATCAATTTTGACTTGAAATTTGGACACTAAGAATTGACCCTTATATGAATTTAAAAAGGTGGTTGGGCAGTAGTCAGTTTTCAATAAAAGTAATCAAAATCTGGAGTGTTTTAATCTTCTAGAAGCATATTACTTGTATCAAGGAATGAGAAATCGGACTTGGCAAATGGCACCCATGCTACTGCACCCAGCAGCTGAATGGAACGAAGGGCACCCATGCTGCTGCGCCTAAGAAGCGAGGTAAAAAAGGTGCAGTAAAATAGGGCAAGAGTAATGCTACGCTAACAAATACTTTTTATTAATTTTCCTTCATAAATGCGATGTGTTAATTCACAATTAAGTTAGTTTGTAATTTCTATTTTAAAAATCGGAACTGGATTGGCCGATTGGATTAGGATTCGGCAGCTTCTCCGGTCCGGTTTAGGTCTTAGGGGGTTTTTACAATATTTCAAAATTATGAGGGTTAATTTGTAATTTTATAAGGGTGTTTTAGAAATATATCAAAAATTTAGGGAGTTAATGGTAGTTTTTTTGGGGTACTTTTGGAATAATTTAAAAATTTTAGGGATTAATTTAAAATTTTTTAGGGGAATTTTTATAATATATTAAAATTTAAGGGGTTAATAAATTTTTTTAAAATAAAATATCGTTGACATCATCGGTCCAATTGGTCGGTCCAACCGGTTGGATCGGTTGACTCATGACTCGAACAACAAAATGGGTTACCTTTCAATTTAGGTTTTAAGACAATGTTTGTAATCGATCTTATCTATCCAATAATGGATCTCATTTAATCAAATACAAGCCACCTAATTATAAGTTATCACATTAAAAGTTAATGGGAAGTACCATCTTTATTCAATAGAGACAATGGATGCCTATGCTGTTGTGTCCAAAAGGCTAAGTAAAGGGCCTATGCTGTTGTGTCCAAAAGGGTGAGTAAAGGGACGTAACAGGATGGGACCAAGGGTGCCAATGCTGCTATGCCTAAGAAACCGACAGTAGCACGTAGGTGAGGCCACAAGACCTAGGCGTTGGCCGACACGAAGGTTGGGGAATGCACGTACCAAGTGGTGTGGCACCCAACGAGGCCATGACATGAGGCCGGGTGTCGCCCGCCCAACCGAAACATTCTATAATTGATAAATTTGTTGGGTAGGTTGAGTTTTAAGAATTTGTTGTTTTGTGTTTGGTACAATAGTGAAGATCCACCATGTGATGAATATTTAAAATATTTTTACTGCAATTTATAATATTTAATATAAAATTTATTATAAAAAAATACCCTTTAAATATCTTTCAAAATAGTAATCCAAGTTTTATATTACCAAAAAACAAAAAAATCCCTTTCATTATTCTATATATTTCATTTATTATTTAAAATTATAGTACAACCACATTTCATTCGGAAAAAAAATATGAAATGAATGATTGTTGTGAAAAAAAACTGTATATATATATATATATATATATATATGAAATGAATGATTGTTGTGAAAAAAAAACTGTATATATATATATATATATATATATTTTGGGCATTCGAGAGTGTTCGGACTAGCTTTTATACACCTCAACTAATTTTTTGAGACCTTTAAGCAATGTTTTAAAATCCAACCTGGGGTAAAACCCGACAAAGTTTCTGGGTCCTGGGTTGACCAACGGTCAAACCGGTTGATAAAAACTTTTAAAATTCAGCAAATATACCCCTAAAAGTTACCGGTAAGTCCCTATAGGTTTGAAATTTATCAAACACACCCCAACTGCAAATCGACCGGCGACACCCCAAATGCAACCTCAATCGTCCCTTGAGCCCATTTCCATCAAAATATACCCAAGAACTGGCCGAAATAGGTTCGATATCAGCTAGATCTCACCGACGTCCACGTCGGCATTCCAGGCTAGATCTCATCAATTCAGGCAACAACAACCCTTCTCATCACCCCAGAATTACTCTCCTTTTCTTCCCGACCAAAACCCCCTCACCCCACCCCACCCCACCCCCGTTAGCCTCGTAAATTGCCGAAAAAATCTCATCGCTTGCGAATCGGTTTGTTCGATTTCCGATCGATTTACTCACCGGAAATCAAATCTTTCACCACCATTACATTCACCGAAAATAGCTCTTCAAAAGCCCCAACATTCCGACAGTTAATTGTTCGCCGATCATCACCGAAAATCCTAGGGTATTGGGTAAATAGGAAAAAATTAAACCCGGCCCGTTGAAGCTTCAGGGTCTCGGTTCAACCGGCCAGATCGGGCCGGGTTTTAAAACATTGTCTTGAAGTTAACGATCAGGCAAGTCTTCAGTAATTATCCCTTATTAATAATCGTAAGGATTCAAATTAATGACTTCTTGAATAATATACCCAAAAATCTCATACCCAATAACTGTCAAACAACCTGCCAGTTAAAAAACTGTACATCCTTATTAGACCAACTGTTATATTACTTAAATATAAAATGTCAATTCTAAATATTTATTTCCTGAAAAACGTTTTTAAAAAACGTTTCCATTTTTTGGAGTCAACTTTCAAACAGTATAAACTGACTGTCAGTGCTGACAACGAATTGAAACTTGGCGGGCCATTTTCTAGAAAATGCCTAACACCGTGTTTGGAGCCTCTCAAAAATGGATTCATTTACATTATCCACTGTTCGAATTTTCACTGTTTATGTTTTTCAAATCTTTTAGAAAAATTATCTTTCCCTTTAATACTTAAATATATTTCTTGAAATAATGCTATCATAATAATTAAATTGGTATAATAAATTTTGGATAATATATATATATATATTAAAATTACCATTTCATCTAAAAATTGGTAATAAATTAAAGTTAGATTATTATAATACAAAATTTTGATACAATCCCATTACAAAAATTCTTTAAAGGCAGATTCAACGAACTTCAATAAGAACTTTTAAGGTATTATTCAAAAAGTCTTAAGTTCAATTCACCTCTGTTTTTAATATTGGTGAGGTGGAGGTTTACTTGACTGTTAATTTCAAGATCCCGAGATCGATAAAAAAAAAAAAAAGGAGGACATTATTTTCAATCCAATTAGTTGATTTTTTTAATCATTGTATTACAATAAATCAAGGATAAATAATTTTTGTCACGATAATTTAGATTGCGTTATTTGAACATAAAATGTGTTATTTCTATTATAGGAGATAAAACATGAAGCATACTATTTACACTACTTATTTTTCACAAATTAGGCCCATTTTTAAATAAATCATAGTACCAAATTTAAAATTATTATTATTATTATCTTAATTTATTTAGTTTGTTTTCCTTAATTTTATATGTAAAATATAAATCATAATTTTTAATTATTTAATTTTTAATGATTTTTAGTTACATACATAGTAAGAAACAAATCTACTAAATATTAAACATGCATTTTATGGATTAAAAATAAATTAAACGAGATTTTTACCTTCAATAATACTAAAAAAATTAGGGTTAATCTTGAATAAATCATAGTACATAATTTAAAATAATAATAATTAATTATTATTATTATCTTAATTTATTTCGTTTGTTTTCCTTAATTTAAATATGTAAAATATAGATCATAGTTTTTAATTATTTTATTTTTAATGAATTTTACGTGTGCCAGTACACACATAGTAACAAACAAATATACTAAATATCTAACATGCATTTTAAAAAAATTAAAGGAGATTTTTACCTTCAATAATACTCAAAAAATAATTTAATAATAAAAACGACAAAAAAAAAAAAATTGTCTTATATATAATTGGTCGCCATAGCCAAGCATTAGTGATTTGTCAGTAATTATGTGAAGAGGCCAATTCACAGAGGAGTCAAGTGAGTTTGAGCCAGGAAGAATCTGGTCATTTCCCACAAGTAATATTCTTCATTTTGTAATCTGTTTAAATATTGTTTTATCATTTGAAATCTGCAACTAAACGCCAAATCTAAGCACAATATCTCGTCTCCTACAAATACTTCATTAATCTGATCTGGTGTGGTGTGGGTTTCAAATCGTGCAGAGGGTTGAAAGATGGGAACACTGGGAGCGGTTTTCAGGCACCCAGATGATATTTACCCGCTCTTGAAGCTGAAAAGGGCGGTAAAAAATGCGGCCAAGCAGATCCCACCTGAGCCTCACTGGGCCTTTTTGTTATACTATGCTTCACAAAGTCTCTCGTAGTTTCGCTCTCGTTATTCAGCAGCTTGATACCGACCTCAGAAACGCTGTAAGTCTCCACATATGATTATTTCGTTGTGATTGAATATTGTGTTAATAATCATTTCTTTTAAATAGTTGTGGTAATTAATATTAATATTGTTTCGTATGCGTATTCGTGTGTGTGTTTATGTTATTGGGAGTTCTGTGTTTTTGTTGATGATACATATTGGTGTTCTTATTTATGCCGGAACGGAATTGCTACGTTAATGGAGCCTTGGTAATGTTGCCGGCATTAGCAGTTATGTTAACCCACAACATCCATGGTTTTGCTTCAGTACCGAGGGTAACGTGTCGATGTAAGGGTGAGAAAGGGCTTAACGTTACCCTCGGTATCTTAACAATTTCCTACATCATCATTTTGGTATCCTGCATCGTGATATTATATAATATTTGTAGTATTCAATTAAATAGAAGTTGTAATTTTAATTTCTGGAATTTTCTGTTCTGAGTTTTTATTTGCAGTCTTAATAGCCACTAGCCAGAAATCTTATGTGCGTTTTACTGCTATTGTTTGTTACTATGCGTTTCCATAGTCTGTTTGTTTATAGTGTCATCTTAATTTTAATTTTCAAGTGACACAATTTTTGGTTATGCAGGTATGCATATTTTATTTAGTTCTTCGTGCACTTGACACTGTTGGTATGTTTTTGCTATCTTTAACCTTTTTGCTTTCTTTGTGATTTCTTGTACTTTGCTATCTAGTGTATTAGATTTTCCATATTGAATATTTGATTTTAATGACAAGCCTTCTGCATGTCTCATATGTAAATGTCATATGGAAAGTTTCTGAATTTGGTTTCTTCAGATGGGAAGCTAGACATCATTTCAGTAGCTTTAGCTTCTACAGTCTGATGGATATCATATATGTGGATTATGTATACTTGGACTGCTAGTTGCAGAAATCTGGAAGCATTTAATTTGTTATTATTATTTTTTGTTGCTGCTATGTATTTTATTCAAATGTTGCTGAATGCTTTTTTCCCCTTTCCCTTATGATTTTTCATTACAGAGGATGATACAAGCATACCTACGGAGGTCAAGGTGCCTATTCTCTTGGCTTTTCATAGTCATGTGTATGATCGTGACTGGCATTTTGCGTGTAAGTGTTCTCATAACATGATTCGTCCTGTCTTGTTTGTACTTTTTTACACAATCTGAACAACCATTTGACATTAATACAGTTGCTTTCAAATTAAAAAAATAAAAATAGAAATCCTTTGACATTGATGCTTCATGTTACTGTGGTTATATGGTATTTGGTGTTTATTGTCTTAATTGAATCCTAGCTCACTTGGCTTGTTTTAATTCTTTTATTTGTCAAGGTGGTACAAACGATTACAAAGTTCTCATGGACCAGTTTCATCTTGTTTCAACTGCTTTTCTGGAGCTTGGAAAGGGGTTAGTCTCTTGTCCTTGCTTTACCCTAGGATAATTGATTTGAAGAAACTTCTGTAGATATGATGATATTCATACCCATTTGTATTATTCCTTTTTATTCCCCATCTGTTGTTCGTTACCATAGTAGGATTTTTCCAAAGACTTGGTTTTATTTTTAAAAAATTATATTCTAACAAAAGCTTTATGCAATTGAAGTTGCAATTTATTTTAAAGCAGTTCATACAAGTGAATATAAAGAATCTGAGATGATTATGTTTCTTTTTGGAAAATCTCAAGGCTAGATTGTTTTGTGTGATTGTTTGCATTATAATTATGTGGAGAAAAATCTTGTTTGTAAGAATTTTCTGCATCTATTTGCATTCATATATAATTGCAGTTTTGATTTTTGATATAGTCCTTAACTAGAACTTGACATTGTGCAGTTATCAGAAAGCAATCGAGGATATTACCCAAAAAATGGGTGCAGGGATGGCAAAATTTATTTGCAAGGAGGTTTGTGAATCATGTAACTTGCTAGGGTAAACTGTTCTAAAATGCTTGATATTCTTTATTTTCCAAACTATACCCCAACTCAACCAAGAGGACAGCACTGACTTTACCTCAAAAAATGGAAAAAAAAAAAGAAAAAAAATCAGTTTGTAAATTTTTTTTATGTAGTACTGGATAAGATATAGTAAAAATCTATATATGATGGTGGAGATGTGGGTAATTAGTTGATCAAGTCTCCCAATCTGAAAAATTTTAGGACAAAATTGTGAATTTTCTTAAACAATTACATTATTCGAGTTATATGTATAAGGTATGTGGCATTTGTGATAATTGTTTTTAGGAAATTAAAGCTTTTGTAAATGAAGTGGTGGAATCTAGTTGATAACCTATAATTTGTTTTACCATATTTTAGACTTAATTTATGAGCTTCTTGAGCCAATTACAGGAAAAGCAAATAGATCAAATGTATATTACACCAATAAATTTTATCCTTTTTTTTGCAGGTTGAAACAATTGATGACTATGATGAATATTGCCACTATGTCGCTGGACTTGTTGGACTAGGCTTATCTAAGCTTTTCTATGCCTCTGGGAAGGAAGATATGGCTGCAGAAGATCTTTCCAATTCAATGGGTTTATTTCTTCAGGTATTCATTACATGGATCAACAATGTGTTTTTCTACCAGCCTCAACTTTTGATTTGAAATGCTAAAGCTTGACCATGTGGATCTACAATAACAGAAAGCAAATATCATTCGAGATTATCTGGAGGATATTAATGAGATACCAAAATCACGGATGTTTTGGCCTCGTGAGATCTGGAGTAAATACGTTAACAAACTGGAGGTGTATTCTCTCACATGTTTTATCTCTATTTGTAGTTATACCTTCCTCTTTTCACTTTGCTTTTTTATGATGTAAACTTGTTTTACTTCAGCATTTATAGTTGCATTTATCTTTCCTAATTGAGTTTCTTAAAATGATTTTTGCACCCCTAGGACTTGAAGTACGAGGAAAACTCAGTCAAGGCGGTGGAATGCTTGAATGACATGGTTACCAATGCTTTGACACATGCGGAAGATTGTTTCAAATACATTTCTGCATTAAAAAATCCTGCTATATTCCGATTTTGTGCTATACCTCAGGTAACTGGCTTCTAACTTACGTCATATATTTTAGAATTTATCTGGAAAGTGTTGTTTTAGTGCTTCAAAATGTTATTGTTATTGAGTCTACTTAAGTGTGACTGATTGAATTTGCTAAAGTTGCAACATGATGCTATGTTGTGTGCAAATTTTTTTGCCTAAATTAAAATAAATGGTCTTTGTTATTTAGCGTGAGCTCTAATTTTTTGAGTCTAGGTACTTTTACTGTAGCACGTTTTGTTTCAATTGTATTCTCTTTCCTCTTTTTACCTTCAAAGATTCTGTTTACAAATCACGATGTTTTCAAGTGCTACTTCGATTCAAAGTTTAAGTTAGTTTGCTAAATCTGTTGTGCGTGAGCCATATTGTGTTTATGTGATGTTCTATTACATCCAGATTCCATCATATTTGTCAAGTTTATAGTATGCAGATTCATTATGTTTATTCTTTTAATGATTATGAAGCTTTATAGAAAACTTGTGTCTAATTTGATTCGTGCTACATTACCAGGTTATGGCAATTGGAACACTAGCATTATGCTACAACAACATTGAAGTCTTCAGAGGAGTAGTGAAAATGAGACGCGGTAAGATATTAATTTTGAACATTTTTGGCTTTTGAAACTATGGTAGCATGTCATATATGTAACTGGAAAAAATAATTTAGGTGTCTGCATATTGCTTGGGTATTAAGATTCTCCATTTTTCATTGATCCGCATAAGATTGTCGGAAAGCTCATGCTATTTGTGGCTTTTGGATCCCTAGAAGGTGAAATCACCTATTATTTGTGTACCAACTTTTATGTCTTAGATTTTCAAGCATGGTGTTTTTTTTTTCATTTTTATGGAGGATTCCGGTGGTTGGCTTTCTGTTTGTTTCTGTTGCTACTGGTGTGGCTATGATTTTCTTGTATTAATTCCTTAATGGTGTGTTTATCGTGTTCGTGTTTCTAGGTCTCACTGCTAAAGTCATTGACCGAACAAATAAAATGTCTGATGTCTATGGTGCCTTCTACGATTTCTCTTGTATGCTCAAGTCCAAGGTATGATGCTAAACAATAAGTTAATTTGCAGTCATCGGTAGCAATGATCGTATTTAGCAACAATGGCGATTACTTTCCTCCTTCACAGGTTGTAAATTTTGTTAAGGGGGAAAGTTTGAGTGCTGTTAGCATCTATTTTGTGGCCTGATATTTCATTATTGGCCAAGCTTTTCTTGTGAATATATAGTTTCACTCACCAAAATCTGTTGTAGATCAACAAGAACGATCCCAATGCAACGAAAACCTTGAGCCGGATTAATGCAATACAGAAAACCTGCATAGATTCTGGGGTCCTAAACAGAAGGTTGGTAAAACAAAAGGTTATATTCAACCTCGAATCGAATCTTCTTATGTTCTTCAGTCTGACAACTTTTTTTAACATATTCCACCAGGAAATCTTACATAATCCAAAATGGGCCAAACTACAATTCAACCATGGTGAGTTTTAATATAATAATCAATGTTTTTATGTAGTTTTTTTCCCTAGAATATTTTCTGATTATCCTCCAATCATGCAGATTGTCCTACTTTTCATTATACTGGCCATCATTTTCTCGTATCTCTCCGCCAACCGATCAACAAACTAGTGTAAGTTCAGCTACTGGAATGCAGTAACAAAATTTCAATCAGGAAATACTCTTATATCTCCTTCCCCGTTCGACATTTGCAGGATCGGTGGCATTCTTGAACTTCTCTCTGTGTCCATGGGTGAAGCATATGTGTTGATTGAGGTTGCTTTTCTATGTTTATATGCAGTATTCTTGCTGGATTCTGTATACCCCATATTTTAAGTTTGCTGATACAAAATTCTAAAGAATAGACTCCATTTTAAGGACTGTTTCTGGTGTTTCCGTAGCACTAAAAATTTTGGGCGTCTAAAGAAAAACACAAGCAAGTAGAATGTTAATCAAACTCTTGTAAAGCATAATCAATACTGTTGCTTATTATGTTTGCCTTAAATCTGCGAACGCATAAAGACAGATTGATACCTAAAAGGTTTGGAAATGAAACATATTTTTTGTCATATTATGTTAAGGATTGATATCTGCTAAAAGATAATATAGTAATTCCATTCTCACCTTAAGTCTGTTTGCATAATCCTCTTGCATCATCGATTGATTTTTTGACCGGATTTAGCATTTTTTTGCGAAGTTTGGTGATAAACAGACATTGGCCCTTGCTGGCGCGTGTTGGGAAATGAAGATCGGTGAAGTATTTTAGTCTTTTTACCATTTTCATTTTTGTCATTTAACTGATGGAAATTCCTAACAGAATATGACGAAAAATGAGTGTTTATCATTTCCAAACCTTTTTGGATACCATTTTATTTGTTTTTACAGCAAATTTTGGTATATATAAGTCATTCCCCTAAATCTTTTGAGCGCATCACATCCAAATTAATGTTGAAAACTTTGTAAACCCTTGGGGAAGCTAATTGAAGCAGGCAAAATTTGTGTAACTGTGTGGAAAAATAAAAAGATTGAACAGAGTTCACTCATCAATCAACAATTTTCAACAATAAAATAATAAATCACAAAAATTCTGATAACGTCCTAGTACCAAAAAATAAATAAATAATATATGAAAGGCATTCATATACCAATTGGAACAGAGGGATATCTGAGGGTAACTATATCACATGTCGAAAGAGCAGTCAAAAGATCGGTTTTCTTCTATTTGCGATAAAACATGCTCGAGCTTTGAGTACAAATTAGGCAAAAACATACACACATACAAAATCTGCACAGAAGCTGCTGACCCCATTGGAAAACTTTAGAACACTTCGGCCATTTTGCTTGCAAGAACACGATCCCTTCTTTCAACATACCCAAATGGGAACCATCCTGCTTTGCCTTTACATTCTCCTTCCGCCCAACCATTATTTGTCACCTGTCAAGATTTTAGAACAGGATCAAATTTTCAACTTGATTCCGTAAAGATAGAATATTAACTTTGAATTTAGTAAGTTGTTAACCTTTCGAATCACCACATAGTCACCAACTGACAAAGTCAGCTCCACATCGGATTCGGCTTGATATGGATGCACAACCTACAACACAAGGCCAAATAAGAAATAAATAGCATACAAACAACCATTTTAAAGACAGAGAGATTTTTATCAGTCATATTTTTATATAGGATCAAGATAAACATTAATACTAACCTCCCCTAGGAAGTAACCCATGCCATCTGTTGATCCATTGTTTGTTTGAGAAGCATATACGCCATTAACTTCTTCATATGCTGGTGGTGGAGGCATGGGGCTTTCCACACTTGGGATAGGAGCGGCTTCAATCCGTTGTCGCTCTGATATCATCTAAAAATAGTAATAGAGAACAGGGATCAGAGTCATAAGCTGAAGCAGAAGACTACAGGATAAGTTAATTGTAAATTCAGCTTTTAAGTGAAGAATAAATATGGCCCAAAAGGATAAGATAACATGAATGGATACCTCGCTTTCAAGCTGATCAAGTATCTGAAGGACTCTCTGATGATAAGTGCGCTCTGCTTCAACCTTTATTACAATATTAAAATGACAGGATAGCACCAGAATGATTTTCTAAAATGTATAATCCAAAATCATAATAATAGTACATATGGCAGAAATACGGAGAAATTTACACTACCATAGCGATAAGTCGCTGGAGAGTCAGTCTTTGTTGCTGAGATTCAACAGCAGCCATTGCTGAAGCAGCTTCCTTCCCCAAGATTGCCATGTTTGACTTCAAATCATGCAGCTTTGCTTCTGCACTTTCCAATTTCATAGCAAGCTCAGGATTGCCTGGTGTTTCTCTAACTTTAACTTGTCGTTTTGAAACTTCAATAGCCTAACTAGGTTTAAGAGGTGTAACAACAAGAATGAGTATAATTCTTGCTAAGGAAATTACAAAGAAATTGAAAAACAAGCATTTGAATCAAAAGAACATACAAAACCATGTAAATCATATATTCACAACAATATGTTCTTTTTAATATCTAGGTTGCATACTCATAGTATAAGATACCTGAGCTTCAGCTTCTTGTCTCATTCTGTCATAACGTTGAGCAAGATGTCGTGCATCCTCCAATGGAGCTCCCATTACCATTGCTCTCAGTGGCTCTGCAACCTAAAAATGAAAGCATTCAATGCCACAAGAAGAACAAATTTAAAAGTCCTGTGAAAACCGGAAGCAGTTATTTAAAATACATTTAAATAAGTCTTAAGTGTAAAACAAAAAAGTATTCAACTGCTTTGATTGTTTGGCCAAACCTGTGTGCCTAAAGCTTTCAAGAGATTCCCATGCTCCTTTTCCATTTGAGCACGAGCTCGTCCATAATTCACTGCAGCTTTTGATAATGTATTACCACTGGTACAAGTATTTTCAGAACCATATTTCCTGCTATCCTCTGACAATTTTGCTCCTGTCAGGAAAAAAAAATTACATTGATGGAAAATATTAAGTTCATTAAACTCACAGTCAACTATCAAAGATTGACATTAAAGTTTAACCAAATCACCTATTTCAACTTGTTTGGATCCTGTAACAATATATCCCTCAACACCACGAACAATATCCCTTTGAAAATGCTGAAAAAGAAATTGAACCTTTAGGAATTAAAGAAGAGGGAAAAAACAGAAATAGAAGAACACTAATCAATAGGAGGACTATGCAACCTTGCCAGCACGTGTTGAAATGTAAAGCCTCTCAAGTTTCTGATGTTGGTGCAGTTCTGCCTCGTCAGTTATAACATTGTCCGAACCTCCATATCCCCCACCCCCAAACTGTTTGAAGACAGCCTGAAGTAAAACTTTGTGTAACTAACAAACTTGTTTTAAGTGATTTAAAAATAAATAAATTGGAAGAAGAAAGGTCACTAAACAAAATATACACCCTAATTAAGTCAGCATATTAATTACAGACAGATTAAGGGGTCAATTGTGTGAAAATGAGAAGCAAGGGCATTGATCACAGTAGATCTTCAAAATCATTGGTCAAGGACAAAGAACACACAAGAGATGTATTAGGTGTGTATATATATATGGTGACAAGCACCACTAGCAATCATAAAGCAAGACTAAGTGTTTCTACGTAAAATGACCAAATACAGAAGTTTTAAACACAAAACACTCCAATCTAATCTAGATTTCCTATCTCAAATCTATAATACACCAAAGCTAAAATCAACTTCTCTGTTAGCACTTTTCAAGGTGATGTGTGATGTAAACTAATACACCTCAGTTATACTTTTACACTAGTTTTTACGCACATATACATTTAGGTAAACTCGGTTATCCAAAATAAGGAGGTTCATTACACTTTTGAATTTCTACACAGCAGCTTACTAGTAAGTCTTAAAACTGATCCCTATTTCCGTATCTAACATTACCTATAATTTCACGAAGCCATCCCTTCACAAATGAGGATTTTCTTCACTCAAGTAATGGACAATGAAGCCATTAATAGCTTCCATATGATAACTACATTCCCTACTTCACCACTGGAAACAGCGTCAGTGCTACCGCTGTATGGACTCAAAATAACACCAGAAGTACAGAAAGTTTTCATCTAGAAGCAACAAAAAAGGACTTCTACTACTTCATTTGCTGATTTTCTCTACTGTAAGTCATTAAACGAAGAACCTACATTCTCTTACTAATGCCACAACACAAACACCCCCTACAATAACACAGAAAATAAATCTCCAAACAGCCGCGAAACACAACTTGCAGCAAATGATTTTTCAGAACAAATATTTATGCAGTAACAAATTTATAATCAAATCATCTCCGCTTACTCAATTTAAAATCATTTGATAGATCCAAATAAGACCTAATCGATATTGACAGAAATTAACAGAGCTAAACGCCACAGCCAATCAGAACCTTTCCAAAACATGAAAACTACACCAAATAAATCAACAGAATCAAACAAAATAGAAAACAGTAATGCATCAACGTTTGACAAGATCAGAGATGTTAAGCTACGAGACATAACTGGAACTGGATCTAAATGAGATATTGACGAAGAAATTAGAGTTTAATAAAACCTGAATATAAAATAATTTCGTATATTACATTCATAGGGAGATAGAGAGGGAGAGAGGGACCTGTTGTTGCCTGGCGACTTGTTCTCTTAGCTTCGTGGCTTGTTTTCTGATTGCCTCCATTCAATTCAGAAGCGAAGTGCAAAGTTTTGTATTTTAAATTTTAATTTTGATTCGAATATTTGGAGCTGGAAATGTTGAGTTTACAGAGAGAAGAGAAAGAGAGATACAGAGAGAGAGAGAGAGAGAGAGCTTTTGAATTGAAACCAGTTGGGTTTGGGAGAGACGGAGAGGCGTTCCACTATTTTTTTCTTCTATTTTTAAATTAAAACGACGTAGTTTTATTGTTATGCGGCCATTTTACGACAACCTATTTTCCATATTTTATTTAGCTTTTAAAAAATAAATAATATTAATATATTTTTTTAAACTAAGATGTTCGGACCAATTTAAATACATCTCAAACTAATCATCACGAGAGATCAACGCAGCAGTCCACCGTCATGAACCCTTATTTAAATCTTGAGAGTAAAGTCGGAACTTGAAACCGTACGTCTAAATATTATTCAAACATAGGCATATTCATATGGTTTGAAAAATAATAATAATTTATAAATTGTTCGTAACCTTATTTTTTATTTAATTATTTATACTCTAGTCAAGACGTCCGATATTAATTAAAATACTATTTAATCCGATGAGTTTTATATACTCTAATTCTTTCTAGAATCATGAGAGGGAAAGTCCCTCTACAATGTACTAACTAAGATACTTAAAAACATTCTAAAAAGTGAAGTGCCAACAACTTCTAAGGCAAAGGCAAAGGCATCTTATAATCCAAGAAAAAGCAAAATCTAAAGAAAACCCATATCATTAAGCACTTTTAAGAGAAATATATAGCCGAACATGACCTATATTAACCATCATTGGGTGGATCCAACGGTTAACTAGGATTATGGGGTATAATACTCAAGAGGTTCTAAGTGGATTGCTAATATGGGTCGCCACTGAGGGATGTACCTGTTGTCAATTCTTGTGGCTTCGAAAGATTAAGTAGATATATGCAAACTGGTCCGAACACTCCCCGATTAAAAAAAAAGAAAAAAAAAGTGAGTTATATATAAAGTATTCTCAAATAGTTTCTTGTAAGCTTAACTATAAATATATATATAAAGTGAGTTATAACATTCAAAGCTTCCAATATTACGTCTTAGTGAAAAGTTAATTAAAACATTCTTTCTTTTTAGGGTCTTTCTTGTTCCTTCTTTTGTACATAATAATTCTATTGACAAAATCCCATTGGCTACAATCATTTATAGAACTGTGTAAAATAATGTTCCATCTTATGTGTATAGATCATTGCACTCATATTGTCTTAAATCTTCATTAATAAGGTTAATTGTGCTCTAATACATAGTCTTTTATTTACTTTGCCTTAAAACTCAATTTACTCAAAACCTGGTGTGATTTTCACTTATGGAGCCAGCTATATGTATTACCTTTCAACACATATACCATAATCACGTGGTCCAACGGTCAACTAGGATTCTTGGGTGTATTATTCAAGAAATTCTGAGTTCGATCTATCTAGGTTACTGATATGGGTAGTTACTAAGGGGATTTACCCGACTGTCAACTTCAGGGCCTTGGGAGATTAGTCGAGATCGCGTAAACTGGGCCGAACACCTCCGGTCACCAAAAAACAACACATATAAGAAACGAAATGAAGAAGAAATTAACTTCAAAATCTGGTGTGATTTTCACTTATGGAGCTAGCTATATGTATTACCTTTCAACACATATAACATAACCATGTGGTCCAACGGTCAATTAGGACTTTTGGGTGTATTATTCAAAAAGTTTTGAGTTCAATCTACCTGGGTTGCTGATAGGGGTGGCCACTGAGGGGATTTATTCAGCTATCAACTTCATTGCCTCGGGTGATCAGTTGAAGTGCGCGTAAACTGGCCCGAACACCCTCACCAAAAAACAACACATATAAGAAACGGAATGAAGAAGAAATTAACTTAAAGTGAAGACCAGGACATGGAAGCTAGGAAATGGAACTGTCTTTGATGAAAATATTAAATTAGGGTTTCATCAATCATGAAACTTGAACGTATACATACATATAGTTATATTCTGTAACTATATTTCTCTATAGAGATTGAGAGAAAACGTTGGCTGATAGACAGCCATCATTAATAGTCCCTTCAAAACACAAGCGAACTGAGTAATCTAGTGGAGTTTTTGAGTTTGGTGAGTGGAAGTTGTTAAAATAGTTCTTTTAGTGTTCATTAATAAAGGTTAAATGGTGCTTTAACTAATTCATACTGTTTATGCTTTGCATTATTATTTCTTCACATGACTGTGCATGCATGTCTTTGTCTATCACCTGAAAATTGACTCCCAGTTTCTGCATATTGACCTAAAAACTTGGGTTTAATTAATATTTCCCTGAACTTTGGGTTCATGATACATGAACAAGAATGAGAGTTAACCAAACTAAAGACAAAGAATATTGCTAGCATTTCAAAGCTCCACTACTACAATGAAGAGACATCACTTCACAATCTGATATCCCCTTTGTGGAAGTCAAGTCAATGTTACAGACAGCTATTGTTTCCTCCATGAAACAACGTCCATATTAATTCCACTAAAACAAATTCAAGTATCCATCATTCAAATTCATTTAACTTGTTTAGACGTTTCATCATTGTTACATGAAAGTTTTTTTTAATGTAATAAATTTATATTCAATCTGTCTGTTAAGATGTAGCACGATAGACGTTAGTGTATGTATATATGTTTATGTAACTATTACTTTCAAAGTAATCCAAACCAATCCAACAAACCCAAATATATATATATTAATAAATTCATTGGTACAGTTAATGGTTTCACCATTCATATAAATGGTAGCTCAAGTACTAGCAGTGGAGCAGGTACTCTATGGGGGTCCCTTATAATACAATTAGAGTCATTACTCTTATCATTATATATAAATGGCATGAAAAAATATATTTTTTTATTACTCCTGTAGATATCTTTCAGGGTCTCTCTTGATAATGGCTATTGCAGTTTCTTCCAGGCTTTTGCTTGGCTTCATCTTTCTTGTTCTTGAAGTGTTTCAGCCAGCAACTGCTTCCAGCAATGTGGGGTTTCCTCTGTGAGCTTTTGTTTTGGTTCTTGATGTTGTGTTTTTTTTAATGATTTTAGTTAATGGGTTTTGGTTTTTGTTGGTGTTTACAGGTTTACATTGTGTATTTGGGAGATAGGAAACTTTGATGAGTCTCAGCTAACTCAGGATTTACACCATGAGATTCTCTCAAATATTCTCGGAAGGTTTTATTTCTAACTCCGCTTTGGTATTATAATTCATCTTTTCTCTTCCTTTTTTGTGAAAAACCAAAAAAAGACCTTTTGGGCAAAATGTTTAGTTTCCATGTCCTAGAACCAATGAAAACAAATTTCTTTTTCAAAGAGATCAAAGTTTGGGGACTTAGAAAAAAAATATGATTAGTGAGCTGTGGTGGTTGTGGCGCTTCTGTAGTGGCTGTCATCTTGAATTTGTTTTCTGCTTATTGGTGGCTTCAATTGGTTTTCTCACTCTTCATTTTCCCTCTAAAAGCATTATCCAGTCTTGACCAGAGCATTTACAGGGAACCTTCTTGTAGCAATAAACACAAATTAACAACTTCCAATATTAAATTTGACAGCAAAGAAGCTGCAAAGGAATCAATTTTGTACAGCTACAAGCATGGTTTTTCTGGATTTGCTGCAGTTCTAATCGAGTCTCAAGCCAAGCTAATTGCAGGTGTTATAATTTTGGTGAACTGTGAACACTGTTTCATAGTCCTACTTGTACTTTTTAACTATTACTCGGTTGTTGATATTTCTTGTATGATCTATTGGGGCAGATATCCCTGGTGTTGTTCGAGTCATTCCAAACAAGATACTTGATTTACAGACAACTAGAAGTTGGGATTTTCTTCAAGTAAAGCCTTATATTGAGAATGGAATTATTTCAAAGTCTCAATTCAGGTTCCGGGTCAATCATTGGTGTCATTGATACTGGTGGGCATAGAAATGCTGTATGTGCTTGTATTATTAGAGGAATTTAGCTTAAGCTTTTTATCACTGCTTGTTATGCAGGCGTATGGCCAGAATCTGAAAGCTTCAGCGACAATGGTATGGGAGAGATTCCGTCTGGTTGGAATGGAATATGTCAAGAAGGAGAAGGATTTAATCACTCCAATTGCAATAGGTGTGTTCTTCATTTTCTCTCACATATTTTCTTTTAAGCAACATCATATGGCTTAATGGCTGTCAATATGTTGAGGGGTGTCACAAAAGAATGGCTGCTAATATTGTTAGGCTTAACCAACAATGGGTTGGCCTGAATAATATAAAGGCTTGGGGTTAAGGGGTTTGCTCTCCCTGTGGTCTTAGGTTTCAATTAAAAGAAAAATTACTAATATTATTGGCCATGGTGTGTTGGGCTTGCCCTATTTCAAAAGCCTGTTTGGGGTCAGGGGACTACTCGAGGTGCGCCCTAACCAAAAAAAAAAAAAAAAAGGATGTTGGTGTTGGCTGAATTTGACTGCTTAATGCTAGAAATTTTTTAACAGGAAAATCATCGGTGCACGCTGGTACATTAAAGGGTATGAAGCTGAATATGGGAAGCTGAACCCTAGTGATGGGGTTGAATTCTTATCTCCTCGAGATGCTGTGGGCCACGGTACTCACACAGCATCTACAGCAGCTGGTGCTCCAGTAAAAAATGCAAGCTTTATGGGTCTAGCTCAAGGAATTGCCAGAGGGGGTGCTCCTTTAGCTTCTTTAGCTGTCTATAAAGTTTGTTGGGCTACTGGTGGCTGCAGTTCAGCTGACCTTCTCGCTGCATTTGATGATGCAGTCTCTGATGGTGTGAATGTGCTTTCAGTATCCCTTGGTTCATCCCCTCCGCTTTCCACTTATTTTGATGATGTACTATCAATTGGTTCCTTCCATGCTGCAGCAAAAGGGATTGCTGTAGTATGCTCTGCGGGGAATTCTGGTCCTTATCCTCAAACTGTCATAAATACTGCCCCGTGGATTATAACTGTTGCGGCTAGCACCTATTGATAGATCTTTCCCTACTGCTATTACAATGGGAAACAATCAAACTGTTGTGGTACTTTCTAACTTCCTTTTCATTTATGCAAGAGAATTTTGAATTCAGAAACTTCATGTGATGGATGTGGAGCCACTCTGTAATCAACTTTGTGCTATATATACGTATAAACTAATTTGATTTTCTCAAACAGGGTCAAGCATTTTATACCGGAAGAATGGATATGAACAAGTTTTACCCCATTGTGTATGGAGAAGATATTGCAGCCATTGATGCGGACGAAGACAGTGCCAGGTAGAACACCTTTCTGTTTTCATCCTGCTGGACAGTAGAGAATTTCATATTCTAATAGTGTGTACTTTTAGCAGTAGTTGTGATTCAGGAACTCTTAATGCTACTTTAGCAAGAGGCAAAATTGTTATTTGTTTCCAATCTCGGTCTCAGAGGTCAGTTGCAACTGCTGCTAGAACAGTAAAGGCAGTCCAGGGTGTTGGTCTCATCTTTGCTCAGTTTCCTACAAAGGATGTTCAATTTTTCCTTTGGTATCCCAAAGTGTCCTCGTGGACTTCGTGATCGCAACATCTCTGCTCACCTACATGCAGGCAAACAGGTAACTGAATTGAGTAATGTTACGCCAACAATTACATTGCACAAACCTCTCTTACAACCCCGACGTAGCAGCTGACCTGACAGTGTCACGACAGCTCCACTACATTCAAAATACAAAATGATTTTTACTAGACCAAATGGAATGGACCGTTTCTCATGGAAGGAATGGTCATTCCTCGAAAGAAGAAGAAAATGTTGTTCCTTTAGGAACATGATTGCTCCTTATAAGGGGTCATTCCTTATGAAGGAACAACCATTTGTTTCTCTTTAATGCCTTGGGTGCCTTGGGTGTAGTGGGGAGGGGGTTGATATGATAATGCTAATCTATTGACACGTTAGGAATTGTAAGAGAAGGTTGTGAAAATATGTTGATGGTGTAGCATTACTCAACTGAATTATCAGTGGTGAACTTGATTCTTCTTATCATTGCTTCTCTAATTTCTCTGCATCTAAGCAACATTGTCAAATGCTGTTATTTGCAACTGTTTAAACTTTAAATGTTCTAAATGTACAAATCTTGCTATCTTAAACAAAATTAGTTGATGAACTTTTTTATGTGACAGAAACCCCTTAGTCAAATTTAGCTTGACAAAGACAGTTATAGGGCAACAGTTATCACCAGAAGTTGCTTTCTTCTCTTCTCGAGGGCCTAGTTCCCTCTCTCCCTCAGTATTGAAGGTATTGCCAATTTGTTCAGATAATTATTGGTTTAACTGGTTCTTGACATTGGCATATTTGAATGTGCTGTGCAGCCAGACATTACAGCTCCTGGGGTTAATGTCTTGGCCTCCTGGTCTCCTGCTTCATCCCCTGATACAGATAACAGCATACCGCCACTTAACTTCAAAATCGAGTCCGGAACCTCCATGTCTTGTCCCCATGTTTCTGGTATTGTGGCTCTTCTAAAAGGTAAATATCAAACGTGGAGTCCTGCTGCAATCAAGTCTGCGCTGATCACAACAGGTGAGAAAAACCAAATTTTATGGAGTTTCGGTTGCATCCCTTACATTTTAACATTACTGATGCTTTTACCACTCTTTCCAGCTTCTCTGAAGGATGAATATGATCAAATTATAGTTTCTGAGGGAGCTCCTCACAAACAGGCTGACCCATTTGACTATGGAGGGGGTCATGTCAATCCTAATAAAGCCATGGATCCTGGATTAATATATGACATGGGAGTATCAGATTACGTTCATTTCCTTTGTGGAATGGGATATAATAACTCTGCCATCAGCTCAATGACTAAGACTCAGACCAGATGTTTCCGTAAATCAACCGGATTCCTTGTAAATCTTAATTTGCCTTCAATCACCATTCCAGAGCTTAAGAAGAGCTTAACTGTATCAAGAACAGTAACGAATGTTGGTCCAGTGAATTCTGTCTATACTGCTCGTGTTCAAACTCCGGCTGGCGCTACTGTCGGAGTCAAACCATCAACTTTGACATTTAATTCTACTGTAAAGACTCTGAAGTTTCAGGTAACTTTTCGTTCCCAGCTAAGAGTTCAGGGAAGATACTCGTTTGGATATCTGTTCTGGGAAGATGGTTTACATCATGTTGTGAGAATACCGTTGATAGTTCGAACTGTCATTGATGAATTTTATTCCCAAACATGATCATAGAATGCCATAGGCTGTACCATGTTTCATTGATAGTTTATCACTTATTGCTGTATTCTTCCAATATAAACATCATGTTTGAATTGATTTAGCAAAACAATAAAAACCAGGAAAAGAAGCTGCTAGGAACTATGAAATTATTGTACTAATTTCTTCAGTTTTTGACTTGACGAAGATTGTATTGAAATATCGTGGCCCGTTTTTCTATTTGTTCTCATGTGAAATTATATGTATATAGGAAAATTATTTGGTAAAGAATACGATTGTAAATAAGATTAGAACTTAGGAGTTCCTAAGAGGAATTAAAATATAAATCCTATTAGAAATAAAATATCTCATATGTTATCAGAACACATGGTATTTAATGTAATAGTTATTAAACAACATTGGGAGAGTGTTTTAGAAACTGGGATTGTTTCCACTCAAGGTACTAGATTGAGCGTGGTTAGAAACTAGGATTGTTTCCGCTTTGTTTTATATACCGGGTTTATGGTATTATGTACTATAGGGGTGTTCAAAATCGGTTAATCGAACCGGTTAACCACTTTTTTTAACCGAAACCGAACCGGTTTGGAGGAAAAACCGGTTTTCCCATTTTTTTTTCCTAAAATAAATTGTAAATATAAACAATACATATTCAAATAAAAATTAAACATTCATACATATCCATTGACTACTACTAACAATAAATTTAAAATACTATTATTTTTTTATTTAATATGTAATATATATTTTTATTTTTATTTTTATTTAATATATATATAACTGGTTTAAAAAACCGGTTTCGGTTAACTGCTTTTTATTTTTCACCAAACCGAAAATCCGATTTTTTGAACCCCCGTGGTCGAACCGCTTTTTTCGGAATTAAGTTTTTTGGTTTCGATTTTTCGTATTTTTTTAAACACCCCTAGTGTACTCTTGTATGTAGTGTTCATGAAATTATAATGAATTTCTCTCATCTGTGAATGTAGATAGGTTATGCTGAATCACGTAAATATCGTATCTCTTTGTGTGGTATCATTTTATTCTTATGTTATTAATTTCGAATGTATGTATTCCGTTGCCCGATCTCCAAACAGATTGTGTTATCTCCTTTATCCATAAGGCAATCATAAGTTAATGAACTGCTCCTGCACGCTTCACTCCCTGTTCTTCTTGTTTTAGAGTTCTGATTTCATATATTTTTCACAGTCAAAACTTTTTGTTGCTTTTCGCTTGAGTTGATAGCTATTTCGGTCTAATTTTTCTGTCTTTCATCTTTCTCTTTAAATCGAATACTCATTGTTAATTCCAAAAAAAATATATAGAGAGGGACAGAAACAATGATGATCATGCTCAAGAAAAGAAGTAAGAAGATGTGGAAAATATCAACTATACTTTTTATAAAGATGAAGAAGAGGATTGAAATCCACCAAATATGGCCATACCAGGTGGGTCCTTTGGCTTTGTCTTCCATTATACATCAGCATGCAGCTATTGGTTCTGCAAGTTTACTCTATGAAATAATTCACACAAAAGTTAGAAAATGAAATATGATTATATAAAATATACAGTATATATAATGTTGTGTGAATGAAGTCACTTGTGAGATTTTTATATTCTAAAGGATCATCAACTGGTTATGTTTGTTGAACAAACCTGCAACCACACCCAACATGAGTTTACTTGTGAAATTTAAAAATTTTAACAGGTTTTGAATTACTCAAATCTTCCCTTCAAAGTCATCAACTAATCATAGGTAATGAGCATAGTTTATAACTAACTCTTGATTTCTTATGTGCACCTCGATTATTCCCCTTGGGACGTTGAAGTTAACGGTCAGGTTAGCCTCTAGTAGCTACTGATAGAATTTGAGATGGGTTTGACTCCTCACCCAATAAGGTCGTGTTGAATGGGAAGATTATTCTCGCTTATAAACCAAAAGGCTTGAGCATGTCTAGTCGGTATGGGACTCCAACGTTAGATAGTTGTTGGCTTTAACTCCTCACCCGTTGATCAAGTACTCAACTCAACTGAACCTGACTTTGATACCATGATAGAATTTGAAGTGTGTACTCCTCACCCTTTTTAATCTTTGTTGAATGGGAGGATTATCCTCTCTTATAAACCAAAAAGTTTAAACGTGCTTAGTCGGTTGGGACTCTAATAACTATCCCTTATTAGTAGTCGTAGGGATTTGAACTCAAGACCTCTTAAGCAATACACCCAAGAGTCCCAAGTGAATCGCAAAGGGGTTCAATACTAATAAGCCAAGATTTCGCTCCCTTATCCGACTTTCTAGGTTGAAACTTGCGGTGGGACCACATACCAGATTTGTAACTTACTTTGAAATATCAAGTTTATGAGTGATTCATATCCCCAAAGATTAATCGAGGTACACGTATACTGGTCTAAACACCCCGTCATCAAGAAAAATAATAATATATTGCTTCGTATTGAAGACAAAAGTTGGGTGGCTTTGGAAACTTCAAAGGTTAAGTCAATTTCTGGGTTCTTTCCTTCTTCTTGCCCACCAAAATCATTTAGCAATAAACAATGAAGACTTAATTGGGTCAGTCTAAAATCATCATCCTGTTTGTCTCTTGCTTAGCTTCTACATAATCTATTAAACTCTTTATTAAAATAAAATATTAGAGGGGCCATGCACGTGACCGCACCGAATCACGGATTGTCGTTTGCTAATAGTAGGCATTGTTTTCGAATCTTAAAACGACATGGCTCCTCTCATTGCTGTATCTTCTCACGCTTACTGCCACGTGCTCTTTCCTTGAGTATTCCTTTGTCTTTATCTGTCAAACGGTCGGCTGGATTTTTTTTCTTATTTATAATTGCTTTTTATTTTAATCAAATTTAGTAAACAGTTCTCTATGTCTTAACTATGAAATTGTCCTTTACTCCATTTCAATTGGGAATCCGTTTGCTAGGATAATGAACTTTGTGTTTCCGACCCATTTCAAATTGTTTATTGATAAGAACAAAGTCAAGAAAAATCTCATAATGTCGGTTTGGTTTATTATTTCATATCCTATTTTCAATCTTATTCCTAAAATAATTATTTAGGAAATACTATTATATTTTTTAATTACTTTTAAACCCCTTAAGTTTATTAATTTAATTAAACATCCACAGAAAAAAAAAGTTTTAAAATTAACAAAAACACTTCCACTCACCTATAGTTGTCGATTCCTAGGCCAATCACGCTGGTAAAGGCCATATTGAAAAATGTCAAATCGACTCACATCCAACCATATTCTGACAGTGGTGGCCAGAATCTGGCATTATAGGTGGGTGGGGGTGCTTTTATCATTTTAAAAAAAATTTTATATATTGGGGTGTTTAGTTAAATTAGCAAACATGAGGTTTTTTTTTGTTAATTTTTAAATTTTACCTCGTAATAATCACCCTATTCAACTATCCAATATTATTTCCAAAATCATATCCAAAATAACAAACCAAACAAACCCACAATTATTTTCTTTGGTGACCGGAGGTGTCCAGGTCTAACTTACGCATACTTCAATTAATCCCCTAGAGCCTTGAAATTGACAATTAGGTAAATTTTCAACGTGAGCCACCCTTATTAACAATCCATGTGGAATCGAACTCAAAAGACTTCTTGAATATACCCAAGAGTCCTTGGTTGATCGTTGGATCATCCAATGGTGGTTCTTATAATTTATTTCAATATCAAGTTTTGGCATATAAAATTTTGACCCACCCTTAGGCAGTTTAAAATGGTAAGATGCGCGTTGGGATGTGTAGTCAAGGTGTCTGTCACCTTCAAAGATTAGTCAAGAAGTTGACCCGAACACCCTCTTTTAAAAATAATAATAATAATAATTTTGAATCAAATCTCTTTACGAAGAAGAGGTAGTTGCTTTTCCTATACTCTAAAGAAACTTTCATGATAGGGTTAATCATACATTTCACATGTTTCTAGTTTCTCATGGGGCATCTTCAAATGTTACAAGTCCTTTTTAAGAACTTGTAATATATTATAATAACACCCTTATAATAAGGGTCCGTTACTCTAGCAACATTTACGTGATATCTCAATAAAGTAAATCCTTAACTTTTACTAAGACTACGAAATATTTAATTATATATATATATATATATAATCTTAGATAATGGATTGAGATACTTAATTTTGTTTGTTATCACATATCTTTGGGTAATATTAATATATTGTAGGTTAATCTAATTATGTCAAATGAAAATGTTTTTTTTTTTTTTTTTTTTTTAATCAGGGTGTCCACAAGACTGATCCCGAAAAAGGCCATATCGACAAATGGATCTAGCGTCCGAGGTCACAAAAGGTCTGATCGTCACTAGCGACCAAAGATATGGCCGTTGTTGTCGGTTAACGACAACCAAGAGTTGGCCGTCATTGATTGTTAATGACGACCATTTCTTTGGTCGTCATTGACAGCCAGATTTAACATTTTTCGTCATATCTACAATGGATCTGATGGAAAAAGGTTAGATCGGTAAATTATCACCCAATTCGATCATTTGTATGCCAAAATCTGACAATTATGGGTGGATAAGGGTGTTTTTATTAATTTTTAAACTTTTTTCTGGTGGTGTTTAATTAAATTCATAAACTTAAAGAGTCTAAAAATAATTAAAAAATATAATAATATTTCATAAATAATTAAATAAATAGTTATTTTAAGAATAGGGATATAAAATAATAAACCAAACGGAACCTATGATTATCCTTAAATGCGTGTAAATTAAATTTTGTGGTGAAAATTAAAGTGATACAATAAATTAATAGCCTTAGTTAGAACTCAAAAGTTAGTTTAGTTGTCATTATTGACTTGTTGCATTGTTATAATCCCAAAACAGCTTTAATATTTCTAGAAGAAAGAGAAAGAGATTTTTTTTCCTTTATTTGGAGAAGTGAAAAAGAAAACATAGGGTACGATTGTTGCGTTTGGCTTATTGTTTTTATCCATATTCTCAATCCTATTTTTTAAATATTGTTTGGCACATTATTCCTAAAATATTAATCTATTTTTTTAATTACGTTGAGACTTTATAAGTTTATTAATTTTATTAAATGCCCCTAAGAAAAAAGTTTAAAAACTAACAAAAATACCCCCACCCACCAATACCTATCAGATTCCGATAACCACTCCTGGTGGTAGCCAGAATCTATCACAATAGTCACACACCACCTGGAAATACTTCGAATGATCGGCTGATCTCATCATCAACGATGGCCAAAGATGGTTGTTGTTTCGCCTTTTACCTAGATTACAACCATGCTGATTCGTAGATCTAGCATTTTCCTGCCGGTCAGTGGTGGATATGGTGTAGAAAAACCATAACGACAGCGTTATAGCACGATCCGCCAGTATGTTGTAACGAAATTTTCGGCGGATTAGCTGGCGATGGTGGCTAGAATCTGGCACTGCAGGTGGTGGGGGTCTTTTTGTCATTTTACATATTAGAGACTTTAATTAAATTAGTAAACCTAAGTGCTTTTTCATATATTTTTAAAGTTTACCTCGTAATACTCCCCTATCCAACAACCTAATATTATCCCCAAAATCCTATCCAAAATAATAAACCAAACGCACATTCCCTATCCTATTCCCAAAATACATGTTTTTTAATTATTTGGGAAATACTATTATACTTTTTTAATTACTTTTAGACCCCTTAAGTTTATTAATTTAATTAAACACTCTTGGAAAAAAAAGTTTAAAAATTAACAAAAACACCCTCATCCACCCGTAGTTGCCAAATTCTGGCAACCACCATCGGCGATTGTCGAAATTTCTGTCACAATGGTGTAGAAACGACTAGAATTGGCCGGAAATTCGTCGATCTATCCTTTTCCAGTCAGATCCACAGTGGATTTGGCTGGAAAAGACCAAATCTGGTCGTTAGATTATTCCCTATCCTATTCCCAAAATACATGTTTGTTTAATTATTTGGGAAATACTATTATATTTTTTTAATTACTTTTAGACCCCTTAAGTTATTAATTTAATTAAACACTCTTGGAAAAAAAAGTTTAAAAATTAATAAAAACACCCTCATCCACCCATAGTTGCCAAATTCCAACAATCACCATCGGCGATTGTCAGAATCTGTCACAACGGTGTAGAAACGACTAGAATTGGTCGGTAATTCACCGATCTAGCCTTTTCCAGTCAGATTCATAGTGGATTTGGCCAAAAAGGTCGATCGGTCATCAACGACGACAAAGAAATGACCGTCGCTACGACTAGATCTGGCCTTTTCTGGAAAAAGCTATATCGACGCACGACCGATCAGATCTAACCGGTTTACGTCGTAACGCCATTTTCGACGATTAGGTGGTGGTAGCGGAATCTCGCTTGTGGGTGGGTGGATGGGGGTGTTTTTGTTATTTTACAAAAAATTTATATATTAGGGTGTTTAGTTAAATTAGAAACCTATGAGGTTTTTTTTGTTAATTTTTAAATTTTACCTTGTAAGACTCACCCTATTCAATTACCCAATATTATTCCCAAAATCCTATCCAAAATAACAAAACAAACGTACTCTATAAAACTTTGCATTATAATTATTTAACATAAGATTATTACATAAATAATACAACATAGGCAACTTTACATTATAATTATTTAACATACGATTATTACATAAATAATACAACATAGGCAACTTCTGTTAATTAAAATTTAAGTGGACCCATAATTTAAACCTTGTATTTTCCAGCCTTATAGCAATTAGAGAGGTCCTACACTAAATAAATTTACTTCACGTTAATATATTTAATCTTAATTTTCTAATCACCTTCATCATATTATAACTCCTAATAGACCCATTATTGAGTTGGAAATTAAGCTTCCATAGATTCTATCTATAGAGCCGGCTGAAAGAGATTTTAGGCTCTAGACAAAAACTAACTTTTAATAAGAATTTTTAATGTGAAAATTAATCCATAATTATATTAAACGATGTCTTAGAAATAATATTGTTATTGTGTATATATATGTAGTTGGGCTCCTTACTTCCTTTAATTACTTTTGGGAGTGAGTTATATCAAAGCTGTTTATCATGGTATCAGAAAATTCAGAACCGCCTTTGCTCGTGGCGGTGGTGGGTCCTAGTGGATTTGGACCATGGGCGTAGGGATGAAATCAAGTCAAATATCTAGCTACTCAAACTCGACTCAATTGCTACAGTGCCAAATTTAAGTTTGAATTCGAGTCTGGCCGAGCTTAAGGAATCGTGCTCGAACTCAAACTCAGTACCTGAAATTAGAATTCGAGCTCGTATAATCGAGCTTTAATCAAGTTCTAATCGAGTTCAACAGAGCTTTTCAAGCTTAATCAAGCTTTTCGAGTCGAGTTGTACCATGATCGAACTCGACTCGAATTAGTATTCGAGCTCGTGCTCAACTAAACGAGCTCGAGCTCGAGCACAAGCATGAGCGGCTTGACTCGATTTTCACTCCTATCTAAGCATGCACATCAAGCGTGGGGAGGGTGGTAGAAACTTAGAATTTGTGTTTGTTAAACATCGTCAATTTAGTGATTGTTACGGACTGATTCCTCTTTCTCTTTTCAACTAATTTTTGGGAGTAAGTTTTACCGACCCGTTAACAAATCTGGTAAGAAAAATTTGTTAAAAACTAAAATAGATTAATATGGTAGGTCAACTAATGAATGTTAAGCATCAAGGAATTTGAAACGTTAAGCAATGAAAGGACAGAAACTAATCATTTAATTATTGAACTAAAATTAATATAATTTTCTCATAAAGTAATTTGTATTTGTGTCCAGCCAGGCCATGAATTCCCACTGCAACACGATTAGCATGCTCCATTACGTGGAGCACTTAGCTGTAAGATTTCATACCGCGTCATCAAACCATACCAAACTCTTACCTACGCGCTTTGATGGCTATGTCCACTCCTTGCCTAAACATCCAGCGTTGGATTCATCTAAAGGTAAAAATTTTGGCCGTTGGATTTTTTACGCAAAAGTCGCAGAGAGTGGACATGGATTTCTACAGTTACAAAGACAGGAGCTGGAATGGACCTGGAGGATTAGTCAGAAATTGTGGCGAGATTAACGCGGTCAAGTATATAATTTTTTGTAATTTAATGGAACTTTGAGGGTTAGTTTTGGAATATCAGAAAGATGAAAAGTTTAAATTTAAAAAAAAAAAAAAAAAAAAATTGGCGGCGGTTTCGTGTTCGGTTCTTTTGAATAATCTTAGCGCCATCTCTCCGTTAATTCTCATGGACTCTTCTAATGAGTCCGCTTTGGTGGGACCCTCTGATTTCACACGCACAAATTAACGAAAGGGGAAGTGACGGGTGCGACAATGAAATTCAGACCGGGCTCGTACTTCAAATTTTGAATTTTTAAAATTTAAATTTTTTTTATAAATTAATCCAACTTAGGAAGGTTCCTCACTTCCTTTAAAAGAACATTAAATGAAAGTACAATATATGTTAAACCATAGGTAAAATATTGTGATTTAATTATTAAAAAAAAAAAAAATCGATTCAATTTGTGTAATCCACAAATAGATTTTTAGTGTCTCTTTCATCTATGTTAACTATTAATTTGATTAGCGACATAGATATTTTTGTGACATATAATTCGCTTTTAAGTTTCGATAATAATTAATGTGATAATAAATGCTCTAATAAAATTGTATTGGTAACCGGGGATGTTCGGACTAGTTTATACGTATCTTAACTAATTTTTTTAGGTCTTGAAGTTAACGTTTTAGCAACTCAGGATAATACAACCAAAAGTCTCAATTCGACCAATCATCCACCTAGGGGTTGGTTTATTTTGATATTAATTTGTCAAAACTATTGTATAATTTATATCTAATAGATTATATTGGTAACCAAGAAAATGTTCAGACTAGTTTATACGTATCTTAACTTAATTTTTTTAGGTCTTTTGAAGTTAACGTTTAAGTAATCATCCAGTGGTTATTCATATTAGCAACTCAGGATAATACAACCAAAAGTCTCAATTCGACCAATCATTCCACCTAGGGGTTGGTTTATTCTGATATTAATTTGTTAAAAATATTGTATAATTTATATCTAATAGATTATATTGGTAACCGAGAATGTTAAGACTAGTTTATATGTCTCCTACAATGACGTGGTAGCTTCTGATTGGTCGGGATTCATAATGAGTCTCATCTAATAAATTTCAACTGTCACGTCAGGGTTGTGAGAAGAAATTATAGGGTATAACATTTTTCTATCTAATAATACGAAGAAATTATTATTAACCGGATAATCCTTAACCTATCTAAAGTATAATGAAAACATAAATTGAAATGATTTTAGAAGGTTTTTTTTTCCCTAAATCTTCTAGTTCCAAGTCTTATTTCAAAGTCAATTAAATAAAAATATAAAGTAAATTGTTTTTGTTTGTTTCACCCATTGGATGGGATAGACTAAACCTGGAATAATATTAGTCAAGAATAGAGAAAATAAAAATCTAAGTGGAAAATGGAATCCCTCATGGATTTGGTCCAAACAAAGCCAACCTATCAAGACTCCCTCAACAGTCAACCCTTAACAAAAAACCATGCAGATTTTCTATTTATTTATATCAAATAAATATTTACAGTATATTTACAGTTATAATTCAAATTCAAATGAGTAAATAAATAAATAAAAAATAAAAGATATATAAAGTAAAAAGTAGTAGATAATGAGGAGACAAGCCATTAACTCCGCACCAGTTTCGCCCACGAACCAGCCTTCATATCAGTGCTTCATTCTCAACTAACTCTTGATTTTTGCTCTCCATCTTCTTCTTCTTCTTCTCCGCAGCCTTTGAAATTTTTCTCTGAAAATATATCCTCTCTTTTTAAGTAATTTTTATTTTTTAATTTTAATTTGTGGTATTCGACATCATAGCATGGAGTTGTGCATGGGATTTGAACGAGCTTTGAAATCTAGTTTACGTAGAGAACTCTCCATGAAATCCACCCACGTTCACCACCAACAAGTTGTTTTGTTTGATGATTTGGGTTGTGTTTCGTGTGATGATTTTTCTGTTGATGATCTTCTTGATTTTTCCAACGGAGAATTTCAAGAATTTGAAGATGTAAAAGACTCCCTTTCTGTTGATTCTCAAGACCGTGTTGATGATGATAATAACTCTAACTCTTCCATTTTTTCTTCTTCTGATCAGTCCCTTCTCACCAATGAACTCGTTGAACCGGTAAATGGTTCATTTTTTTTTAATGATAAAAACAATTTCTTTTTATTTTACGTTAGAAAGTTAAAATAAAATTCCTTTTTGTGTATTTTTCAGGTGGATGAAATTGCAGAGCTTGAATGGGTTTCCAGGTTTGTGGATGATTCTTCACGTTCAGAGCTCTCTCTTTTGTACCCCAATCATGGAGAATACCGGTTTGAACCGGTCATAAAACCGGTTTTGAACCAAACTCCATGTTTTCCGGCATCATTTCCGTCCAAAGCCAGAACCAAAAGACCCAGACCCGGCCACCCGGGTCTGGTCAATGAGTTCATCCCCACTCTCTGAGTCACCAATTTCCTCTTCATCTTCTTCTGGCTCAACCATCACCAGCTCGGTTCAAAATACGGAGTGGTGTAACAGTTTTACCGAACCGGAAGCCAAGAAACCGAAGAAGAAAACCGCGGTTCAAAGCGGCGGAGGATTATTTCAACGGAGGTGCACCCACTGCCAGACACAAAAGACTCCCCAGTGGCGAACCGGTCCCCTCGGTCCCAAAACGCTGTGCAATGCATGCGGAGTCCGGTTCAAATCCGGCCGGCTGTTCCCAGAATATCGGCCTGCTTGTAGCCCGACTTTTTCGGGGAAATTCACTCGAATAGCCATAGGAAAGTGTTGGAGATGAGGAAGAAGAAAGAAACGGGTGGACCGGAGGTTGGGGTTGACCCAAATGGTTCAGAGTTTTTAAAGGTAGGTTAGATTAGGAGTAGGCGGAAATGAACCGTGGGTTCAAACCGGTTTGAACCGTTCCAAGGTTGGTTTTGGTTGGTAGGTCTAATTAATCAATCAATTAAGACTAAGATTAAGGTTAATTATAGTTAGTTAGGCATGTCACGGGAATGTAGGGAGGTTTCTCTTTCTTTTTTTTTTTTTTTTTTTTGGTTGTTTTTTTAGAGTCTATTTATCGATTTATTTGGAGGACCAATGAAGAGAATTTAATGTATAATACTTATAGTGCTAATTTTAGAATCTTTTTCTTTTTAATTTTGTTTCTTGATAAAGCATTTTATATTGGCACTATATAAGATATTAATTTAATTAAAAATATTAGAAATTATATCTATTTATATGTGGGTATCACATTAATTATAGGAAAGTAACGTATAAATTATTTGCTTGAAACTCTTGAGTGTATTATTCAAGAGATTCTGAGTTCAAATCTCCCCGACTATATTAAGAGATAGTCATTGGAGGTTTACCTGACTAACGTTAACTTCAAAGCCTTGAAGAACTAGTTGAAGGTATATACAAGTTAGTCCGAATACCTTTGGATACCCAAAAAAAAAAAAATTTAATGGATTTATTTATCGTATCATCTTTGTATGTATAGAGGTATTGGCATTAAATTTGATCATTGAATTACACAAAATTTTATTGGATGGGAAAGTAGTGGTTGTTTTTGGAATGTGTTGTTGTTACTTTCAAGGAGGAAGGGGGCCTTTGAAATGTTCAAAAACAGTTTTACAAAGTTTTGAATGGGTTGATGGTGTTGTTAAAAAGCCAAACTTTGTGGGTCAGGTAAAGCATTAAATAAATCAATCAAAATTATGGTTGGATTTGAGAAAGTTAAAGAAGCACCAAATGTTGTGTTGTGGAGTAGCCACTGCCCCCAAGGCAATTCCAAATGCTATTTCACAACTGCCCTTCACGTATGTATGAATCAATTAATAAATATCTCAGTTTGGATATACTCAAATAAAATTATATAAGGGTAATTTGGTAAATATTTATTTAATTCGTAATAATATAAATTTTAACGGCTAATCAATAGTTCAGTAATAATAAGGGTCCGTTTGGTTTGTTATTTTGGATAAGATTTTGGAAATAATATTAGATAGTTAAATATGGTGATTATTACGAGGTAAAATTTAAAAATTAACAAAAAAAACCTCATAGGTTTGTTAATTTAACTAAATACCCCAATATGTAAAAAATTTGTAAGATGACAAAAACACACCCACCCATCCATAATGCCAGATTTCGACCACCATCGTCGAAATCTGATCGAAATCCGGCGTTACGATATAGACCGGTCGGATCTGGCCGTCAACGGCCACAAAAGGCCAGATTTGGCCGTCAACGGCCACAAAAGGCCAGATTTGGCCGTCAACGGCCACAAAAGGCCAGGTTTGGCCGTCAACGGTGAATTATTGGCCAGTTCCAATCGTTTGTAGGCCGTTATGACCGATTTCGGTTACCACCGATGGTGGTTGCCAAAATCTGGCAATTATGGGTGGGTGGGGGTGTTTTTGTTAATTTTTACACTTTTTTTCTATAGGTGTTTAATAAAATTAATAAACTTAAGGGGACTAAAAGTAATTAAAAAATATAGTAGTATTTCCTAAATAATTAAACAAACAGTTATTTTGAGAATAGAATATGAAATAATAAATCAAATGGACCTAAAATTATTATTATTTTTTTTTTTGGCATCCAGGGGTATTCGGGCTAGCTTATGCGTACCTCAATTAGTCTTTTGAGACCCTAAAATTAACAGTTAAGTAAGTCTTCAATAGCTATCACTTGTTAGTAGTAGTGAGAATTTGAATTCAAGACTTCTTAAATAATATATCTAAGAATCTTAAGCAAGTAGGGGTGGTTATATTAAGAGGATTTTTGTTATTAAATGAACACTCGATTCTCGAAAGGTCAATGTCTTTAGGTTTTTTTAAATTAATAGATGAATTGATTAAATGGGCGATGACTTTGTTTTTCATACTCAGATAAGTGTCATAGACTAGGAATAGGATCAACGGATCAAGTCAAGGTCATGCCCTTATTTTATTCCAATCTATTTTGATTTTTTATGTGGTCACTTACTACTTGCCTTCATAATTTGGGCAAATTTGCAGCATTATGAGTGACTTTCCTCATGCCTTCCCCATTTTGAGTGTGATGTTTGTCGTGGAATTGACTTTATATTGCCCTCGGAATTTTTCCCCCAATAGTCCTTCTAACTTATAAGTAGGGTAAATTTTATTTACGGTTATTTCAGAGAGGTATTTAATACATTTAAAAACCGATAAGTGTTTGAGATTTTTTTTGCATAACTGGGGTATCCGAGTCGAACTTACAGACTGTTATCAATTGGTACACTCTTCTCAATTAATCTAGTCCATTGGAAACATCAAGCCCAAAGGATCGGGTAAATTTGCATTATTATGAGCGACTTTCCACATGCCTTCCCCGTTTTGAGTGTGATGTTTGTGGTGGAATTGGCTTTATATTGCCTTCGGAATTCTTCCCCCAATATTCCTTCTAACTTCTAAGTATAGGGTAAATTTCATTTACGATTATTTCAGAGAGGCATTTAATACATTCAAAAACCGATAAGTGTTTGAGATTTTTTTGTGTAACTGGGGTATCCGGGTCAGCTTGCACTCTTCTCAATTAATCTCTGAGATCCATTGAACATCCTACAAGCCCAAAGGATCAGGTAAATTTGCATTATTATGAGCGACTTTCCTCATGCCTTCCCCGTTTTGAGTGTGATGTTTGTGGTGGAATTGGCTTTATATTGCCTTCGGAATTCTTCCCCCAATATTCCTTCTAACTTCTAAGTATAGGGTAAATTTCATTTACGGTTATTTCAGTGAGGCATTTAATACATTCGAAAACCGATAAGTGTTTGAGATTTTCTTTCGGTAATTGGGGTGTGCGAGTCAGCTTGTGTTCTTCTCAATTAATCACTGAGGTCCATTGAGCATCTTACAAACCCAAAAGGAGCAAGTAAATTTGCATTATTATGAGTGACTTTCCTCCTGCCTTCCCCGTTTTGAGTGTAATGTTTGTGGTGGAATTGACTTTATATTGCCTTCGGAATTCTTCCCCCAATATTCCTTCTAACTTCTAAGTATAGGGTAAATTTCATTTACGGTTATTTTAGTGAGGCATTTCATACATTCAAAAACCGATAAGTGTTTGAGATTTTCTTTGGGTAACTGAGGTGTCTGGGTCAGCTTGCGCTCTTCTCAATTAATCCCCGAGACCCATTGAATATCTTACAAGCCTAAAGGATCAGGTAAGCCAGAATGTGATAGGTGACTTCAAGGTTTGAACCCAAGATCTCAAGGAATGGAGCAAACTTTTTTGATCGCTAGGCCAATCCCTTGGGGTTAGTATTTGAGATTTAACTATTTGAGATTGAACTATCTCTCGAATCAATAAGCGTTTGAGATTCAACTATCTCTCAAGGGACAAGTAAAATTAACTTTCCTAATTAAAACATCACAATTTAATGGATAATTAGTTGGGTTCCTAAGGTTTCGGCTAACACTTTGGTCCTTGTTTGAGAGATTCGAATGTGTTACTCTTTGATTTTATGGGATCAAAGTGTTACTTAATTTAAACATCAAGGATCTCATTGTTATTATCCCTATTTCAATATACCGATTCATTTCAGTAAAAACAAAAAAAAACAAAAACAAAAAACAAAAACAAAAAAAAGATTTATACATATTGTATGATTCGTATTCTGGTATAAGTTTTTGATTAGTGCCCCATTTACGTACCTAATTTATTATTTACTTATTTTCATAAATGTATCTCAATTCTTAAAATATAGTTGATTATGTGTCGATATCACATTGATCATCAATACAATACTGATACTAAACGAACATTCTACAAGTCCAATGGGCCAAATAAATCACAATAATGATACATAAACGAACACCCTATAAGCTCGATGGGTTAGGTAAGTCTCAATACTGATACATAAACGAACATCGTTCAAGGCTTTGTATGACTCAAATACAAAATCTTTGGATAACCTATACTGTTGTGTGACTCAAATACAAAATCTTTGGATAACCTATAGTCTTACAATCCGACCACAAACCAAATGGTTCTAATTTAAGTTACTTTCACCGGGGAGAAAGAAGTCATGCAACATGACATCAATTTGGTTTTATTAAATAGTGAGCGTGCAAAGAGCGTAATATCATTGCAGCCCATAAGCATGCTTGCATTATATACCAAATTAATCATGGGCCATTATTATGAAGACCAAATCTATAAAACCCCAAAAATCTAGCTATGAGTTTATCCATATTTCTTGTTCTTGATCAAAAAAAAAAAAAAAAAAAAAAAAATGCTTTCCATTTGATGTTGGGGCACTATAATATCAGACTATAATTGAAAATTGAAAATATAATAATATGGGTTTCCGGTATTATAATCAAGATTCACTCATTTATATATTATTATAATTAATAATCACACATTATTATATATATGTGTGACAAGTAAATCTTACCTAAATGAAGCTTGTAACAATTAAGATTTCACTATCAATTAGGCCAAACTATTTATGCATGGTTTTATGTGGTAAAACTGTTGTAGGCAGCTGACCATATATCCACATGCAAGGAAACAATGAATTTATCACATTCATATCTAATTTTGATATTGAAAACAAATACATTTTGTAAAAGTATCTATGCTTGTCTATTTGTATCTGTATCTCAATTTGTGGCTCAAATTTTAGGGTAAATATGATGTCTAATTGGTAGGTTCCCAAATATAGGTCTGGATACTTCAGATACCTAAAAAAAAATGAAAACATTTTGTAAAAGTATGCTTGTCTATTTGTATCCGTATCTCAATTTGTGGCTCAAATTTTAGGGTAAATCTGATGTATAATTGGTAGACTCTACTGTGTGTCTAGATACCTCATAAGTTAGATCCCTAAAAAAAAAAAAAAAAATCTAAAAACATTATGTAAAAGTATGCTTGTCTATTTGTATTTGTATCTCAATTTGTGGCTCAAATTTCAAGGGTAAATCTTTT
Organism: Pistacia atlantica; assembly: GCA_026229545.1. Lineage (NCBI taxonomy): Eukaryota > Viridiplantae > Streptophyta > Magnoliopsida > Sapindales > Anacardiaceae > Pistacia > Pistacia atlantica. Next base: position 26,192,738 of record JAPEIT010000015.1, on the reverse strand, counting down.
GTATAATTAGCAGACTCCATTGTGTATTTGGATACCTTAGATCCCTAAAAAAAAAAAAAAAAAAATTGAAAACATTTTGTATAAGTATGCTCATCTATTTGTAGTTGTATCTCAATTTGTTGATCAAATTTCAGGGTAAGTCTGATGTATAATTGGCAGGCTCCAATTTATGTCTGGATACCTCAGATCCCTAAAAAAAAATATAAAAACATTTTATAAAAGTATTGTCTATTTGTATCCATATCTCAATTTGTGTTCAAATTTCAGGGTAAATATGATATATAATTAACAAACTCCATTGTGTATCTGGATACCTTAGATCCCTTAAAAAAAAAAAAAAAATTGAAAACATTTTGTAAAAGTATCCTATCTATTTGTAGTTGTATCTCAGTTTGTCGATCAAATTTCAGGGTAAGTCTGATGTATAATTGGCAGGCTCCAATGTGTGTCTAGATACCTCATATCCCTAAAAAAATCTAAAAACATTTTGTAAAAGTATGCTTGTCTATTAGTATATGTATCTCAATTTGTGGCTCAAATTTTTGGGTTAATCCGATGTATAATTAACAGGCTCCAATATGTGTCTGGATACCTTAGATCCCTACAAAAAATTCTGAAACATTTTTGTAAGACTATGCTTGTCTATTTGTATATGTATCTCAATTTGTGGCTCAAATTTCAAGGGTAAATCTGATGTATAATTCGCAGGCTCCTAATGTGGGTCTGGATAGTCAGTTACCTAAAAAAAATTTGATTATAATTGCAGCAGATGTAGTGATTAGTTATTAAATAATTAATTTATTTATTTAACATAAATAAAATAAAATTATTAACATCTATAGCAAACCAAAATCATTTACTTGTAAACTTGGAATATTAAAATTATAATATTTGTTTGTACAGATTGGTTAGAAGTATGATTTTCATATTTATAGACAAGAAATAATAATTGCAGCCAACTGGAACCTATTTAATCACATATATTATAAAATTCAAAGCAACCTTAATTTCAATGGCTGATAACAACAGTAATCTATTGACTTCTAGAGATCTTGATTTGTTCGCGGAACCGCCATTTCTATAAACAGACGTTGCAGAGCTTGATTTGATGGAGATGACTGTTTCGATAATGCTATATATAAGACCTTTCATGCTTACAGAACCATTGAAATTCTTTCCTTTCTTATAATGCTATTGAGAGGGAAGGCAGCTGCCATGGATAGTTTTCTGCAAATGTTTCAGGCTTCTCCATTCTTATTCGTCAGTACTCTTTCTTTATTAGTCTTCATCACCATCTTCTTCTTTACAAATCCGCGTAGGAAAATTCCCTTACCCGCCAGGCCCGAAAGGGTATCCCATTATCGGCAACATGACGATGATGGACCAGCTGACTCACCGTGGCCTCGCCCGCCTGGCCAAGCTCTACGGCGGGCTGCTCCACCTCAAAATGGGATCTGTCCATTTTGTCGCAGTTTCAACTCCAGAAATGGCCAGAGAAGTCCTTCAAGTTCAAGACAGGCGTATTTGCAAATCGCTCTGCAAACATTGCAACAACTTACTTAACATACGATCGAGCTGACATGGCTTTTGCAAATTACGGACCCTTTTGGCGCCAAATGCGTAAAGTTTGTGTCATGAAGCTCTTCAGTCGACGACGGGCCGAGTCTTGGGCATCCATTCATGAAGAAGTGGATGCAACTGTCAAAACCGTGATGGAAGAGAACTGGTTTAGAGGTTAATATTGGTGAGTTGGTGTTTTCTCTGACGAAGAACGTAATTTACAGGGCTGCATTTGGGTCGGTTTCTCATGAAGGACAAGATGAGTTTGTGAAGATTATGCAAGAATTTTCCAAGCTTTTTGGAGCTTTTAATATCGCTGATTTTTTTCCATGGCTCGGTTGGATTCATGCACAAGAATTCAACAAGAGGCTCGCCAGAGCTCGAGAATCGCTCGATGGGTTTATTGATATCATCATTGATGAACATATAGAGAAGAAGAAGAATGTGAATGGTGAAGATGAAGCTGCAGATGCAGACATGGTTGATGAATTAATGGCGTTTTACAATGAAGATCGTGATGGGACAAACAACTTAATTACACTTACAAGAGATAACATCAAAGCCATTATCATGGTAAATATTTATTATTCACTATTTTTTTTTAATAAATTAAATTAATTTTTTACTCCTTTCACATAATTTTCACAGGATGTGATGTTCGGAGGAACCGAAACTGTGGCGTCTGCAATTGAGTGGGCAATGGCGGAGTTGATGAAGAGCCCGGAAGAACTACAAAAAGTGCAGGAAGAACTAGCTGATAAAGTCGGGTTGAACCGGGTTGTCCACGAATCCGATCTTGAGAAACTCACCTATCTCAAATGTGCCATCAAGGAAACCCTACGTCTTCACCCACCAATCCCACTTCTCCTCCATGAGACTGCCGAGGAGACCGTCGTGTCCGGGTACAAAATCCCGGCGAAATCTCGTGTCATGATCAACGCATACGCGATCGGGCAGGACCCGTCCGCATGGGAAGAAAACCCGGATGAATTTAAGCCCAGTAGGTTTTTGAGGGAGGGTGCTCCAGACTTCAAGGGTACAGACTTTGAGTATATCCCATTCGGGTCGGGTCGAAGATCATGTCCGGGTATGCAACTCGGGTTGTATGCATTGGAGTTCTCTGTGGCACATTTGCTTCATTGTTTCAACTGGGAGTTGCCAAATGGAATGAAGACAACCGAGCTTGACATGAGTGACATGTTTGGACTCACTGCACCAAGAGCGAGTCGACTCATTGCAGTGCCGAGTTACCGACTGAGTTGTCCACTCACAATAGTCTAAAGACTCCAAAGCAAAAGAAGAGTAAGCTTTATTTAGTTTTGACTTCAAAATATTTTATACTAATTAATAGCCATTTAAGAAGTAGTTGAAATGGCAAAAAAAATTGATTACTTTCAACTACCTTCTTAAATTCATTTAATGGTCAATTGAAGGTTTTTTTGTTTTTTTTTTTATCCAGGCCATCTTACGAACACCTCAATTAGTTCTCCGAGACCCTAAAGTTAACGGCTAAGTAAGTTTACAGCGATTACCTCTTATTAGTAGTTGTAAAGATTCGAACTCAGGACCTCTTGAGTAATATAAGTCTAAAAATCTTAAACCGTCAAGTTACTTAGAAATAGTTAAATTGAAGTTATTATAAGCCTGTTACATGTTATATAAAAGGAAAGTAATGTGTAATTGTAATTTATTACTTGCAACAATCTGATTTTATCTCATGTTTATATTTGATATAATTTAAGTTTTTACAATAGAATTGAATATCATTAAAAGCATAAAATTGACTTACAAAAACCAAAATATGAAAAAGATGGCAAGAAAATACAAGTCTCACTATGTGTCGAAAAGAATATGATTTATTTGACGGGAGAATGACATTTTCCCACCCAAGGTATGACAAAACGACAGTTTCCCACCCTTCAATTTTCAAAATGACACTTTTCTCCCTTCATTAGGTTATGTTATGTTTTCCGTTAATATTTTATTAAAAAGATAAAAATATCCTTAAATACTTGACTTCATATATTTTTTAGTATTTTTTAGTTAGACAAAAAGCCAAATATTAAAAAGTAAATAATAACAATAATAATAATAATTAACCCCACCTAAAAAGTTACTAAGTTAGGGATAATGCTAATAGATTGTTTAAAGTTAAAAAACCTTAATATTTATTTATTTATAATGTCATTAATATCTTATCACTATTATTTAATAACCTACTAAATTTAAAATATTTTTTATTTTTACTAATTAACACATAAAATTAATATTCTTAATTAATTAAATAAACAAAAGAAAAAATATATATTTACACTTGAACTAATAAATAATTGAGAGTAAAGACTTTGTCTTAACTAAATTTTAATTTTATAATAAATTAATTAAGAAAAAACTATTTGAGGGTATTTTCGTCTTTTCAGTCAAATATTAACTAAAAACATTAACAGAATCCGACGAAGGATGATATCTCATCACTATTATTTAATAACCAACTAAATTTATAATGTTTTTCATTTTTACTAATTAACACATAAAATTAATATTCTTAATTAATTAAATAAACAAAGGAAAAAATATATATTTACACTTGAACTAATAAATAATCAAGAGTAAAGACTTTGTCTTAACTAAATTTTAATTTATAATAAATTAATTAAGAAAAAAACTATTTGAAGGCATTTTCGTCTTTTTAGTCAAATATTAACTAAAAACAATTAACAGAATCGACGAAGGATGGAAATGTGTCATTTTGAAAGTTGGCGGGTGGATAAGTGTCGTTTCGCCAAACCTTGGGTGGGAAAATGTTATTCTCCCTTATCTGATAGGCTATCAATGCAGTAAGTAGTAAGAAAAGACTAAAAATATTATCACCTTTTGCCGTATGTCAAAAGGTGGCAATGGCCCTATGGAAACGTGTCAAATGGTGGTAGATCCACGTGTCTTTATAACATACTTTGATTTAATTAAGAGTGGGTTTAATTGTAAGAAATACAAGATGCCAATAGGATCTTTAATTTATTTATGAGAACACCAATAACACGTTCTATATTGGAATAATACCATCAGAATTTATCTATAGATACATATAAAAAGTTCAATAACGCCACGATCCTGCAAATGCCGGACGGGGAAGGAGAAATAAGACCTATTTCCTGACTGTAAATTTGTTCAGTTGGCGTAGAGATACGAGAAAATGATGGCCAGTATAACGAAAAGTAAGACAATCTGCATGATTGTAGTATAATTAGTTCATATTCCTGGAAAAAAACTATGTAAGGTTGAAAATTTTCTGTAAAAACTCACCATGGTTGAACTGTTTTTTGGTCCATTTTGGATTATGTCAGATTTTCTGGTGGAGTCCATGAGTGTTGTCAGAGAGAAGAACATAAGAAAATTCGATTCAAGGTGAATATAACTGTAATTTTTTCTACCAACCTTCTGTTTACGACCCCAGAATTCATGCATACTTTCTGAATTGCATTAATCTGGTTCAAGGTTTTTGTTGCATTGGGATCATTCTTGTTGATCTACAGCCACCACCAACATATTTTGGTGAGTACTGAAACCATGAAAAAAGTTTGCAAAGAAAACATGCATCGGATCATACCTTGGACTTGAGCATACAAGAGAAATCATAGAAGGCACCATAAAATCTGACATAATATTTGTTCGGTCAATGATTTTAGCAGATAGACCTAGAAACATCAACAATCAACACAATGAACCTTTATTTATTTAAAAAATGAGTAATGCTAAGCCAACAATCTTTTCTCACAAACTTCTCTTATAACTCTCGACGTGGTAGCTAAATTGGTATTATCACGTCAAAATGATTTTGATTATGAACGAATGATTGTTGATTGTTCCTTATGAAGGAACAACCGTTCATAAATAAAGAACAATCATCCCTAATGGCCGTTCATAATAAGGGAACAACCATTTCTTATAAAATAAATGACTATAAATGGTTGTTCCTTAAAGACAACAATTCCTTACGAAGAAATGACTATTCCTTTATAAGGAAAAACCATTCATTTTCAGTAGTGTCTTTAGTATCTTGGGTGTAATAGGAGTTGACGTGACAGTACCAATCTGTTGACATGTTAGGAATTGTAAGAGAAGGTTATAAGATTAAGGTTATAAACGTAATATTTTTCTTAAAAAATATAATGTGATTAAAGAAATACTGAGAAAAAACACCAGGGAATGATTTTAATAAATAATGCGATTGAAAAAATCTTTACCACGTCTCATTTTCACTGCACCTCTGAAGACTTCAATGTTGTTGTAGCATAATGCTAATGTTCCAATGTCCATAACCTGACAAAGGTAAGCTTTCTATGAACCTTCATATTCATTAAAAACTAAACATGGTTTTTTATCAGTCACTCAGTAAATCAATCACAGTCTCATATTCAAGCTTGCTACCTGAGGGATAGCACAAAATCTGAAAATAACAGGATCTCTTAAACCAGACATGTATTTGAAACAATCTTCCATATGTGTTAAAGCATTGGTAACCATGTCATTCAAACATTCTACTGCCTTGACAGAGTTTTCCTCATACTGTAAGTCCTGAGGGTGCAAAAATCATTTTAAGAAAGTCAATTAGATATGAAAAATAAAACAATAAATAGTAATAAAACAAGTAAAAGGGAATATACACCTCTAGTTTGTTGACGTATTTATTCCAGATTTTATAAGGCCAAAACATCCGCGGCTTTGGTGTTTCATTAATGTCCTCCAGATAATCTCGAATGATATGTGCTTTCTGTTATTTGTAGATCCATATGGTCACACATTGGCGTTTCAAATCAAAAGCTGAGGCTGGTAGAAACTAGAAAAACACATTGTTGCTTCATATAATGACATTTATACCTGAAGAAATACACCCATTGAACTGGGAAGATGTTCTGGATTAGGTCTGTCTAAGCTTTTCCATGCCTCTGGGAAGAAAGAAATCCTTTGGGGATAAAATGACGTAAAAATATCCTTTAACCGTTAATTTTAACGTTTGAAATTGAAGATCGGGTGGAACTTTGATGGTTTTTCAGAATTTTGTATATTTTCACTGTCAACATGTGTGAAAGGTGGAACAAATTAAGAATGATAAGTTAAGTTTATTTACTTAAATGTTTATAATAATAATAATAATAATGCATTATTTTGTCTGGAGAGTTGATAGAAATAAAATCATAAAAAAGTTCAACATCACCAGGATCCTGCAAATGCCTGACGGAGGAGGAGAAATAAGACTATTTCCTGACTGTAAATTTTCTAAGTGTATCCGTAACTGAACTTACACTAATTATTTGGTCAGTTGGAGTAGAGATACGAGAAAATGATGGCCAGTGTAACGAAAAGTAAGACAATCTGCATGATTGTAGTATAATTAGTTCATATTCTTGGAAAAAACTAAGGTTGTAAATTTTCTGTAAAAACTCACCATTGTTGAACTGTATTTTGGCCCATTTTGGATTATGTAAGATTTTCTGGTGCAGTCCATAAAAGAGTTCTAAGAGAGAAGAACATAAGAGGATTCGATACAATGTGAATATTAATAAACTGTAATTTTTTCTACCAACCTTCTGTTTACGACCCCAGAATCCATGCATACTTTCTGAATTGCATTAATCTGGTTCAAGGTTTTTGTTGCATTGGGATCATTCTTGTTGATCTGCAGCCACCACCAACATATTTTGGTGAGTGAAACTATAAGAACAGTTTGCGAAGAAAACATGCATCGGATTGAGTTAACGACTTTTTCCCACCCTATAAGGACACTTTCCCACCAACAGAGGTTTAAAACACAAATTTATTACCCAAATTTATACTCAGACATCGAACAAAAAGAAAACTTGTTTCAAACTATTGGAGCTTTTAAAGAGAGAAGACCGATGAGTCTTTCATGGTGAAATGTTTGATTTTGGTGGTTAGAATTTATTGGAATTTGATTTGGGAGGAGAGGCTATGTAAACCCTAATCATTTGATTGCCAGCGACCGGAGGGGTTGGCAGGGATAGGGTTTGAGGGGTTTTGACAAGTAATGATCGAAAAAGAAAATAGTAATAGTGTGAGATCGCAACGATGTTGGAATTAAAAACAGAATATAAATTTAAATAATAAAGTGGTATTTTAAAATTTTGTAAGTGAGAAAATGTCATTAAGCTATTATTTAAGTGGGTTTAAGTCGTTTACTCCATCGGATTAGCTAATTATGGTCATTGCCCATAGTTACTGCAAGTTAACTTATTGTTTAGCATGGATCATTTATACCTTGGACTTGAGCATACAAGAGAAATCATAGAAGGTATTATACACATCTGACATATTATTTGTTCGGTCAATTGTTTTAGAAGCAAGACCTAGAAATATCAACACGATGAACCTTCATTCATTAAAAAAATACTGAGAAAAAACACCAGGGAATGATTTTTTTTAAATAATGTGATTGAAAAAAATCTTTACCACGTCTCATTTTCACTGCACCTCTGAAGACTTCAATGTTGTTTTAGCATAATGCTAATGTTCCAATGTCCATAACCTGACAAAGGTAAGCTTTCTGTTATTTGTAGATCCATACAGTCAAGCTTTAGCATTTCAAATCAGATACTCAGGCTGTAAAATACACATTGTTGCTCCATATAATGAATACCTGAAGAAATACACCCATTGAATTGGAAAGACCTTCTAAAGCCATATCTTCCTTCCCAGAGGAATGGAAAAGCTTAGACAAGCCTAATCCAACAAGTCCGGCTACATAGTGGCAATACTCATCGTAGTCATCAATTGTTTCAACCTGCAAGATGATGATAAAATTTATTAGTGTGATATACATTTGGTCTATCTGCTTTTTCTGTAATTAGCTCGAGGAGCTCATTTCTACCATCATATATAGATTATTACTATATCTTAGAACAATAGATGCAGGTTACATGATTCACGAACCTTCTTGCAAATAAATTTTGCCATTCCTGCACCCATTTTTTGAGTAATATCCTCAATTACCTTCTGAACATTAATATGAATTTCTAATTAAAGGACTGTACCAAAAATTAAAACTGCAATTATGACTGAATGCAAATAGATGCAGAAAATTCTAACAGGCCGATGGGGAAGAAAAAAGAATAAGAAAAATGGGTATGAATATCATCGTTTCAGTTATAAAAATTAATTATTCCTAAAGCAAGGATAAGAGACTAACCCCTTTTCAAGCTCCAGAAAAGCGGTTGAAACATGATGAAACTGGTCCATCAGAACTTTATCATCCTTTGTACCACCTTAAAAGAAAAAAAGAGTTAAAAAGAAACCAAAGGGAATCCTACTATCCCAGTTAATATTATTTCTTTCAAATTAAGAAAGAAAATCTCACCTGAAAATTGCCAGTCACGATCATGTACATGACTTTGAAAAGCCAAGAGAATAGGCGCCTTCACCTCCGTAGGTATGCTTGTATCATCCTCTTTAATGCAAATCCATAGGGGAAAGGGGAAAAAGGCCATTCACCAACATTTGAATAAAAAAAAATATAATAATATTTATAAATAAATGCTAAAGGGAGAACAGACTCTGCAACTAGGAGTCTAAATATACATAATCTACGTAAATTTTGTCTATCAGACTGTAGAAGGTAAAGCAGCTGAAGTGATGTCCAGACTGCCATCTGAAGAAACCATTTTAAAAATTTTTCACATCACGTTTATCATATTCAATAGAACGAACGACATATTCAGGTGTAACGAAATCCCAAGTTGATATTCTTGGTTTCATTTCTTTTCGATTTTCATTCTTAAAGTAATATTATTTTTTTAATTTTAACAGATTCTCAACTTTTTACTGTAATATAACACACATTGGCACGCTAAAGTCCACCGACGTTTTCTTCAGCCAAAAAGAGCTCATTTTAGTAAAATATAATTCATGTTAATAGCGTCAAAGCCGATGGTTTTTGGCTTTTTTTGATTAATTCTAAAATCCAAAATCACTTTTGGCCACCGTTGGACTCTTTACAATCTCTTTTATAAAATACATACTTTCATTTGCTGATCTCATTCATCATTTTTAACTACCTTTAACAGTCACGAACGATGTTAGTTTAAGGGTGAGAAAATTAAAATAAATGTAATTAAAGGTATCAACTTGAGATTTCACTGAGAATATGTTGTTTACTCTATTCAATATAGGAAAAATCTAATATTGTAGACAGCAAAGTACAAGATATAACACAGAAATCATAAAAAAAGTTAAAGATATATATCAGAAACATACCAACGGTGTCAAGGGCTCGAAGAACCAAATAAAATATGCATACCTGCATAACAGCAAATTTTTTAACTGATAAAAATATACACATGAAACACACTAGCTTATGAACATCGCTCCCAGTAACAAGAAATACTTGTAAAACGCACATAACAGGTTTCGTGCTATTAAGACAGTAATTAAAAGAATAGAACAGAAAATTCCACAAGTTAAAATTACAACTTCTATTTCATTGTATATTACATAATATCACGTTGCATGCTACCGAAACAATGATGCGGGGGAATCTGTCAACTTCGTCGCCGTTTAGGGGTGTTTGTATTACCCTTAATGATCTTTTTTATTCGAATGTGAAACGTTCGAACCTTTGAAACTGTTAATGTAATTAAACATAATCAACTTTATTCACTGGAAGTTGGGATGAGCCTGTAAGCTACTATGATGGCATAAACGAGTCGTAGAAAACCTTGAATTAACTCCCTGATAAAGCAGATCGGGATAGAAGGGCTTACATCAATGAAAGTAGATGGTTTTGTACTAGAGTGAATGAAATAGAATAGTCTGTCTGATATGATATGATACTAAACGAAATGAACAGAGACCCCAATAAAGCAGACAAACTCGGAGGGATTTCTGACTTATTTGTAGACTCAAGAGAATGACCCAACAGTTAGTAACAGAACCTGAAGTAAGAACTGAAAATGGAGACTTACAGCGTCTCTAAGGTCGGTATCAAGATGCTGAATAACGAGAGGGAATTTATGAGAGACCTTGTGAAGAATAGTATAACAAAAAGCCCAGTGAGGCTTAGATGGGATTTGCTTCAGCTTCTCCACATCTGTTACCGCCCTTTTCAGCTTCAACAAGGGGTAAAATTCATATGGGTGCCCGAAAACCGCTGCCAAAGTTCCCATTTTCTCAACCCTCTTCAAGATTTTGAAAACCCAAACCCACGACATTATATTAAAAGATGAAATTGTACTAAGATTTGGCGTTTATTTGCGAGTAAACGACTTTTTCCCACCCAAGGTTTGCCTCGATTAATTTCTACCTAAAAAGTTTCAAAATACTATTTTTCCACTCAAAATTAATATTCTATTACTATTCAAAGCCGATTTTGACCGATTTCAACGGTAAAAAATTCTCTTTGTCACCACTATTTGAACATCCGATCTCCTCTCTACAAAATTCATCTTACTCTAGTACCTGATTTTCCGCCGATTATCAGTCATCGCAAAGCTAAGGTTTCCTGTTCTTAACTGATTTCTTACTGATTCTAACGGCGAATGTTCAATAGGTCACCATCATTCGATCGACTAGCCTCTACTAAAAACTCTTCTTATCTTGACTCTTGGTAACTCGCTGAACGTTGACTAAGAAAGTAAAATGTATTTTAGGTATTAACGAAATATAAATTTTGGGTGGAAAAGTTGTATTTTGAAACTTTTTGGGTGGAAAATGTCATTAAAGAAAACCTTGGGTGGCAAAAAGTCGTTTACTCTTTATTTGCACAGTTCAAATGACAAAATATTATCATTTTTTTTTTTAAAGTATCGTTTTAGCCTTTTAGGTAAATATCTCGTTTAATTTGATTAATTTATTCTTAATTAATTAAATACAATTTTAAGGATGAAGCCAATCAAGATGTCTTTTCATATATAATTTTATAATAACTTTAAAATGTATACTTCGTTGTAAAATAAATGCAAACAATATAAAGTAAATGCGTGTTAAATGATGATGAGGAAGATTAAGAGGACTAGAATGTTGTTTGCCTTCCATTCATTAGATTCGTGCAAAAGAGAAAATTATGTTTTAGTAGAAAATGGAAATGTTTTTGAAAAACGTTTTTCAGGAAATAACTTATTACGGGGAGAGTTGCATTTTTCTTTAGATAAACCATTTTTCTTTAGGAAAATGCTACACTCACAACCTCTTATCACAAATTTTCTCTTACAACTGCAGCAACTCATAATGATCACACCTGGTACCTGTTAAAATGTAATTGACCAACTGCGAACTGTTACGTCAATGTTGTAAAAGAAAGTTTGTGAGAAGTGGTTGTGGGTGTAGTTAGAGCTGGTCCCAAATGGGACCAGTCACTCATGAGCCTGGGACTGGTCCCAGGCCCATGAGCAATAGTAGGACCGGGACCGGTCCCTAGGATTGGTCCTATGGGTCTGGAAAATTTCTTTTCCCCCTGATTTTTTTTTTTATATTTTAGGGGCGAAATAAAATTTTGTAGGGGGTTTTTAGTATTTTTCAGGGGTAGATTGGTAAGTTTCTAAAAATTTAATTAATTTTAAAAAATAAAAAAATTAATAGTTAATTTTAATTTTTAATTTAAATGTAATATTCACTTTTCACACATTCACGCTTCACAAATAAATAATTAAATAATTTTTTTTATTAAATTATTCATCTTCATCGTCAACAATATTCACATCATTCAAATATGTATTCCTAAAGAGTTCGAGTAGTTCGGGATCTTCAGGGTGCTGTTGTAGTCTTCTTACTGCATGAGTCCAATCTTGTAAACACGTTATCATTTTAATCATCTCATCTGTTAAACAATATTTTCTGTCTTCAACAATCCGACCACTCATTGAAAATGTTGACTCGAATGCAATTGTAGAAACCGGCACAGATAAAATGTCACGTGCCATTTGGGCTACAATGGGGAATCAACTTTCATGTTGGTTCCACCATTGAAGAATATCCATGTCATGTTGCTCATTCATCGTTATAAAGGACAGGTCCACTTGTAGGTAGCGATTCAGCTCATTTGGTCCATGTATGTACGAGCTGGAGCTGTTACTTTCGTCACGTTCCATATACGTCCACTTGCTCGATCCTTGACGGAGGGCTGTATCAAGGTCCTGATCCTCTCTCCTGAAGGTTTCACTTCCACTTCCATTGTACCTGTTTTCATATAAAGAAAAAAAGCTATCCAATTTTTGTTTAAAGTTAGTCAAATAAGACGTATAATTATATCCTAAATGCTGGCCTAACTCAATAACTATACAGTTAATTACGTGTAATTTAAACCTAGGATCTAGAACAATGCCTAATCCATATAAGAATGGAATATCTAACCAATATTTCTCATATTTTTCTTTCATCTTTAAAACAGTTTCACTGAAAACATTATTATATCTATATTTAGCAAAAGTTTTAGCAATTTGAAATAAAATATCTAACACTAAATTAGTAATCGGATAATAAATACCACTTAATGTATTAGTAGCATCATAAAAATTTTTAAGAAATGAATAAAAAAGTTCACAAACCGTCCAATCATCACAGATGACAACTTCCTCTGGATAGTGTTTCCGGTTGATGAAATCTGTAATTTATTTTGCGGTTAGCAAAGCTTTTTCCAACATCAAGTAGGTGGAGTTCCAACGGATAGGTATGTCCATACATAACTTCAAAGATTGAACCGGTGGGTCCTCTTGCTTACAATGTTTGACGTACTCTTGCCATCTTTTATTACTACCGCCAACGATAAATTCGATAGCCACGCGCACCCTCTCCATCTTCGAATGTATAACATCTAAACATGCTTTAACTATCAAATTGATGATGTGGCAAGCACATCTCTGATGAAAAAATTTGCCTTCATCAAGCGGATCTAATCTCTTTTCAAATAAAGAGTTGTCATGGTGTTAGCAGCTGCATTATCAAGCGTTAGTACTACAATTCTATCAGTTAATAAATATTCTTGCAAAACTTCAAGAATTGTAAAATAAATAGTTTTAGCACTATGTTTTTCATATAATGGTTTTATCAATTTTTGTTGTAAACCCCAATTATGATCTAAGAAATATACTGTGACTGTTAAAATCGGTTTTTGATCTACAAGCTCATATGTTTGATATAATTGTAATAGATATATTCCTAAAATTTTGAAATTCATTTTTAAGTTTATTATTTATTTTGTTATAAAGTTTTAGTATATCTCTTCTACTTGTACTTCTACTAACAGGGGTATACGCTAGATAAAATGCAGTTTTAACCATGTGAATAAAATAAGGATTTTCAGATAAACAAATGGGAGAGTCCGTAGCAACTATGAATCTTGGTATTTCCTCTCATGCAACATGTGCATTGTATTGTCATGTTGAGAGAGTTGAGAATTGTAGATTAAAATTAAGTTGATTTTGAATTTGTTTACCTGATTCGGTTGAAGATGTATCGGGCAACTGCATTATTTAGGAGTGCTTCTTCTCCACATGTCGTCGCATCGTCGAAGTCCCCTTCTCAGCGCTAATAATGGTTCCACAGAAATTACATATCCCACACGATTCTTCCCCCTCCCCATTTGTCTCTGGCCGTTTTGATTTGGTAAAGTGTTGTCATACATTGAACACGACCCTCTTTGATGGTCGGGGGGGTAGGGTTATGCTCGTGCCTGTTGACCCGCAGCTCGCATGTGTTTGGCTACATCTTGTCGTGACTGAATGTGGTTGTGGAATTGCAGCTGCTGCCTCTAGAGGAAAGGGTGAAAGTGGATTGAACCCTTCCATTTCTTCGGTGGATGGAACGTAAAACTCATTTAAGGATGATCCTCCGAATGCATCATTTCGGGAATCCATTATGAATTTATGATAAAATAATAAATAATTAAAATGAAAAGAAATTCAATAATAATATGAATAAGAGATGATATTGAAAAATAGAAAAAATTGAATAATATAAATAAATAAATAATATGAATAAATTATAAATATAAATTGAATGAGAATTTGATTCGAGATTTGGAGTAGAGAGATTGAGAGAATGAGAGATTGAGTGATGTGGAAAAAATGAAAGATTTTAAGGTTATTTATAGTGTAATTGTGGAGGGCCCGAAAATGACCATTGGCTACCGCCAACGATTATAAAGAAAGTAAAAAAATATAATTATATAAAGGACTAAAAGGAAAAAAATGCAAAAAAATGTGGGCCCAGGCCTGGGACCTTAGAGGAGGGCCCAGTGGAGGGATCAGGCCCTCCTCCTTAGGTCCGATCCCGTTTTGGGACCAAGCCTCTTAAGACCGGGTTTTTGGACCCAGTCTCAAATGCCCACCTCTAGGTGTAACATTACTCATTTCTTTATAAATTCATGTCTTTATAGTTAAACAAAATCCATTTTAGGTAGTAATTTAACCGTTAATGTATCAATGAGACGTATGGTTTATAATATAATTCATTCTAATTTTGTGAACGAACAATTTTTTTTTTTTTAACTTTGTTCACATAAATTTTTCATTTCAATTTGTCATTATAGAATTTTTACAGTCTTTTTAAAAATTTTAATCTAATTTATCATTATCCTCATTTTATTCTTTTGTTTTGACAAGTTTAACCTTAATGAAAATTGACTAAAAATGGCATTATAAGTTCTAAGTACATCCCTATTATATTATATTTTTTTGTTTTGAACTTTAATTCTTACATAAATCGTTACACTAAACTTTCATAATCATTGAAATGTTTTCTTTTATTTCAAATATTTGTTTGTTGATGAAACTAAAGAATAAAAAGTAAGTTTCATATTTGAAATTGGGGGAAATGAGTGTAAACAAAAAACCAAACTATAATTACCTCTGAGTGATCGAGTGGTTCAATAAGAACTTTTAGGTATATTACTCAAGAAATCCTGAGTTTGAGTCTCTCTTTGTTTGTTTATAGGAGTAGACACTAGAGCTTTTACCTAATTGATCCTTGGGGATTAGTTGAGGTGTGCGTAAGCTAGTCCAGACACCCTATCATAAATAAAAAAAAATGAATTAAATTTAGATGACTATTTTCAGTATTAAACGAGGTTTAGAGATATTATTTTTTAAAGAGCAAACATCATATTCCCACCCAAGGTTTAGCGAAATCCTAAGTTGGTACCCCTAGTTCTATTTATTACAGATTCACACCCTTAAAATAACCCTGTTAGCAATTTTTAGGTTACAAGGGGTGCTATTACCATAATGCCCTTAACAAATAAATTATGTTTTAACCCCTAAATTACAAAAATTATAAATTAACCATCTTATTTTCAAATTACTTCAATAACACCCTCAATGACTGCACACCCTCTCAATTTTTGCCGGATTTGGGCTATTTCAGACAGCGTTGAACCCCCTGGTCACCTCCATCACCTTCCTCATCGATCATCGTTCGTCGTCCAAAACCCCTTTGGTTCCTAGCTCATTGGCCTCTCCGATCGTCGGCGCCATTAGGCTTAGGGTTTTACTATTCTTCGTCGAATTCTGACAACAAAAATCCAATTGGATACCACCACTACAACCAGCGTCTCCAACTCTACAAAACCCCTATGTCCCCAGCAATTGTTTAGTCGCCGTATGCCAGTCGAGAGTTCGTGTTCATCGCATTTTTTGGTGAAGTGGTGGTGAACGCAAAAGGTGAGCTACTGTGGTTGGGAAGGTTAGGGGTTTTGTAAAGGGGGATCCGAGGAGTCAAATGATGGTGGTGGTTGGGGTTGTCGTCGCTCAAAACGGTCAGAAACTCACGAAAACCAATCATAAGTCGTGGCTGTCATGGCCAGCAATCAGCGAGTGATGAGAGGTTGTGAAGTGTAAGGTTTTGTAGAGGAGATGATAGAGGTTCGAATGGTGGTGACAATGGTGATTTGAAGAATCATTGAAAAAGGGTGAAAAACGTTGGGAGCGATGTCGACTAACATGCGCCGAAACACTGTTATGGGCGGCAATCTGCTAACGTGCATCTCTTCCTACAAAATGAACAATTTATCCCTTAACCGTTATATCCAACAATCCTCGCCACTTTAAGGGTGAAAATCTAGAATAAATGAAATCAGAGATACCAACTTAGAATTTCATTAAACCTTGGGTGGGAATATGACATTTACTCTTTTTTAAATATAAAAAAGTATTAATTTGCTTATTTCTCTTCATGGTTAGCCTGTCGGTCCAAAAATAAATTCAAAGACTAACGGATAGTGATTTGCATATTCAAATGTAAGTTCGTTAAAGAAAGGAAGGTAGTTTTTGAAAATTAGTTAAAAAGGGCCCTGTAGGAGGAGCCACGGTGGCATTTTCAACGTTATCTGGCACTTTAGAACATCCAATGAGTTTGACAACGATGATCTAAGCGTCTCGCGATGCCGCCACTTGGAATGACCGGATAGTCACGTGCTCATGCGATCCTGGCCCTACCTTTGTGCTGCAGTTAGATAAGAAATTAGTTGGAGAGGGAAAGTTTTAATGGCTACCGTGAACAGGCCGAGTCACCAGCTAGCTGTTAGCTTCTCTCCGGTTAACGTATTGAGTAGTTAGTCAAGTGACCTATTATATTCTACCATGTCAGCATCTAGAAATAGAATTATTTGCGTGAGTGAATATTATATTATTAACCATCATTGAGTGGCCGAACGATCAACTAAAATTTTTGAGTATGTTTTTCAAAAAGTCTTGAATTTAGTCCATCTTTACTTTTAATAGAAGTGACAATCGGAGATTTATCCGACTATTAACTTTAGAATTTCAAAAGATTAATTAAAATACGTATAAGTTGGTCCAGACACCCTAATGAAAAAAAAAAAAAAATTTATTTTTACATCTAATTAAACTCAGTACCGGAAATCTGCAACCGGAGAGAACCCAAATACAAGTCCAGCTGAAGCCTTTGACACCAAACTATATAAACCGCTCGCTCTTTTCTTCACTTGCTCTTCTTCTTCTTCTTCTTACTCTCACAATCTTCACTAGAAAAAAAAATGCAAATCAAAGCGCTAGTTCGGTCTTCTCAACTTCCTCTACAAAACCCTTATCTCAAACCTCTCTCTAAACCCTCATCTTCATCATCATTATTATTTCTCTTCAAACCCCAACCACCGTATAAAAGTTTGCGCATTTCAACACCAAACAGTCATGGAAGACTTTCTTTCATAACTTCATGCGTCAGCTCGAGCCCAGAACTAGTGGATGAAGAGCCGGAGCTGGACGTTGTTGACGGAGGATAGCAGTAATGGGGCTTTGGGATTGTCTAACGAAGAGAAAGAAGTGGAAGTTGAAGTTGTTGGATCAAAGAGAGAAGAATTGGCAGGAAAGAGTATCTGGACGCAAATGAAAGAAATTCTAATGTTTTCAGGACCCGCTACGGGGCTTTGGGTCTGTGCGCCTCTGATGAGTCTTATATCCACGGCTGTTGTTGGTCAAAAAAGCTCAACTGAGCTCGCTGCTTTAGGTAGCTTATATAACTCAGTTTGAAAAGTTTATTTTCTGTTTGTTTTCCAGGAAAATTGAGAGAACTGAAGTTTTAGATTCTAGATCTTTGGTGCCATCTAAAAGCACTTTCATATAATCAAAACCATTTTGGGGACTTTTAACATGTTTGATTGAGATATGCAAAAAGAATTTTTTTTAGAGAAGCACTTAATTCCCCAGAAAGAAATGAAGCGCTTCAGGGGTGTGCTTTTACACATTATAAAAGTGTTCTATGTAGAAACATTTCCAAGAAATGGCCTTGGAGTAACTACAAATTTATTTATAACTTTGTCATGCATTTGAATGAGCAGGTCCCGGGACTGTATTTTGCGATAATATGAATCTTCTGTTCATGTTCCTTTCAATCGCTACTTCGAATATGGTTGCAACTGCACTTGCCAAAGGGGTAATTATTTACTTAATCTGTTGAAGGGGACTGTTCATTTTGTACAGTAACTGATTTAGGCATTGCTGTGATTAGTATACATCTGGTTGTTTCCGCAATTCAGAATTTTGATTAAGAAAATGTGAACCTGATTAGGTCATTAATACAGAGCTATATTGTTCTCTTGAATGCCTTAAGAAATTTAGGTTGCATAATCATGTAGTTGCTTCTGAAACCTGCGCATGCTTTTTCTGATACTTAAAAACTAAAAATAACCATTGTGATTAGCATTCAATCTTCTATGGTCTACGCTGCAATTCTGATTAGACAGTTTTTGGTGCAGGATAAAAAGGAGGTGCAGCATCAAATCTCTGTATTGCTCTTTGTTGGGTTAACTTGTGGTGTCTTGATGCTTTTGTTTACTCAATTCCTTGGTTCATGGGCATTAACTGGTAAGAAAGACTAGTGCAGTTTTCAGTAACTTCTACTTATAGATCACGATAGTCTGTAATGGAGCTAAAATAGCAAAGGACTTTCACTGACTGATGAATTTGTATATCTAATTTTTTAAGGCTTTGCTGGGCCAAAGAATGCGCATCTTGTACCTGTAGCTAGCAAATATGTTCAGGTTCATCTTCTTCTTTGTTACTTCTTCTGCTCTTTCTTTCTTTTGCGGTATTTTTTCTTTATTGTTGTACCGATGTTTTATATTTTAACATTCCTAATCTTCTTGGCAGATTAGAGGGTTATCGTGGCCTGCTGTTCTTTATGGACTGGTTGCTCAAAGTGCAAGGTGCAAATAGCTGTAACCTCTCACATGCTTGAATGATCTTTAATTCAGATATGCTTGCGCTCATTGAAATCTACTAGTATAATTAATTTTGAGATGATAGAGAACTCTTACTGCAGAGATTAATAAAACCGTGAACAATACTTAGTTAATTAGAATGTGTGCTGAAGTCTATTCTTCTTATTCACAGTCTTGGCATGAAGGACTCAATGGGACCTTTGAAGGCTTTGGTGGTTGCCACTTCTGTAAATGGCATTGGTCATCTGATCTTGTGCAGTTTGTTAGGCTATGGTATTACTGGAGCAGCATGGGCAACGATGACGTCGCAGGTATGGAACTAGGAATTCAGATAGTTCATATATTGTTGTTTTTATTGAACCTCGATGCATACTTCATGTAAGATAATGCACTTATTCTTTCTCTTAATGTTTCCATTGATTGGCGTATGTTCCAGGTTATTTCATCTTATATGATGATTCAAGCTCTAAACAAGAAAGGATACAACCCTTTTGCCATCTCTATTCCATCACCAAATGAATTTCTGCAAATATTTGCAATTGCTGCCCCAGTTTTTGTATCAATGTTCTCAAAGGTTGATTACATTCTACCTGATTCCATTATTGCATCAACCCAAACTCAATGCAGTTACTCAATAAGAGTTTTTGATGTTTCAGGTGGCTTTCTACTCTCTCATCACTTACTTTGCCACATCTATGGGCACATTTACAGTTGCTGCTCATCAGGTTGGTTTAACTCACACTAGTTTAATAATTTATTTCATTGCTTTAGCTTCCTGTCTCCAATTAAGTAACTGATGACACTGTCAACTTCATATTCACTCCAGGTCATGATTCAAACCTATGGCATGTTTGTCGTATGGGGTGAGCCGCTCTCTCAAACAGCGCAATCATTCATGCCGGAGATCCTATATGGAGTTAACCAAAGTTTGGACAAGGTTAGTGATGGATATGCATACAACTATTCTTCTAATGAAGTTGATTTGTCAGAAATGTTCTGAAAGGATTTGTAATGTTAAACAGGCTCGAACACTTATAAAGTCGCTCATGATTATTGGAGCTATACTTGGAGTGATGATTGGGACTGTTGGTTCATTTATCCCTTGGTTCCTCCCAAATATGTTTACATCTGATCTTATGGTCATAAAAGAGGTTAGTTTTCTACTGAACTTTTACAAGTATGTTTCTTATCAACCCAGAGTAAGAATTTTAATTATAGATTATTGGTTATCTCACACTTAACTTCTTTTTATGCAGATGCACAAAGTGTTGATTCTCTTCTTTTTTGCATTAGCCGTGACACCCTGCACTCACAGTGTTGAGGGAACTTTGCTGGTATGTTGTGTTCTCCAGTATTTTCCTCTGATTTGCTCTGCCTAATAGTCCATGCTTCATTTTAGGAGCATTGACTTGAAAGATAATGTATGGAATCTCGTGTTATAGCATCAGAAAATCTGTTTCTCTTGTGCAGGCTGGACGCGATCTCAAATTTATGAGCTTATCAATGAGCGGATGCTTTTCTGTGGGCGCTCTTTTATTGTTGGTAATGTTCTATATCTCAGTACTCGTTCCTAGACTGTCTGGCTATCTTTATGCATGAATATAACCCTTATGTTTTTCTTATAACCAGCTTGTGAACAAAGGAGGACTTGGTTTGCCAGGCTGCTGGACTGCACTTGTGGCATTTCAATGGGTAAAAAAAATATATCCCCAGTACTGATATACAGTAACTTTTTCCTTGGGAGTTAAGCTGACTTCACAAAATTTCTTTCAGGGCCGATTTTTCCTCGCTCTCTGGCGCCTGTTATCTCCTAATGGCATGCTTCACTCAGAAGGTCCTAGCAAGTATAAACTGGAGAAGTTAAAAGCTGCTTAAGTTTAAGATCAACATCTAAATTCAGTAAATGAGAATATAGACTTAAAAAAGTTTCCAAGAATGCAAGTTCAACTCTTCTTGCCGATAAACAGACTCAGACACCACAGATTATTTGTTGTATCGAAGCTGTAAAAGATCAGGTTGAGATTATTCTTTAATGCCTCAATGAGGCTGGGAGCATAAGCAAGGCACAACCACAAGCTGTACCTGTTTTTTTCCCAAGACAATAATATGTTTCTCCTTCTGTATTTATCATACAAGTTTTGCAATTGTGTCAGGTTTCTAGCAAGTTGCTCCTTCTGTAATCTCCCCATTTCAGAAATGTAGCTTAGATGATCTGCAGCATAAAAGGAACTACTTTGACTTATTTTTTTCACAATTTGCATTATTTTCTTTTCATTCTAACAACGAATTTCCTTCAGCAGCCAGCCTTCTGTTTCACAGAACTCAATCATGTGTCAGCACACGTGGCGAAAAGACATTGACAATATAGGTTTTGTCTCAGTTCATCAACTTGTGAAGCTTGTTTGTCTCCCTGGATACCACTTGGAGCTTCTCCTCTTCACACGTTTACAGAAGCATCGAACTCAAATTTGGTTGAACGTACACTCAACTCAAGTGTAAGAAATTAGTAAAGATTAAGGAACACGGCTTCAACAATCAATAATTCAACACCAAAAACCATGAAAGTCGTTTAAGACGACAAAAGTTTCTAAATGACATAAAACGAGCCAAATCTGTTGATGTCCATGTAATTAGTTAGCAGTTGGGTGGAAAATTATAATATGAATCTTTACTTTTAGACCGAAGTAAAACTTGAATAGCGGATTTATCGAACTGTAGCTAATTAATTAAGCTTTGTGTTGTTATTTGAAGTTATGTCAGTGGAAAGGTTCAAAGGGTTGGGGAGTTGACCGTTTAAGGACGTTATATCAGTTACTGATACGGAAGGTTTCTTATTATTATTACACAGACACAAGAGCCGCTACCATTCACCAACCAACTAATTCCTTCTCCTTCTTCTCCATGTATCAGTTATATAAACAAGCTAAATAGAACAACCCATTTTTCTTTTTCAAGTTTTGATTTTGAAAACAAAATGCAAATCAAAACCCTAACTTTAACTAACCCTTTACAGGGATTCTCTCAATCTTTTGTAATCTTTAACAAAACCCCAGCTCTCTCTCGCTTTCACACCTCTCTTTCACCTCCAAGATTGCGTTTTTGTACTCCAAAGATTCAGCACAAACTATTTAGAACTTTTTGTATTAGTTCTGGCGAACAACTGTTTAAAAATGAGTATACAATTGAATCAATTGATTCAAATTCTTTATCTGAAAATGAAGAAGAAGAAGAAGAAGAAGAAGTGAAAGAAGAAATGGCGGGTAAGAGAGAAGGGTTGGAGACTCAAAGTATATGGAATCAAATGAAGGAGATTGTGATGTTTACAGGACCTGCAGCGGGGCTTTGGATATGTTGGCCACTGATGAGTCTCATTGACACTGCAGTTATCGGTCAAGGAAGCTCCATTGAGCTTGCTGCTTTAGGTATTTGTTTGAAAACTTCGGTTGGGTTTCTTTTTTTGTCTTCATTTTATTTTTGGTTTGCTCAAAAAATGTGGTGAAATAATTTTTTCTTTTAAAGCTGTAATTGTGGATTGGATTAGTGTGTCTGATACACAAAACGTTAATTGAGCTTACTGCTAAAGGAGTTTATTGGGAAGAAAATTTGTATTTTTTTCTTTTTAATTTTACTTTTGAGTTCTTTTACCTGTGAGAACACAGTCTTATCAACAATGCCGGTTAAAAAATCATTAATAGAGGTTGGTGCTTTAGTGATTTCTCGGAAACTTCACTGGCATTCTTTCGTTTTATCTTGTGATTCATAGAAATTGTAGGAAAAGAAGGTATTTTGAAGATTAGATTTTAAGTTTCTCTCCTGAAAGTGTACTCGTTTTTCTTGAATCTGCTCAACTATTGCTAATACAAAATCCAAGCAGCATATGGAGGGTCTTTTCTTTTTTCCTTTATTTCTTTTGACTCAAGTAATGAATCATTGTAATTATGGATATGGATGAGCAGGTCCAGGAACTGTGATTTGCGATTACTTGACTTACGTGTTCATGTTCCTTTCAATTGCTACGTCAAATATGGTTGCCACTTCCCTTGCCAGGCGGGTTAGTTTCTTGAGCTGTTAGAGGGTATTATTGCTTATATGCTAGAACATGGATATAAGTTTTCAAAGGCATTACTTTTTATTTAATTTTAACCTTTTTTGACTCCTCTACTAGAAGGGGAGAAAATACACGGAAGTGCTTGCACCTCTGGTTTCATTGCATAGGGTGTGAGGTATATTTCCTAGCAAAGCATGCTAATTCAGGCCAGAAACGGAGCTGCTAATGAAATGATAGTTTGACTATTTTTTAGGCCTTAGTTCTACCAATATTGTTTGTCCAACATCTTCTTGTCATTTGTTATGCTTACAAAGCTTTCTCTGACCATGATTGATTGCAACAAATAAGGAGTATGAGAGAGCACATATATCAATGCTTTCCCAAAATTCTCAAAATAGGAGTTGCTATCTCACTTTCATTTTTCTTAATAGTTTGTGTATTAGGATGAAATTTGAATACCATGTAAGTGTATGTATTGATTAAAAACTTATATTTTTCACATTTATTACATCCTGATACCAACTTATTGTATTACTATGTTGCATCTTATTATCTGTATTGCTTCTTTTACATTTTTTTTCTTTTCTTCTTCCTTTGTTTCTTTCGATTATGGAAGATTTGGTGATTGGATATAATATGCATTTAATAATTGCTCTGCTACATTATAGGCTATATCATTTGACTAAATATTGCTGCTGCAGGATAAAGAAGCGGCACAGCATCAAATATCTGTTTTACTCTTTGTTGGTTTGGCTTCTGGCATCTTGATGTTTATGTTTACAAGATTCTTTGGTTCATGGGCACTAACTGGTAATATAGTCTGGTAAAGACTTTCATTGATCCTACATTATGAACAGAAAGAAAGAATTGTGGTGGTGATGCAATAAATGATGGATTTGCTATTCTTGCATTTTCAGCTTTTACTGGACCTAAGAATGTGCACATTGTACCGGCAGCAAATACGTATGTTCAGGTTCATGTTTTATCTTGTGAATCTTACATTTGTTCTTTGTCTAATTTAATTTGTGCTGTCTGTTCCTGTACTAATAGATATATTTTTCTTCTAACTGATTGCACTTTAAATCGATTCACAGGAAGGAAAGGGCAGTTTTATATTTTTATCTCTTACTTTAGTTAAGCTCACATATATCTTATTATGATTTATTTAATTTAGACCTTGAGAACATTTGTCAAGAAAAATTATTATCTAACTTTTTCATGAATCTTAATTCATCATATGCAGTTAAACATATAAGCATTAGATTAAAGTATATGTTTATGCATTCACTTCCCTAAGTAGTTAATGGAATTTGGCCTGCATTCAACTTTTATTTGTGAATCTGTTATTATGGCAACTAGTGTCTGTGAACACAATCCTGGCTCCATTTCGCAACATAAAGCTGTTCTCAGGAAAATAAAGCCATTATCTATTTCTGTATGTCAGAAGAACTGCACGAAATAATTCTTAATTCATGTTATTACTTGATTGTTGTTCCATATACTTCGTGATCTCTGCCTTTCTACTAGCTGAATGGGAATTTGGGCACTAATTGATTTTTATAAGATCTTCCTCTGCTTCATTTATTTGTTTGGCTACTTAAGTTGACAAAACCTTTTCTGTTGGTAGATTCGAGGGCTCGCATGGCCAGCTGCTCTTGTCGGGTTGGTTGCTCAAAGTGCAAGGTGCAAAGGCACACTATATTTCTTTCCACAATTTATCAATTTTATTAGATAGCATCTTCCTTGAGAGCATTCTTAATTTAATAAGCTGCAAATAGTTGTTACCTCTTTAATTGTGTATTCTGACGTCCTCTTGCCATTTCTCAGTCTTGGGATGAAAGATTCATGGGGTCCTTTGAAAGCATTGGCAGCCGCCACTGTCATCAATGGTGTTGGTGATGTAGTTCTCTGCCGCTTTATGGGCTATGGTATTGCTGGTGCAGCATGGGCAACAATGGTTTCACAGGTATGCTAAATGAACATTTCAGGATTTCTTATATTTTTTTTAAATTTCTTAGATCATATATTCAGATTACACATTCTTAGCATTTCAAAAAATCGGTCACCTTTTTGGCTGTTTTATGTGTTCTAGGTCGTTGCAGCTTATATGATGGTTGAATCTCTGAATAAGAAAGGATACAATGCTTTTGCGTTTGCTATTCCATCCCCCAATGAACTTGTGACGATACTAGGGCTTGCTGGTCCTGTGTTTATTACTATGATGGCAAAGGTAACATAGGAGTTGATTTATAGCAATTTTCGGTACCATGTGATTATCTGTCCTTGAATCTAAGGCGTTTGATGTTTTAGGTGGCTTTCTACTCTCTCATTATATATTTTGCTACATCTATGGGCACAAGCACTGTGGCTGCTCATCAGGTTAGATTTTCCCACAGTAGTTACTTTAGTTACTTTCTTCTTCACATTGTCAAATGGACGGTAAATTATATTTAAGAACGTTTGCTGTTCACATTAGGTCATGATTCAAACATACAGCATGTGCACAGTATGGGGTGAACCTCTTTCTCAGACAGCACAATCATTTATGCCTGAGTTGATACATGGAGTTAATCGAAGTCTAGTAAAGGTTAGTTTTGTTCTCTTTGAATCTATGTCACAGACGACGTCTTATTCACTTCTAGGTTACAACTTTCTGCTAAACTCATGACGTACAAAGAGTTTTGGTGTATTATCTACTGGGGCACAAATGTTATGTGGTATACCTAAGGGTGAAAATCGAGTCAAGCTGCTAGCGAACTACTTGAACTCGACTTGGCATTAGTTGAGTCGAGTTTGAGTTCGAGTAGTTAATAGAGTCAAGTTCGATCACAGTAGAACTCGACTCGATATGTTCGCGAGTATTTCCAAGCTCGATGGTTAAGTTAATAGTTTTTAAAGTAATAAGAGTCATATGTAATTTAAAAGTTATAAAATTTGCAAATCCACCCCTGTTAGATGAGCTTGAAATCGAGTTCGAACTCGAACTCAATTAAAACTCGAAAAAAACACGATTTTACGAACTTGAATTCAAACTCGATTTCCAATTTCAAGTACCGAGTTTGAGTTCGAACTTGATTTCTTAGGTTTGATCATGCTTGAACTCGAACTTAAACTCGATACTGTAGCAATCGAGTCGAGTTCGATCTACTAGATACTCGACTCGATTACACCCCTAGGTATACCCCTTCCTATCCTAACTGCAGGATTTATTTTTATTTATATTTTTTGTTCAAAGCATTCTGAAATTTTCATGACTTTAAACAGGCTAGAATGCTCCTGAAGTCACTTGTTATCATTGGATCAACACTTGGTCTGCTATTAGGGACCATTGGAACTTCTGTTCCTTGGTTGTTCGCAAATGTTTTTACACCAGATCAAAGTGTCATACAGGAGGTGAGTTCTCGTTTAATGAACTTCTGAGAAATCTTTACATCTTCCTTCGAGACTACTTTTTTGCAATAAATTATAAATGGTATGGTGATGTAATGAGCAAGGGATAAATTACTTCTTGTAGTATCATCCTGTTCTGGATAATATTGAACCTTTGTAACTGAGCATGGCACGGAATGATGCGCATCAGAATGGAAATACAGCTACTTTCTGCTGCTATCTTGCTGGAACATTATAATTTAATTGTTTTCAGCCCTTTCCAAAGTTTGAGCTCAATTTTAAGTAAACCAATCCATGGATTCAACATCATTTTGATTTATCTATCCATCATTTAAGAAATTTATTTTAGACCCTTATTCATCTTGTGGGAGCCCTGAGTGATAAAACTGAAAATTCTTCAAGAAAGCAATAATTTTATTCAGAGTCCTAAGCAAATTAAGCTTGAAGCGTCTGACTTTTGCTGATATATTATTCTTGTGTCCATGCAGATGCACAAAGTACTGATACCGTATTTTCTTGCATTAGTTGTGACGCCCAGCACTCATTGCCTTGAAGGGACGTTGCTGGTATGTCAAGTTTATCTTCAAATTTTGAATCTGAGATCTTAATGGAGATAGTAAAAGGTCTAATTGTTACTCATCAGGGGTTGTATAATCTTCAAGAGATAATTGCTACTAGTGACAGATTTTTACATTTCATTCACAGAATTTACGTATCAACAATTAAGAACTAGCACAACCACCATTGGGTGGCCCAGCAGAACAACTAAGACTCTTAAGTGTATTATTCAAAAGATCCTGAGTTCGATCTATCTGGGTTGCTAATAGGGGTGACCATTGAGGGGATTTACCCGACTGTCAAATTCAAGGCCCCAAGGGATTAGTTGAGTGCGCCTAAACTAGTCCGGACAACCCCCGATCACCCAAAAAAAAAAAAAAAAAAAAACTGAGAACTAACACACAAACATGCAGCTAGTCGTTTCTAGCTTGTAATGTAGCATCAGAAAAATCTTTTTCTTTGTGCAGGCTGGACGAGACCTTAAATTTATTAGCTTGTCAATGAGCGGATGCTTTTCTTTGGGTGCTCTCGTACTGTTGGTAGGTATCTATTTCTTCTGTTTATCATTAACATTATTTGGATTTTCCATGCATCATTGGTGTTCTATTATTCTTGTGATGATCACCAGCTCGTGAGCAGTAGAGGATATGGTTTGCCAGGCTGCTGGTATGCTCTTGCAGGCTTTCAATGGGTAAGACTAAGAGATATCCATCAGTCACATATTCGGTAAACTTGCATTTAAACTCATTTAAACTAACAGATTTTAATTCTTTTCAGGCTCGGTTTCTCCTCTCTCTGTGGCGCCTTCTTTCTCCTGACGGCATACTATATTCTGATGATATGAGCCAGTATAAAGTGGAGAAGCTCAAAGCTGCTTAGTCTTAGCATTCACATCGAACTACAAAACAGTATCAAAATCCCACATTCTTCCAAAAGATAGAATGTCTTACTTCTCACCATTGAATCGAACTAAATTACCAGAAAAATAGCATAAGGTATCCTAAGGCTTAAGTGCATAAACAGCACACCGCCTCTAGTTATTTTTCAATCTTCTTCTTAGCAGGCGGCTCTTGTTAGACTAATTCTTGTAACAGTAAATTATTCTTTTACAATACAAGAATGAAGAAAGTTTATTTACACAGAGAATAATACAATGAATGAAGCCAATTAGTCATTTTTTTTTTTTTTTTTGTTTTTGAGTCAGTTTGCACGTATCTCAACTAATTTTTTAAGTCTTTGAAATTAACGGTCAGATAAACTTATGATGATTATCCTTTATTAATAATAGTGAAGATTCGAATTCAGGACTTTTTAAATAATACACCTAAAAGTCCCAAACAAACCGTCAAACTATCCGATCGAAGCCAATTAGTCATTCTAATGTTCGCAAATGGGAAAACTCACAGCAATAGACACATAGCAGACAAGAGTTGATAACGCATGCACCAGTGTCCTTATGTACAACTAACCACAAACACAGATTCGAACGTGTAGAGTTCCAGTTCTCCCAAGCCAAAAAAGATAAACGTATCTGTCATTGATGTTAACCACAGAACGCACATTGAGATTGCTGTGTATTATTAAAGAGAGAGAGAGAGAGAGAGAGAGAGAGACAGGAATGGATGTATGTAGCTTAGCTTTATTTCTCAAAGGAAGAGATCCCAAGATGCTGGCAGTGACTTTGAGTAATTAACAAGCTTGAATTTCCCCCAAGGGACCGACATGAACCAGGAGTAACACGTTCAGTTTCTTCACCATCGAATTGTTGACAGTTCATATACGTTTATAGAGGACAAGAGCATCTTAATAGTGGAAAGATATAACGTTATTTATATGTTCATCACTTCATCTAACAAAAATCATAAAAGGGTTATTGGAGATCCTCGAAAAGAAAAATTTTAATCATCAAAAACCTTCTTAAAAAGGTGTCAAATTTTTATTTGGAGAAGAGATTTTTCATATTATGAATAAAACTAGACCCTTTTTTAATCTGCTTTGGGATACCTGAATCTAAGTTACGTGGAGATGGAGCCAAACTCAAGCCGCCAGGTCCAACAAATCCTTGACTTAAAACTCACTTGAGTTTCTCAACTGTTGTTCTTTCTTTATTGGTCTTAACTTCTCTCTCTAGTCCAACTACTTTCTCTCTGAAAAATGCGAATCAAAACTCTAGTTCACCATTTTGTTTCTCCACCAACCACCCACTTCAAAATACTCTCTCAATCTTTAACCTCCTTTAACAAATCATCTTTTCGTTGTAAGCCCTCTCTTTTACCTTCAAAACTATGCATTTTTACACCAAAACATTCCCACAAGAGATTTATAACACCTTGCATTGGCTCAAGCCAGGAACTTCTTGATGATAATGAAGAACTTGCGAGTGAAAGTGGTGGTAACAACAGTTCTGTTTCTTTGTCAAAAGAAGAAGATGAAGAAGAAGAGGAAGCAGTGGAGGTGAAGACAGATGGATTGGCAAATCAGAGTTTATGGAATCAAATAAAAGAGATCATGATGTTTACAGGACCCGCCACTGGGATTTGGATTTGTGGGCCATTGATGAGTCTCATTGACACTGCTGTTATTGGTCAGGGAAGCTCTGTTGAGCTTGCTGCTTTGGGTACTTCTTCAACATTCTCGCTTGATCTGAAATTTTCTGTTTGATTGATGGGAAAAATTTAAACAAAAAGGGAAACTTTTTACTTCTTGTTGTACTATTGCAACTAGAACTGGGCTTGATTTTGTTTTTTTAATGAGCAGGTCCAGGAACTGTTTTGTGTGACAATATGAGCTATATATTCATGTTTCTCTCCATTTCCACTTCAAATATGGTGGCCACTTCGCTCACCAAACAGGTTAGTTTTCAAACATTTGAAATTGTTTTATTTACAATTGATTTGCTTGTCTGAACTAGTCTCAAGTGCTTGGTAAAAAGCACAGAAACATATGTATTTTCTCATTATTCTTGCTTTCTCAATTATATATTTTCTATTTTATAGTTCGTGTGGTGGGTATGCCATTTCAATGATTGTTTTCATTAGACTTTTTATGTTATCTGCTGCACTCTTTGACACAAAAGAATTTCTACAGGATAAAAATGTAGTGCAGCATCAAATATCTATCTTGCTGTTTGTTGGCTTGACTTGTGGCTTCTTGATGATTCTGTTTACTAAATTCTTTGGTTTACAGGCTCTAACTGGTAATAGAAACTGGTAAAACTTTCTTTTTCTTTTCTTTTTTGGTCACAGATTGACATTAATGGTGATTAATTGTATTATGGTTTTCTGTCATGATTGTTTAACGCCACATCATGCATAATGAGAATCTGCAATAGCTGTCTATCCAGAACTAACAAATGTTTATTTCTTGCATTTTTCCTGTTACTTCTCAGCTTTTGCAGGGCCAAAGAATGCACATATTTTACCTGCGGCAAACACATATGCTCAGGTTTGTTTGCTTATTCCTAAATTTTGCATGTTTTCCTCGGTTAATAAATGATTGTTATGTAATTATTCTCTGAATTCTCTTACCTATGCATCTTTTATGATGTATTTTTTTTATTGTTATGAGATTTTTTTCTTTGATATTCCTTGGCTTCTTGTGGAACTGATTGTTCTTTTACACTTCCACTGTGACATTATCGTCTGCTTTGATTTGTTTCGATGATATTTTATTTTAACAGAATATTTTCTATTGGTAGATTCGAGGCTTAGCATGGCCTGCAGTTCTTATTGGTTGGGTTGCTCAAAGTGCAAGGTAAAAATATACAGTTACTTTCTCCAAATAATCTAATGAATGTGTTACACCGTCAAGCATTGGTGTAAAATAGTTCTCAACATGTAATGGAAAGACCCGGTAGCTGTCTAATGGTTACAATGTTAATTTTGTTGAAGTGGCTGAATCAATGTTACTCTTCAATAATTTTTTGTTCTGATTTTCTCTCTATGTTGATAGTCTTGGCATGAAAGATTCCTGGGGACCTTTGAAGGCTTTGGCAGCTGCCAGTGTTATTAATGGAATTGGTGATGTAGTTTTATGCACCTTCTTAGGCTATGGTATAGCCGGTGCTGCATGGGCAACAATGGTTTCCCAAGTAAGCTGAATGAATATTTCAAGATAAATCATCTATGGTTAGTTTTTGCTATCACAAATCTTGTTGTTGCATACTTTAACCAAATTACATACGACACATTCCAGGTTGTTGCCGCTTATATGATGATTATGTCTCTAAACAAGAAAGGATACAACGGTTTTGCACTCTCCATTCCGTCACCCGATGACCTTTTGGAAATATTTGGCCTTGCTGCTCCAGTATTTGTAATGATGATATCAAAGGTATATTAATTTCCCTGATCTTAGAGCTTACTTACCCATAATTGGTTATTCATATGAATCTGAGGGTTTTGGTCTATCAGGTGGCCTTTTACACTCTCATTACATATTTTGCTACATCAATGGGAACACTCACCTTGGCTGCTCATCAAGTTAGTTGTGTTTATTTTTGGAAACTTAATTTTCTTGTTTTTCTCCATATCCATGAAAAATTATGGCATTTATACTGACAACTTACTGCCACTCAGGTCATGGTTCAAACATTCCTAATGTGTTCAGTCTGGGGTGAGCCTCTGTCTCAAACCGCACAATCATTTATGCCTGAGTTTTTATATGGAATAACAAGGAGCTTGGCAAAGGTTAGTACTTCTCATTTCTATTTGTCATTACAGCCATCCTCTTCTTTAAAATTTTAGTTGTATTGAAAGCATGAATAGATGAGAGTTTGGTAATTTCGTGTGGAATTCATCTCCTTCTCCTTCCCTTATAGACAAGATACTTGACATACAAGTTTTGTTTCAAAATCTGTTTCCTAAGTGATTTGTTATGTGTTCAGTCTTGAATTTGAGTTCTGATTTCGAACAGGCTCGGATGCTGCTAAAGTCCCTTGTAATCATTGGAGGTATTCTTGGATTGTTTTTAGCGGCCGTTGGAACATCTGTACCTTTGTTGTTCCCCAATTTCTTTACACCTGATCAGACAATCGTAAGAGAGGTTAGTTCCTGTTTTAACTTTTCAAGTACACTTACTGTTTGCTAGTTGTTCTATTTGCCACTGCAAATTTTGAGTGATTCAATGGTTAATGAATTACAGCAATAGGTTCTACTGATCTTTCATGAGGACGTCCATCCTCTATAAATTTATGTTGAATGCAGTGAGAATCGATAGTCTTTTTCATGTAAATAGTGATGATAACTGCCTGATTCTGCTAGATATTATGTGCTTGTGCCCATGCAGATGCAGAGAGTGCTGGTACCATACTTTCTTGCACTATTCGTGACACCCTGCATTCTGAGCCTTGAGGGGACCTTGCTGGTATGTTTGATTAAGCTCAAAATTCAGTTTTCCTGCATCTTTTCATCATCTGTTTTATTTTTTGCATCTCGTTTGCTTGCTTATAAGCCAATCGAAATCACTCCAATAGAAATAGATCAGTCTTTCAGTCTATTATCACAGAGGGAGTTGCGCTTAACTTTTATTCTTAAAGTAATGGTAGGTCTACAACCTAATCTCATAACCACTGACGTGACAACTCGTCATTGGTCAGATTGCAAAATAGGTCCCGCCTGGGTTTTGCTTATCCATTTGCGAGCTAACCAATGACGAACTGTTATGTCGAGATTGTGAGAAAAGGTTATAAGATTGGGTTATGAATCTAACATTATTATTATTCTGAATCAAATATGAACATAATATTTACGGCTGTACAATGCTCTTACTTTGCCTGTATGTCCATGTATTTAAGTTCAGATTCCAGCATATTATACCTGTTTATTTGTGCAGGCTGGACGAGATCTTAAATTTGTTAGCTTATCAATGAGTGGATGTTTCTCATTGGGTGCTCTTGCACTGTTGGTAAAGATCTATCCTTCATTTGCCCATAATCTATACTAAAAGTTCTTTAATTTCTGAGCAACTAATAATTTTCGCCTGATTTTCGATTTACCAGTTTGTAAGTACCAAAGGGTATGGTTTGCCTGGCTGCTGGTTTGTACTTGTAGGATTCCAATGGGTAAGTCTTGAAATCCTCTGCACATTTATTTTGTCTATCAATGAATAACTTGGCTGAATGCATAAGTTTCAAATCATCTTCAGGCTCGGTTTTTGCTCGCTCTCCAACGCCTTCTTTCTCCCACCGGCATACTTTTCTCTGAAAATTTAAGCCAGCATAATCTGGAGAAGCTGAAAGCTGCTTAGTCTTAGAATATACTTGCGCTTATATACAACAAATATGAAGCATTCTCAGACTCAGGCATATATTTTTCCTATTAAGATCACATCACAGAAGTCTTTTTGCCTCAAATGAAACCAAGAGGAGAATCAATGCACTACTTGAAGCAGTTAGATGTTATCCTTAATAGCAAATCATAGTTGCAGAACCACTGGTGATTGTATTTCAACCTTCTTACCCCTCTGCTATAACAGAAAGAAAAACAGCTTCTACTAATTGAAAGTTCAGCTGAAGCTAACACTTCTATATTAAGTATGAAATTTTTAGCATTATTCAGGGTGAGGTAGAAAATATTATGAGACCACCTCATTTCATTGGCAATTAATCTCTTGCTGTTCAGAAGCAAATATTAAGTACATACATTATAGACTACACGAAAATATTTCCACCCGAAAAGGATCACATAAAACCTACCTCGCCGTCTTTGAACCAATTATTGTCACATGCAAATCATATCTGGTCTGGGATTAGCCATATGCACCCTTCCATAACCAAAAGTCTCTCTGGATATATTTGCCACCAGAAAGTCCAAGATGAGTTTTCCCAGATACAGTACCTCAAACAAGCAAAGTCCTTGTATGAGAAGATCAAGAGATCCCCATATGTGAGCACCAGGGCTGCTGTAAACAGAGTTCTAAGAAACGATAGACAAGGGAGTTTGAGCTCAGAATCGGCTGCTTCCCCGACGTCCACGTCCAGAAAGTCGTGGCACTCGAACATTCTGCATGCAGACATCAAATAGACAATTAGAAAGATTAAGAAAAAGGGGCAACACCAATTATCTGCAAAACAAAAGAATGTCAAAGAATTCTGAATAGGGGGTTATCTTTGTTCTTACTGGTAATGTAGGCTTAAATTTTGATTCTCTTCTCACATAAACTCTACGAGCTTGTCTCTTCTTCTCCTCTAACTCCAATTTGGTGAGGCTTGGCCTATATATAATGACAGTCCGACCAATTTGACCAACCACCACAGAACCAGTTGCTTCCTCCAATTGCTTCACCACACCTTCAAATTCCCCAGGACAAGTTCCGAGAACTTTAATCTATTTATACCATTTAAGTAAACATAAGTGTTAGCCTGGCATGTCAAAGAGCTTTGAATTCTTCACTAGTATAACAAATGGAGAGTCCAACAGTTTCAATAGAGAGCAGCAGATAATGTGATGAACTAGAAACACAAGCCAAAATAGCATCATATACATGTATAAATAAAGGAAGTGGCCAATAAGCATGATTAATTAGCCTGTGTGCATCTCACTAAAGCTAACATTGATTATGTAACACCTGCCATGGTGCCACCAGCATGTCGTCAACAAAAGATCCCAGGTTATTGGAAGCAGAAGATCTCCTGTACTTTTAACACCATTTATCCTAAACACTGTCCGTATAAATTTTAGCAACAAAAACTTTTCTGGACTTAAACCCATTTTACAAAACCAGACTCTACAATGGAAGCTGCTTACAAGCTTTCTATTAAACATGCATAATAACTCACACATTGAACAAAAGCAAATTAGCCAGCCAATTCCTACCACTTTTGCCAGGTAGCAGAAACGTCAGATAAATATCTAGCTCAATTATAGCCGAACACAATTCTATTCAACCTCCCCATATTTCCCACCCTAAAAAGCTACAAATTAATTTTATTATTATTCAGTAATTTTCCCAATTCGCAATAAGTTTAGGATGTGGGGTGTTTTGCATTCTATAAAGAGAAATGAAACGAGATTAGCTTTTCATTGAACAAATAGGCTGTTAACAACTCTTTACAAGTACTAACAACTAAGATTTCATTGGAATAAGAAATATCTCATTAAGAATTCAAAAAACTTCTGAAATTTTCCTTATATTGATTAGAATAACCTAATGACTTCACTTATGCAACTGGAAATTCATCCTTCAAAGCCTCCACATTCAGAAAATAATTCTTCCATTCTACCATTTCCATAACAAATCTATGCATGTTTGTGCTCATTTCACCAATCCCCATTAACAGAAACATAATAAAAAAACAAACAAACAATGAAAACAAAGGCTAACCTTTAAAAGCTCGTTGGATTCAAGATTCTCAATAAAAGATGCCACAACATTTTCAGTAACACCACTCTTGCCCACTATTTGACAAGTCAACTTCTTCCCCAAACTGTGTGCATAAGACGCCAACTCTTTCTTTTCCTTCACCGTCAAAGTCGGTAACTCGACCCCCTTCCCACCTATCAAAACTCTTCCTTTCGTCGCTTCCAACATTCTCTGCCTCTTCATATATAAGCTCAGCTTCAGATTCCTCAATTTCATAATCAATATCCTGGTCCTCTCCTTGTTCTTCTTGTAGTTGTGACAAAGAAGCGGTTGGAGTAAAGGCTCTAGTGGGTGTACGAGAAAAGGAAGACAGACTGAGAGAAGAGAAGAGAAGGAGTGGAGGCAGAAGAGAGGTGAGTGGCTCTACGAAGGGGAAACTTTGAAAGGATTGAAGAGGTTGTGGAGCTGCATAAGGGCCTCAGCAAGAAATTGAGCGTTGTTGCCATTGCCTTTCAGCTAAGATTTTTCTTGGATGGGTTTTACCATACTAAATCTTTCAGAAGTCGGGGTTTTGATGGCTGTATTATAGTTTCAAAATATTAAAACTGGTACATCTCACATCGACCTGGGTGTTTGGTCTAGTGGTATGATTCTCGCTTCGGGTGCGAGAGGTCGCGAGTTCGATTCTCGCAACACCCCATTTTTCACGCGATTCTTCATCCATTAGATTTTTTTTTTTTTTTTTTTTCCCTCATGCACAATCGGCAGCATGAATCGAATAGTCGAAAGTTACAGAGATTGATTCAAGCAAAAGAGATTTTGAGTCTTATTACACATAAGATTAAGATTAAGATTAATAAACACAGGAAGCTGCCGCACTAAATCACAACCGTCCATATCTTCAGGGTGGAACCCACAACCTGTCCTTACATAAACATGATCAACCGGTTCAGGTGGCAAGGTCCACCCCCGTACGTCTTCCTCATCGAACTGGACAGCTTTTACTTAAACTGAACTAAAACAGAAAACTTAAACCAAACTAAGACTAATTTACAACACAGGAACTGAACGAACTTTCGAGCCTTCTGCATACAGGAGCCATGACAGTGACAGTGACAATGACAGTGACAGTAGCAAGTAAGGAAGTATGCACCATGTCAAAGGTCAGAGCTAGAAAGGGTTTTGACTTTGTGCAACTTGTACGCCTGCTCTGCTAGTGGAAATCACAGCGCCTACACATCTCCCAACAGTGCGTTGGTTCACCTTCTCCCTGGAACCATCGCGCGCTGGTGTGAAACATACCGGCAAGTACTCTTCTTTCTCCCCACAAGGAAACGCAATCTTCTCAAAGTGCCGCATCCAGTTCCGCCTTTCCCTGTACAGAGAGAGCAAGAAAGGAAAGAGATATGACATTGACATATAAAATTGTCAAAAGAATACTGTGGTCTATACCTGGAGTCTTGCGCAGGAAATCTCGCGTATCTTGTTTGACTTGAAAGCTCCCCAAGGTTGATTGTGAGATGTAAGATAAAACTTCCACGCAGCTCTTGGATGGGTAAAATTCACAAAGGCATAGCCTTTGTTAACGCGATTTCTGCACGCATTACACAGGCAGTAAATGTAACTCATCATGATTGCATTAATAAATGGAACTTATTAACTGTAAATGAACAAGTTTCTGGCATTGAAATTTATTAAGATAGAACCATCTGGACTTGAGAAGAACACATACTGAAAGTCTATTGGCAAATACAAGAAATCAAACGCTGACACGATGGCTGATTCTTCTTCTGCTGCAACTGAATTCTGGACCATAGCCTTTTCGTTCTCCACCATGCAATGATCGTCAAGGAAGTTCATCAACATTTCACGACTGAAGAAAAAAGCCAAAGCGTAAGACAAACTTGGCAAACTGTATGGATCAGTGACTAAGAAAGGGAGAGAAAAGGAAAAAAGCCCACATGGAGAACGATCTTACGTAAATTTATTGGGAATATTTCTGATCATCACAGTAGTATTTAGACCATCATTTTCAAGAGGAAGCACAGCATGTTTCATCTTGGGCGGCGCAACCCTGTAATTTACATTTCTCGGATCCCTGGAAAAAATTTTCACCATGACCATAACGACTGTACCCGCCATTCTCGCCATTCCTACTTTTACGCCTCCATTCCTGCCTATCAGTTTGACTATCATGAGGTCCTCTAAACCCTGGTCTCAAAAGAAACCTATTCCTGCACGGCCCTCTTTTAGCTTTTCTTCGGTAAGTACCGTTTTGAACCAAAAGTTGTGGCTCCTCCACTGCTTCATCACCAGGTCAAATAGGTTTGCTCATCCGGCATACTCACCCAGAAAGGAACTGGTTCTGTTGATGTAGCTACGCCCGCAGGCGCATGCAAAAAATCATCAAACTGCGTCATGTTTCCAGAAAGATAGGTAGGTTGTATATGACGTCAGCGGCCATTCTGAGTTACAGTAGGGAAAGGAAGGGTTTCGAGTGGAGAAAATGGGGGAAGTTTGAAGATATGAGGTAAAATAGGAAATTTCATTGACTTGGCTACTGTTTCGGCTACTGGGGAAAAACTCTGGAGCTTCTGCATTTAAGGTTCTTTTTAACCTAACGCCGGCCATTAAGAAGAGTAAAACTAAAGCTAAAGCTTATCTATGGAGACCATGCATGAGAGATACACAAGTTATCTACCATGTATGTATATATATATATATGTACAGAAGAGAAGGAGAGAGAGAAAAGCCATGCTCACTCAGAGGAAGAGGTGCAGTGCGACCGCGAAGAGACAAAGTGACAACTGAAAAGGCTAAACTGAAAAACTAATAAAGGGAAATTTAATAATCATGATCTAGTATCTGTTAAATGGCCTGTAAGCTATTTTTTCACGATTAATGGTTTTGATAAACATCTGATTATTTTTACTTTCAGGAGAAATGGCAGATGGTTTTGGTCAACCGACATTTTCTCAGTTTCAGCTACCAAAATCGGGGTAAAAAGACCATCCCGGGCATCGGGCATTATGTAAGATGAAAACTCTTAAGGGGCGTTTGGTTCAGGAATGTTAGATTACTGGGAATATTGAATTACTGG
This sequence comes from Pistacia atlantica, assembly GCA_026229545.1. NCBI lineage: Eukaryota > Viridiplantae > Streptophyta > Magnoliopsida > Sapindales > Anacardiaceae > Pistacia > Pistacia atlantica. The sequence goes on along the minus strand of JAPEIT010000015.1, from coordinate 26,154,101 downwards.
AAAGATAAATTACCTTGAAAGATTACTGGGAATCTTTAGAAAAATATGTTTGGTTAGTTGGTGGGTATGTTATATTAATATGTTTGGTTATGGGGAATAAATTGGTGGGTATGCTATTTAAATTACTAAATTGTCCCCCTTTTAAATATTAATATAAAATTATTTTTATTATTAATTTTTAAATAAAACTTTTAACCCCCAATATTTCAGATTTAGCTAAAACACCCCGCTTATATAAAACTTTAATTTATGACGAAATCACCCCTGCCACCGAACCACCGGATGTGCCGTGAGTCGTCACCGTGATCAGAGGCTCGCTATAGCCGTTTTGGCCATATTGATGGCGAGCGGCCATATCGGGCAGTCTGGCGAGATCTATTCAGCGCCGATAACGGCCGTGCTCGGCGATAACGGCGGTATGTCTGGCCGTACGGCGACGCTACGGCCCGATTTGGCGTTTTCGGCCATCAATATGGCCAAAAAGCGGCCATAGAAACCTCCTCCTGGAGCCTCCCAGAATTTCCGGTGTTTTTACGGACTCGGCAATTTTCCCGCGGTGGTCCGTGGTGGTTGACCATTGTCGGCGGTGGTGGTTGGGTGGCTGTGGTGGTGGTTCTGGATGGCGGTGGTGGTGTCATAAATTATTTTAAATATAAGGGCATTATTGTCCAAAATTTTAATTAAACAAGGGTTAAAATTGAAAATAGGATGTTAATGTAAATTTGTTTTAAAGTAGGGGTATTATTGTCCAAAATTTTTTATTAATAAGGGATTAAAATTGTAACAAAAAAAGATAACCCCTGGTAATCTCGGAAAACCTAAGAAAATGGAGGTAATCAGATTACCTCTTATATTACCAATAGTAACCACTATTGGTATTTGAAGATTACTGGTATCTTATATTACTTGACAACCAAACGTGGTAATCAAGTAATATAAGATGACATTACCCCAGTAATGTCACTTAACCCCGAACCAAACTAACCCTAAATGTATTCTATTTTAGTTAATTCCTCTCCCTTGTTAACAAAGATGACTATTGAAAGTACGAATACAAAAAATTTACCATCATAAAAAGATAGGGGTCTGGTCCCGTTATATTGAAGTCATTAACAATATGTTAGACTTACACACATAAAAGAGCAAGTGTGAAACTTCTAGAAAATATCAGGATAGTGTTTGCCATAGGCACTCCAACGCTCAAATCAGCAAGGCTGAAAGAGATTATTTGATAAGAATTAAGGAGATTGAAGAATTACCAGGAGTCTTGTAGGAAGCTAGGATTACGGCGGAGGCGTCGGGTTCTTGGGAGAAAGAACTTTAGGAGCAAATATATGATTTTGAGTTGTGTAAATTGACTATGGGAGATTGCATGCCTAGTGAGAGGGCAAACCTATGTTTTTATAGTGAACCCAATGGGCTAGAATCCTAGTAGGACATTGAATCCTCTTTTTTGGGAGATAATCTCTATCAAGAAAGAAATATGGTTTCTTGGCCTTATCAGATTAAGTTTAATAGTTTAAATAAGATTTGGAAATCTTAGTAGGACATTAAGTCTTATTTTGGGAGATAATCCCTATCATGAAAGAGATATGATTTCTTAATCTTAACAAATTAAATCTGATAGTTTGAGTAAGATTTGGAATCTTAGTGGAAGAGGAAGTAGAATAGGATTATGATTTCCTATTTATAGACTATTGCAGACTAATTGGCTAAAACCCAATTTAGCTTAACTTATAGGATAATCCCAACTTATAGAGTGGGTAGTTCGCAAGGTGATTTTAAGCATAGGCCCAATCAGGATTGGGTTGAGACCTTAGGATGTGACATGTTTATTTCGTTATTAGGCCTCGTCAAGCCCAAGATAATTTTTGGACCCTAACAGTTAGCCCCTCACTCTCTAAGTTAAAAGTATTTAGCTTAGAAAGTAGATTTAATCGAATAAGTGCAAACTAAGTGGATTAGTGATTGCAGCTCGTTAGGTCGGATGGATAGTTATGTGGATTAGGGTCTATAACTTGTCGATTTGAGGTGCAAGTCCTTCAATCGGCCTAGGCCGATTGAATGTGTAAATTCATGAATCGGGCAAGGCCGATCAAAGATGTAAATGCGTCATGAATCGGGGCGGGGAGGCGAGTCAGGTGAATGTGGGTCAGTGGATCGGCAGGGGTCGATCCGAATGTGTAAAAATCCATAGATCGAGCAGGGTCAATCCAAAGGTGTAAAAATCTGTGGATCGAGTAGGGTCGATTCAAAGGTTTAAAAATTTGTGGATCGAGCAGGGTCGATCCGAATGTGTAAATCCATGGATCGAGCAGGGTCGATCCGAATGTGCAAATCCATGGATTGCGAGGTCGTCGAAGGTGTAAAAATCGTGGATCAACGAGGTCGATACAAATGTGTAAATCCGTGGATCGAACAGGGTCCATCTAAAGGTGTAAAGATCCGTGGATCGAGGCGGTCGATCCAAGGTGTAAATGCGTAGGATCGAGGTCGATCCGAAGGTGTAAATCCGTGGATCCAGCTGGGCCGATTCGAAGGTGTATGCCAGGTGGAGCTTGTATGGAGCTTGCAGTCGAGTCGGCGTGGTTGACTTGTAGTTGAAACCTTTGAAGGCTATGTGACCCAATCGGCGTGACCGACTTTGTAGTTGAAAACATTTGATTAAAGTTGGAGCAGTGACATGCATGGCATGCATGTTTTAAACAAAGAGCCGAATAGAGAATCAATATGCATGATGTGCATGTGTTATGGACTGAATAAAGAGTGAGCTAAATGGAAAAATGGGTTGCATGTATTTAAGTAATGGGCCGAATAGAAAAAGATTTAACCAAATAGAATGGTAGTTAAAAGGAGATAATGACACATACATTTTCCCCTTCAAGTACTACCACCCATGCTTGCTAGAGCGAGTGGAGAGAAAGGGGTGTTACTTTCTATGTCGGAGCTGAACCAGTTGAAGTTAAGTGGGCACGTGATTCACTTTTGGGCTGAATCGAATGGGCACGTTGATATTGTATGTGCAAACCCAAATATCATTGAGTGGACTACTCGTGTTGTTTAGTGGTGCTGAATTGTAGTGGGGAGTTGAAAGTTTGCAAACAGTGGGGAGCGTGAGGGCTTTTGTGACATGTGTGTTGGAGATTGTGATGTGAAGGTGGTTTGAGTTAATATATATTGGTTGGGAAGGGGCGTTGGTTCGAGTTTGGAGTTTTGGAATACGGTGGGGATAAGGAGATTAGGAGAGAGTGAGGTGGCGTCACTTAAGCAGGTTTTGTTTGGGGGGTTTCTCTTCGTGTTTAGTAGATGACTTTAGGTGTTTTGAGAGAATTACTGCTTTGTTTTTAGGATTTAACTGTGTGATTGGAGAAGCTATTAGGGCGATTTTAGGAGAACAAGTGGACGGGTTTTGGGTTTCAAAGTGGTGGCAAATCTCGTGAAGTTGAATTGGGATTGGATCAAGGTTGGTCGAGTTTGAGTTACCTTCTAATGGAGCGGAGGTCCTAGAGATGCTGGCATATCGCGACATCTTCTTGAATGAACAAATTGAGTGATTTTGTGGCGGGTAATGCATTGCAAAGCTCTGATGACGTGGTTTGATGATTGAAAGGCGTGCGTAGAGAGGTTAGAGACGAAGCTATTGCCTTATCCAGACAAAGGATTAGAGAAGAGAGATTGTTGAAGCAAAGTCAATGAATCAAGTGGTTTAGGAACATCACTTAAAACTCTGACACATTATTATTCTATTATTAATTTAGAACAATAATATGAAGTTATTATTAATTTAGAACAATAATATGAGCTTCAAGGTTTTATACTACCTGCTGAATGGATATAAAATAAAATAAATTACGATATGCCGAACATATATAATTAATATGGCTTGTGAATAGATAAAACAAAAGAAAAAAAAATAAAGAAAAAAATTCTTATCTTGATGGGATTTTCTGATTAACATTGTCAGTTAAAAGGAGTTTCGTGTCACCTCTCATGTTGTAAGTCCTCGTTGGCAGATGATTGTTAAGGTCCCACGGTAGGCCCCAAACTGTAGATGCAAAAAATCTACCGTCATAAAAATAAGGTCTGATCCCGTGAGGTTGAGGGCATTGACAATCCGTTAGACCTGCACACATGAAAGGGCAAGCGTGAAGCTTACCGGAAAACACCTGGGGTGGTGTTTGCCATAGGCACTCGCTCAAGTCAGCAAGACTGAAAGAGATTATTTGATAAGAATTAAGGAGATAAAAAATTACCATGAGTCTTGTCGGAAGTTAGGATTATGGTAGAGGCATCGGGTTCTTGGGAGAAAAACTTTAGGAGCAAATATATGGTTTTGAATATTGTAGATTAACTATGGGAGTTGCATGCCTAATGAGAGGGCAAGCCTATGTTTTTATAATGAATCCAAGGGGCTAGAATCCTAATAGGACATTGAGTCCTCTTTTTTGGGAGATAATCCCTATCAAGAAAGAAATATGGTTTTTGGCCTTATTAGATTAAGTTTAATAGTTTAAATAAGATTTGGAATCTTAGTAGGATACTAAGTCTTATTTTGGGAAGATAATCCATATCATGAAATAGATATGATTTCTTAATCTTAACAAATTAAGTCTAATAGTTTGAGTAAGATTTGAAATCTTAGTGGAAGAGGAAGTAGAATAGGATTCTGATTTCCTATTTATAGACTATTGTAGGCTAATGAGCTAAAACTCATTTTAGCTTAACTTATAGGATAGTCCAACCCATAGAGTGGGTAGTTCACTAGGTGATTTTAAGCGTAGGTCCAATCATAATTGAGTTGAAGCCTTAGGATGTGACATTTTTATTTCGTTATTAGGTCTTGTCAAACCCAAAACGATTTTTGACTCTAAAAGAAAAATTTATCTAATTTTTAATTAGAGGTGGACAAACAGAATCCAAGCCCTCAAAAATCAATCCTAATTTGGACCCGATCCCCAAATTGGTTGGGATCGATCTGAGTTGTTACTTTTGTAAGAGCCTTAAACCAACCTTAGGCTCAAACCTGGCCTATATAAGGACCAATCCTATACAAGCTTGATAATTTAGTATAGTCAAGGTAGAGCCTAACCCAGGCCTCGATCACCCCTTCCCAAGGCCCAAATTAGTCTAAAATAGGATCATAAGACCAAATCTTAGAATAAAACCTTTTGAACTAAATTTTTTACCTATTTTTATCTTTAACTTTAAAAACAAAAAAGAATTAATTAAGATACATATAAATGAATGTAAAATGCCTTACCACCTAAAAAAAAATGAGTAAAGCGTGTAAACATTAAATCCATTGGTTTTGAAATTCCTTGTCACCTAATAAAAAAAAAAATTGAGTAAAACGATGCGACGAAATTGCATTAAATGCCCATTGGTTTATAAAGGATGAGGATCTGGTTCTCCGATTCCCGAGTCCGTCAGATGTACAATTGCTAATCATTAGAGAAGCCGTCTAATTGGCACAGACTTCGAAAATGCGGGTGCCGTGAGGTCACAAAGCACGAGGACATCAGCTTGTTACCTAATTTGCCACATCAATAGCTGCCGTAATCGTAAGTTTTACGTCATCGACAGTGCATAAAATAATGATTATACAGCCATTAAATGCGCCGCATTAAAATATTATTTACATCATCATATAGCTGTATCCCAATCTTTTACTTCCAGTAATGATATTATTTAATTTGTATTAACTCAAATACTGGATTGCTTTGCCTTCAATGCCAATAGGGCAGCTCCGTATGCAGCTTCTGTTTGAGTTGCCCGTCTCACCGGCAAGCCAAGAACTCTCTCTCGTATCTTGGTCCATTTCTCATTTTTCGCACCACCGCCGGCCGGTGAACACTTCTTCCACTTGGGTTGCGCCAAGCTCTTTTAATAAGCTATAAGCCTTTGCCTATATATAAATTTTACTGGGTTTATTATAAATTTTAAGACGGTCTGCAATAAAGATAGACTATATATATATGAACGAGCATTAATGAATGATGAGAATCATCAATGCACCTCTATACGTGCCATGGACTCCAAAATACCATGCAAGTATTCAACATCGCTTTGCGGGCGAGGATTTAACCTGATACAATACAAGAACAAACCATCCGAGGAATTCAAGTTTGGGATCAAAATTGTGACATGAAGATAACGGGTAATGAATGAGAATATATATACATACCGGGGAAGCATCTTCGGATCAGCGACAGGGAATCTCTCACCGGCTGCTTTCAGAGGATAGTAGTCAAGAGGGGAGGCTTCCATGGGATTAATGTGTTCGCTTAATTTCTGCAATTGTTCATCAGTAAAAATTTGTCTAAGAACAGCCCCACCGGTATTTGAAGCACCTCCAACAAGCCACTTATCATCAAGGCGATGACTATAAACCCCAAATCGTGCATCCTCAATGCGACTAGTGCTTAGTAGTTTAATAGCCAGAGTTGAACCCAGAGAGGTGACCTGAACACAGAACAGAACATTCATGAACATAATCATGTAATGTAAAATGGAAAGCAATAAATTGTCATGAGAAACTTTTGTTGCATATGAACAGACTATACAATAGCAATTCGATATGGATGTCCATGGCAGTAAGGTTCACAGTATTTTGGCAATTGGCAGCACCAATGAAAAAAAAGAAAAAGAAAAATAAGTCCAGCAAAATTCTCACAGCTTTCCCAGGTTCTGTTGCTCTTGCTGCAAGAAAGGCGGCTATGCTATCAGTGGTTCCAGTGCATAAAGCGCAATCTTTTGGAAAACCTGCAAGGATATACATGGTTTTAGAACAGTTGAGGCTTCTAGGTTGGAAGATATTCCAGTTGCAACAACATGATCACAGAAATTTATGGAAGTCTGTTGCACAATTATTAGTCCTAACTATTAAAAGAGAAAAAAAAAAATCATAAACATCATGATATTACTCAGTTGCAAGCTTACAATTTCACATTATATCAGATTTTATATAATTACTACAGCTTAATCTTTAAAAATCAGTAACCTTTGTGAACCATGAATTTGCCTTTTCCCAATATCTGTGTCAATCTCATACTTCTTAAGTTCTTGTAAGTCCACAGATGCTAAGTAAGAGTCTAACACCAATCCAACTAGGTTCTATATATACAAACTAAGTTAAAATTCATTAATTTAATGAAGTTCAACTTTAAGAATAGTTATTTTCATCTATTTTCCATTTATTTCCTCAACATGATGAAGGTAACTTCCTCTTCTAACAAACTCCAGGGGAACTTAGATGGAAGGAAAACATACCAAATTCGGTTCTGATGGCCTCTTTTAGCAAGCCAATGACGGTTCCTGGAGCTTTGACAGAAGGTAAGAGTTGTGAATAAGGCTGCGACAGCAGCCAAGGTGGATATGACTCCAAGTTCAGGATCGTAACCAACCTATGACTTATAAAGGGGTCATTAGGATGAAATATTTTATGGTAACCAGCTGTAAAGATCACAAATGCTAAGAAGAACTCGAAGTACCTTCAGAGCATTATTGTAATCAGACACTCCAAGCTTTCCATGAAGAAACCACAACAACCAATCTGCTTGATGTAACAACACTGCCGATTTTTTACTTGCACCCTCATTGTTCCACCAGGAGACAAGCTTGCACAGGGTAGAGGTGCCAGAGCACACTGTGTGGTTTGCAGGAGCAATAGCCTTTACAAATGGTAAAGCATCAGGACAACTCTCATTGTAAAGGAAAGGTCTCCATAAAGGTTCACCTGTATTGCTGTAGAAATTAAGAAAAAATCAGACACATATAACATCAAAGCCATTTTGACATGCCAAGAGACACAATACTAGAATTAGCGATAAATCGCGGAGGTTCCCACCTGTCTAGAATGATGGTAGTTGCAGAAGTGCCATCAATGGAAATGGAAGATATAAATGGGCGGAGATCAATAGGAACATCTCCAAGCAACGAGAAAAGTGTTGTCTTCCAAGAGCGAATCCAATCCATTGTTTCTTCATTCTTTCTAGACAATAGAAATTAACAACAGTTTGAATTTTGCTGGGCAATGCAATTCACTGCAATAACACATCTAACATCATCTCCTTGATCTATATTTATTCTCTAGAAATCAAAATGCACCACTGGGCATACAGAAAGCGAGCTCAATCAAAAAAATTATTTTACCAAAGTCCAAAAGAAGGCAAGAATAGCTAATATAACTCTGTTATACCTGTCTACAAAACCCTCTTATCTCATCCTCTAATCATGAGAACATGCAATGGCACATTTAATTATCTTATCCAGATAAATACGTAAACTGGCAACCAATCAGCAAGACCATTTTGCTCTCTTAAAACAAGATCACTTCTATGGAATTAAAACAAACTTGTTAACTTTCACATTAGTTTTGCAAGTAATAATCGACAATCTGAACAAACCCAATTACAATAGTTCAATTTGATCAAACTTGGAAGTTAGATAAGCACAATATTCAAACTCCAAACAAACAGAGATAAGTTTAGAGTTAAATTTTACCATATATTTTGGATACTCTCTCTTTCCTTCAGAACAAATTGTCCCATGTTTATCAATAAGAGCAAACCTCGCTCCAGAAGTACCAAAGTCCATTCCAAGATAAAGCCGTTCACCTTCACCCACTCGAAAACTCACTTGTCCATCACCATCATCATCTTTACAACTACTCATCAAGGCCTTGTTTCTTCTTGGTTTCTTCTTGTTTGGAGCTCTGAACAGCCCAGTTTCCGGAAGTAGCTTCCTTGACTTGCAATGCCCTGAAGTGACACAGATTAAGATCATTTCCCGTTATGTCCTCAAACTCACAAGCAGAGAGACAAACATAGCGTTGAATTCACACGATTTCACATAAAAGAGAGAGCAGAGAAGTACCATGTTCAGGTAATTGCGAGCCGAGAATCAGAGAAGGGAACGTAAGCTGATGGGCTGACACGGGCATTCGTTTAAGTAAACTGTACTTTCGGTTCTGGATAGATTAGGCTACTGAAGTAAGAGGCGGACCTGTAAGCCATTTATGATACGACATCGTTTTTAGAACTCCTAGCATTTGGGCTATTTGGTACAAACTAGTTGGCCCAGTTCAAAATCTCATGGTTTCATTTCAATTCCAAGATTTTATGTTAAAAAAAAGGAGAGAAAACTTAAATAAATAATCAACAAAGACATTAGATGAGCGGGCCCAAGAGGTGGGCAAAAGTTAGGGCCAATTGGTCCCTAGGCTCAGGCCCAACTAGGACCGGTCCCAACTAGGGCCCAAATTTGTTGGGATCAATCCTAGGCCCATCACTTTTATAAGGGTTCCAACCAATCCTAGGCTCGGGTTTGGTTTGTTTAGGACCGGTTTAACCCCCTAATTGTAAAATTATTTTTAACTCCTAAATTTATTATGTATTTTATATTATAGGGAGGGATTTTGATTATTTGTCAGAATTTTAGTAATTGGGTCAGGGGGTTTTTGAAATTAATCGGGCTCTAGCCTGGGATTGGTCACCCTCCCTAGGGCTCGGTTCGGTCCTTGAACCGGTCCTCCCAACGACCGGGCTTTTGCTCAACTCTAGATGAGCCCATGCAAAAAGCATATGTTTTTAAAAGAGATGGAGCCAGCTAGGCGAATGGACTAAGCTAGAGGGCTTCTTTACTTACAACTTTAGAAGAAAAAGATCTGAAATTGCAGCACCCACGTCACATGCGAAATGAAGGCTTCGTTGGGATCGATCTTAGGCCTATCACTTTTGTGAGGGTTCGAAACGGTCTCAGGCTCAGGTCTGGCTTGTTTAGGGACCTGGTCTATGGGCCTATAAAATTTTATTTAGCTCCCTCATTGTAAAATTATTTTCAACTCCTAAATTTATTATGTGCTTTATATTATAGGGGGATTTTGATTATTTATCAAGGGTTTTGGTAATTAGGGTCAAGGGGTTTTTGTAATTAATCGGGTCCAGGGCCCAGGTTTGGGATCGATCATCCTCCCCAGGGCCTGGTTCGGTCCCTAAACCGGTCCTCCCAACGATCAGGCTTTTTGCTAAGCTCTAGATGAGCCCATGCAAAGAGCATATGTTTTTAAAAGGAGATGGAGCCAGCCAGGCAGAGAGGACTAAGCTAGAGGGGCTTCTTTACTTACAACTTTAGAAGAAAAAGATCTGAAATTGTGGCACCCACGCCACATGCGAAATGAAGGCAGGTGAGGGAAGGGAAGCACGTGAGCCACTTGGATTATCATATGGCACACACAAAGTGGAAATGACAGCTAATTTATGCTTATAGCTTTTACTTAACTTACGTGCAATTCCTATACTTTCTTCACTTCACTTCACCTCCTCATCCCAAATCGTGGCTAAATCATACACCACACGGTCCACACTCTTGGACCACCAGCAGGAATAACTTGAAGGGTTGCAATATGCCAATCAAAATAAAGACAATCAAATTTTTATGTTGAACCCACCACCAATATATTTATTTGTCTTTCTATTCTTTGCTTTTACTCTTTCTGCATATTTTTCGGAGAAAAAATAAGTTGTTTGACTCTATACTTTGTTGTAATTTTCTCAACCGATAATTCATTGCTGAATCACAACCACTATGGGACGAGGGGGTCCTTCTAGGGCCAATTATGTATGTTGGATCCAAACACATGATAGATGGATTCTTAGAGGTATTGTTCGCTTTGGACATTGGTTGCATGATTTTATCCTGAGAAGGCACATCTGGGTGATGAGATTGTCCTTATGTTGTATAAGCAATCAAGAACCTCATCTCCTAACCGATGTGGGACTTTGATACCATGTTAGTTAGATGACAGAAACGCAAACACTGACGATAATGGATGATTTCTTATTTCGAACATAGAGAGGATATTACTATTTTATTTTATTTTTTGGTTACCAATAATGTCCAGGTCAGTTTATATACACCTCGACTAGTACTTCGACCTCGAATAAAGCTTTCAAAACAGGGCAAACCCTACGGTCCGTAGCCAACAATAAAGAGGATACTACTATTTATAGAGCTTTCTTATATATATTTTTTTTCTCTCTCTTTCTCTTAATTAGTTAGTTAAAACTTATCTGTCTTTGGGATTGTGTTAGCTCTATTCAACCCACAATTACATCTTACCTTCGTTCACCTTATTCCCAATTTCAAGGTTCTCAATCAGCATCATTGGGGCATTTGGATAATGCTGGTGGTTTTTTTTTTTTTCATTTAAGGAAAGAAGAAAGAGTTACTTCATTCATTCTTCCACTACACCAACCCCATAAAGACATTTTTAATTAAATTTAAAAAAAAAAAAATGCTCCATCTTTGCTTGTTACTTTCAATATGATGTGTATCTAAATTTGTATACCAATTAAATGTGACAAGTGACAGCATATCAATTTTTTGTAAGAAATCATAAGGTTTCGTTCAAATCTTAGTAAAATCTTATAAGTCAACTGTTTGGTATATAAATTTTGATAAATATAGCAATTCTTAATCCAAATATTATATAAATAATAGAGGAATATGTCAAACTTTGCCAGAGTGTGAAACACTCAAAACTTGATGTCCAAACAAGAACCTTAGAATTGATGGTATTTTATTTCCTAAGACACAATTATTCATTGATTTGAAACCCTAATTTTGGTGCATTATATTTTAGAAACATATTCTCACGAGGATTAATCGAATTCCCATTTCCCACATATTATGGGTCCGTTTGGTTTATTATTTCATACCCTATTCCATATTCTCAAAATAATTGTTTGTTTCATTATTTAAGAAATACTATTATATTTTATTCAATTACTTTTAGACCACTTAAGTTTATTAATTTAATTAAACACCCCTAGAAAAAAGTTTAAAATTAAAAAAAACACCCTCACCCACCCATAGTTGCCAGATTCAGACAACCACCATTGGTGGTAGCCGAAATCTATCACAATGACGTACAAAGCAGCCAGGATGGCGAGGTAATTCGTCGATCGAGTGGCGTCACGGCGACAGCCAAAGAAATGGTCATCGGCCGGCGACGGATCGACCTTTTGCGGCCATCGGACTGACCGGGTCGCAGTTGATCGCCTCTTCCGGCCGATCTATGGTGGATCCCGGTCGGAAAAGGCCAAATCGATGCACGACCGACCAGATCCAACTGGTCTGCGTTGTAACGTTAGATTCCAGCGGTGATGGCTGGAATCTGGGTGGGTGGGTGGGGGTATTTTTGTCATTCTATAAAATTTTTATATATTGGGGTGTTTAGTTAAATTAGCAAACCTATGATTTTTTTTTTGTTAATTTTTAAATATTATCTCGTAATAATCGCCCTACTCAACTATCTAATACTATTTCCAAAATCATATCTAAAATAACAAACCAAACAGACCTAATTCATAACGGTAACAAAAATGATATTATAGACTATTATAATGTTCCTGCTTTGAATAACATATTGATTTTTTTTTTTAACAAGGTTATGCGCACCTCTACTAACTTCCTATATATTATAGTATTCAGAAAATTCTAATTCCAAACATAATTATCAAATACTAGTTCATAACGCTAACAAAAATAATAATATAGGCTACTATAATGTTCTTGATTTGAATAACATATTGATTTTTTTTTTTTTATAACCAAAGTGTCTAGGTCAACTTACGTGCACTTGAACTAATATTCGGAAGAGATTAGCGTAACAACACATAGCCACTACCTCCACTTAAATCGTGGATGCTCATATAAGGAATTAAACATGAGACCATGCGTTTATCCACACTATCTCCAATTCATTTTAATCATTTAGGTTTTCTATGGATGAGTAATATATTGAATATTGTTAAATGGTTTTTTTTTTTTTAATATTCAAATATCATTCATGAAATATATATAATACTATACTATAAAATTACCTTATATTACTCGTTCTCATATAATAAGATAAGTTAAGTCACATATGCTAGTGAAAGACAACTCTTTTGTCACTATCATAAGAATATTTTATAATAATTATTATTATTCATTTATGATAAATAATTGTAAAATAAGAAGCTCAGGGTCGTTTGACACATTATTTCTACCTATATTCCCAAAATGTTGTTTGTTTTGTTATTTGAGAAATTTAGTATATTTTTTTAGTCACCGTTAGACCCTTTAAGTTTATTAATTTCATTAAATACCCCAGAAAAAAAGTTTAAAAATTAACAAAGCACCCCCACCCACCCATATGTGACAAACGATCGGAACTTACTGGTAATTCATTAATCTAGCCTTTTTCGGCCAGATCCACAATTAATCTGGCCGTCAGCAACAGTGTAACACCCCACTTGAGGTACGTAGTAAATTATGTTGTATGAATGTTTATTGCTTTATTCTCATTTGAGCTTGTATGTCGTTATTTTCAGTTGGTTGGCCATTAGTTGGTTTGGTTGAGTGTTTGCCTTGATTTTAGTTGAGTTTTGGTGAAGTGTGGAATTTCAGTCTTTGCCACGGCGACGTTGGTTTGGTAATTGCAGTGTCAGCTCTGTAAGTTTTCGCCGGAGCGACGGAACTGTCTTCGCCGCGGCAACAGGACGAAGAAAAGTATATTGAGGTTTCTAGAGAATTCTCCATAGGGTCAAAAGGACCTTTCTACCCCTAATTAGCAGGAAAAGTGGGGAGTGAATTGTAAGGAAATTTTATGGAGAATATGTTAGAGTGGGGGTGTGATTGTAATGAATCGAAGGTCAAGGATGGAATTTTCAAGAAAGACCAAGGGCAATATGGGAATGAATGAAGATATTTTGAGCCAAAAAGGGGTTAAGTGTAGTAAACCCTTCATTTATTCTTCTTCCACCGCCATACTCTTTCACCATTTCCTCTCAACTATTTCTTCCATCTTTCAAGGATCTTTGAGGGCTTTTAGTTGGATCTTGGTAGATCATTAATCTAAAGCATCCTAAGGTAATGATTCTTGCTTTAGATGTGAAGTTTTGTATATATTTGTACATTGAAGTCTTATGGTTTTATTGTTTAAAGGGTAGAGAAGAGACAAGCAATCTAAAGGAAAGGAAAGTGCTAGTAAGATCTCTCAATTACAAGGTAAGTAAATCCCAATCCAAGTTGATATTTGAGAACTCTTTTGAGTTAAGATTTAGTGGAAATTGTGTATGCATGATATATGTTATGTTATTGAGATTTGAGATGGAGATGACTATTTGCTTTGTAGTTGTTAAATACACTTCAATTATGAGAAGTGAGATGTGTGATGAGAATGTAATTTGAAATGAAATTTGAGGAGATTGAGAAATCTCTTTGGAAGTGTTATGTTGTGACATGAATTATAGCTTGGTGAGGGAGTTTTCTCCCATTTTGTGGTTCAAGAGAGGGATAAAACTATAGACAAAGTAGAGTTTATGTATGCACACTAGTTGTTTGATGAAATGCCTAAGAGAATCATGAGTAGTAAACCTTAATTCTTGCAACATTGCATGTTGGCATTTCATGAGTGTATTAGTGGAGAAGATTAATTGTGCATTGAGAAGTGGCTTGAGAAAGAGTAAAGAATTTGTATAAGAACTACTCTAAGACAGGTTGGTGCTTTGTGATCTCCACCCGGTAGTTATTAAAAACGGGTTGGTGCTTTATGATCTCCACCTGAACGAAGAGTGGGTTGGTGCTGTGTGAATTCCACCCGGCCATGCCTCCGGTAAAATGAGACCGTGACATATGACAGAAGTTAAGTAACGAGAGCTGTGTGAAAGAGGAAATAAATGAGATGAGAAAAAGTGTAAGGAACAAATTAAAAGAAAGAGTTACGAGGACAGTCGAGCAGAGGATTTACTTACTGAGCATTATGTTGTGCTCACCCCGTTGTTTTTCTTTGTGGTTGTAGGATCTAGGTGAGAACGTGGTTGGATGGGCGTCGACAAGCGAGGAGCAATAGCTACACTGTCCGTTGTTTTAATGGCATTTTGTAAATAATAGTTTTATTTTGTATAAAGAATGTCTATATGTAAAAAAATAAAATTTTGGGCCAATTTCTTTTGCTAATATAAATGTATTCTACTTGATATATTTCTATGAGTATCTTAGTATAAAGCAGTCATTACAAACAACCAAAGAAATGGCCATCGTTGATGGTCAACGACGGCCAGATCTGGACTTTTCCGACTGTCGACGGCCAGATATGGCTGGAAAATGCCATATCGACTCCCTACCGGCCCGATTCGACCGGTTTGCATTGTAACGCCATTTTTCGACTAGATTTCGACGATGGTGACCGGAATCTGACATTGTGGGTGGGTGGGGGTGTTTTTGTTATTTTACAAAATTTTTATATATTGTGGTGTTTAGTTAAATTAGCAAACCTAAGGGTTTTTTTTGTAAATTTTTAAAATTTACCTCGCAATATTCCCCTATTCAACTACTTAGTATTATTCTCAAAATTCTATCCAAAATAATAAAACAAACGACCCTCAGTTGTTCAAATATCAATATTCCTTATTGGAATTAACAAAGAAAACTTATTTGTGGGGCTGCCATTGCGTCCTCAATTGGTTTAGCAAATGTTAATTGAATTTGGTGACTTCACAAATTTATTGTGCCTTAAATTAGTAAGTTGATTAGTAGCTTTTATTTTTTATTATAAGAAAAATCAATGAGGGCCATCCACAAATAGATGAGTAATAGAGTACAAGTATTTTTATTCTTCAATAACACTTAAATTAATGATAATTCAATTGCTATTATTGTGTCCAAGAATCCTGGGACTAGAATGCACCTCTTTATTAAAGCTACATTCAAGAATATTTTCAATGGGTTGAGTACCCATTTTTACTCAAATCATTTCTCATACTCAAAAAGAATATTTCTTTAATCCCACTCAAAATCAATTATAATTTAATTTATGAAATATTATAGAGTTGAATCAAGTGGATTAAGAACATTTGAAAGAAAGTAAAAAATAAATGAGAATATGAAGAAATTTTAGAAAATAAAGAATTATATTGATTTTGATAAACTGTTATAATGTATCTATGTAGTTGAACTGCATTCTCATCGAACAAACTTTTGGGAATGAGTTCTACCAAAGTCACGTTTGTTTGAGACTATGAACAAGTCTGTGGTTAGACTCTCTCTTAAAAAAAAAAAAAACTTTTAATAATTTAAAATAAGAGTAAACAATTTTTTCCCACCCTAAGGTTTGCCTTAATAACACTTTTCCACAAAAAAAGTTTTAAAATATCACTTTCTCACCCACAGTTAATATTATGTTACTATCCAAACCCGATTTTGGGAGGGGCAAAAATTCTCTCAATCACCATCATTTGAACCTTTGGTCTCCTCTCTACAAAAAATCTCTCATTCCAATGCCTGATTTTTTGTCGGTTACCAGCCACCGCAAAGTTAAAGTTTTATATTCTTAGTTGATTTCCAACGGTAAATATTCAATCGATTATCATTCATTCAATCCATCAGTCTCCACTCTATAAAACTCTTTTTATCTTAACTCCTGGTAACTTATTGTACGCCTTGCGACAAAGAAAGTGAAAATATATTTTGGGATATTAACGGAATATAAATTTTAAGTAAAAAATTGGATATTTTGAAACTTTTTGGATGGGAAAAAGTGCATTTACTTTTTAAAATAAATACTTTAAAATGCATATAAAAGAAACAAAAAAAAGGAAATCCAAAGGGTAATATCAAATACATTTTCAAATTTGCTTTCTAGTATATGGGCCATGCCTATCACATTCTCTCTACAAAAATGGATAGTTTGTGTGATGATTATTACATCATATCATACAACATGCTTCTCCTTGTGGATCCCAGCAGTTAGCAAATTACTGTTCATTCGGTTAAAGGCATCATCATGTCGTTCTCTCCACAATCACAAGTACCAAGATGTTCCTTAACTTTACCTCGACCCCTGCTACACCACAAGTTATTATAGCATCATTTGTACCGTATTTTAACCCACCTTTCTTGTTACACTCTACGACAAAGTAAATATTGAAAAATTACGTAATCCAGTGTACACAGGAGCACGTCGTTGTTGATGCAACCGTTCGATCACATGCATAAACGCAAATATTAAATGCACCGGGGCAGGTACGGTGGTTGAGTCATCCATCAACGATGATGCAGCTTCATTAATTGTACTTGCGCCCCGCGAGGATGGTGCAAAAAGACGAAAATGGCCCCCACGGTTTTTGTCACGTCGCGAACCAAATTTTATGTGTGAAAAGCGAGACAGGGTGGGAAAGCCACCCATCACATGGGAAAGTATCTTTGCATCCCTACCGTCTATTAATCGCCTTTGTGTTTGGATCTGAAATCCTGCGCGTGTCAAGCTCCTTGCTTGTTAATTTAATTACCTCTTTTTAACGGGGTTTTTCATGATTAAATCTATCTTACTAATTTAGGTTGCGTTTTTAGTAAGGTTTTTAGAATATTATTTAATGAAATTAGGATAGGATCATTTTTTTAAAAATATTTTCTAAAAATTAGATTATTTTTTAAGTTTTTATATTTATTAATTTAACTAAATACCTCATATAATAAAAAATTATAATTTAAAGAAAATACCTCCATTCATCCAACAATTGTCGACAGTCGACAATAGTTAAGTGATATAAGTATTTTTGTTAATCTATAAACTTTTATTAAAAAAAGTAATAGTTAAATGTTTTGAATTGAATAAAATAAGATTGAATTTTGAGTTAAATAAAAAAAATAATTATTTTACTAGATTGAATAAGATAATTTTAAAAATTTAGACAAACGTTAGGCTCTAAATTTTTACTTAAATTAAGGCACAAATTAATATAATCCAATAATATAATAATATAAGTGTTTTTGATGTAACAAATAAAATAATTACCTCTAAATTCTTTATCATATTCATTAAATTATAAATATCATTCACTAAAAATTTATGTCTTAATTTGATTAATCTAAGTTATTAATAAGGATGATTATTATAGGATCTCAAAGATTAATTGAGATAAGATAAAAACTGATTTAGATATTCTAATTAAAAAAAAAAAAAAAAAAAAAAAAAAAACTTAAGTAAAAAAATTAAATTAAAAAATATTTATCTTTGAAAATTGTACATATTATAATAACAATCACAAGTCTCGAGATTTATATGATTATTATAAATTGAAATCATAATGTGATATGAATATATTTTTAAATTGTTTTATTATAATGTAAGTATATAACATATGTGACACATTTGAACACGTTATTGTAAATAAAAACGGGGGCAATATATTTACAAAGAAATAGTAAATATTTTTGAACCAGAGAATTTCAGACAAAACAACAAAAAATAAAGAATTTAGCAATATGTGGGACCTCTATAAAACTAATTTATTATTTTTAATTTAAATAAGCCGACATGTCGTCCCTCTCACCCAATGGAGACAATACTTCTTTTTCCCACGACGCTCCCCCCGCCTCCACGAAGCCACAGGATTTTTTTTCCCATCTAAATTTCTGTCTCGTCTTTTTGCAAAAATATTCCCAAATTATCGCCCCTGATATCTAGGGCATTCCTGTAAATTACTATTATAATCACAATTCACAACAATTTACTCTGACATGTCAGCCAGTTGAAGCGAGTACATCAATTTAAGTACTCGAGAGAGTACAGCTATTAAAACAAATTAGAAATTAAATTATAGATTTGTCGTAGTTAACAGTTAACACCCACTGTTATTCCCGCTCATTTTTTAGCAACTCTATTTTTCAAAATTTCTTAACTTCGCGGGCCCATCTCCACCGTCCACGTCAGCATTACCGCCACGTCACGAGAACAGTAACTTTACTATTCAAATATTCAATTTAACCTCCAATAAAAATGAATTAAACATTCAAACTTTTAAAAAACAGTTTATTTTTAAAAAAAATTAATTTCATCGGTCTCACTCTCTCACCAGTTATTATAGAGAAGAGAAATCCTCTGCAAGTCTTCGCAACTCCAACTCTCATTCTCTCTCTCTGCAACTCTCTCTTTGCCTTAAAGATGAAGAAACAATCTATCTTTCCATAGCACAAAGTCTATAACGCAAATAAAAAGCGAATAAATTAAATAAATAAATAAAAAATAGAAACGAAAAACAAATGTTCTTCGCTTTTCTGTATCATGCCATGTGAGTTAACTGACACATTCTCTCCTCCTCCTCCTCCTTCTTCTTCTTTTCTTCTCTTCATTCGTTCTCTCATTTGCCGACGCGCTGAGTCGACTCAAGTCAATGGCGTCTTCCTCACGAGCTCGTAGCAGTTCACCTTTCTCGCACCGTAAGCCTTCGAGTCCGTATTCCTCCACCTCATCCTCCTCTTCGTTCATGAACAACCGTCTCATGCCTCGCTCGTGCTCGTCCTCTGCTTCTTCTTACTTCAATTCGGGGAACGGATTCAGTTCCCGATCCATGACGCCGAATCGTTCACGTTCCGAGTCAATGTACCCCGCTCCGCGCGGTTACAGTGCACGCGCAGCACCACCGGTGAGCTTCCCCTCCGAGGAATTGATCACCGAACCGTTCGATGCGCCGCAAAGGTCCGGCGATAGCATTTCCGTCACGATTCGGTTTCGGCCGTTGAGGTAAAATGGTAGATCTGAGTTTTAATTGTTAGATCTGTCAAACAATACCAAAACCGTTCATTTTAATTTCATTATTTTCGATAATGTGATTGTTTGATCAATTTATTTTTATCTATTTGTTGCTTCAAAAATTAGTGAGAGGGAGTTTCAAAGAGGAGATGAGATCTCATGGTACGCGGATGGGGATAAAATTGTGAGAAATGAGTATAATCCAGCAACTGCTTATGCATTTGGTATTGTTTTTAATTAATTAATCTTAATTCTTGTTTTCCAAATCTTATGATAATGAGAGTAAATTTAAATTAGTATGTTTATTGATAATTGTGTAGATAGAGTTTTTGGACCGCATGCGAATTCACAGGAGGTATATGATGTAGCTGCAAAGCCTGTAGTCAAGGCTGCAATGGAAGGTGTTAATGGTATGGATTAATTGATTGATTTGATATTGATTTTTTTTCATAAATGAAGTAAAGTTTAGGTGCGTGGATTTTAATTAATGAGGATTGAAACATTTTAGGGACTGTTTTCGCATATGGTGTTACAAGTAGTGGGAAGACGCACACTATGCATGTAAGTCTTGTGCAATTTCCTATAAGTTATTCTATTTACACGAGTATTGTTGTTGAGGGATCAACTGACAGACATGGAACTCTTTTTTGGGTTATTGTTCTAATGCAAAATATTTTGGGCATGTTATATTTGTTTCAAGGCTTTGTTTGGTGTAACTTCAATTAGCGCTTTTATTACTAGAGTTTTTAACGGAATGCTGTTGGTTATTTAGTTGATATCACAACCTTTTGCAAATCCAAAATTTATGTTAACCGTTAGTTTTGTTAAGTAAACAGGGTTATGCTATAGAAGAAAAAATAATAGAAGTTTCAAAATAATATGTGAATATTACATTATTTTAAATTAACATATTAGAAAACCTGAAAAAGAGTTTATTGGAGAAGCTTTTCTTAACATTTGAGTTTGTATTAGTAGATGTAAAACAAATTTTTTAGTCATTATTTTTGTCATTCCAGAACACCATACCATATGGCTGCTTATTTTTTGTTGGCAAAGTAGTTAATAGAAGACATTTGAGAGGTAAAAATGGACATGGCTTTAAGTCAGATATGATTAATGAGAACTAGATTATTGAATTGATTTGCAGAATTATTGCATTAATAAAATCAATACTAACTTGGCTTTCACACCATTTGTTGTGCACATATTATATACAACTCGCCCAGAAAAACTATCTAGTAATGGAAGGGTTTTCAAGTGCTTATAAGCCCTAGTTCAAAGACTCAATTAGATTATTACGTTACTATAAAACCAACATATATATCTGTTTATATACATAATGATTTGACATGTGAGGATTTAAGGACAGTTGGAATCCCATTGCGGAGGTTATTATATGAGAAACAGGATGCTTTTACAATAAACTTTTATTTGTTTTCTCCCTAGAAAGTTCTTTGCATATCTGTGTATTTCATTTCTAATTGGTTGGTCTGGTATAGTTACTAAATATAAGTTTCATACTATGGATCTAGGTAGGCATCATAATATTACTTAGAATATGCTTATATATCAATTGTCTATTCTTTGACTTGTTTCTTATGTTTTGTGCTCAGGGAGATCACACTTCTCCTGGAATTATACCATTGGCCATAAAGGATGTGTTCAGCATCATCCAAGATGTAAGTGTTTTCTCATGTTACATCTCCACACCCTTACCCCAGCTCTATTTCCAAATTTTCTTAGTCACACCTTCACTGGGTACTATCCTGATGCTTCATTCATATTGCTCTTTCCTCTAGTTTGATAATCAATGGTCTATTAGAATCTCATAGGTTAATTGCATGATACAATTTAGTTATTTGAAAAAACAGAAGTGTTATTGGTTGTTATTTTAACAAAAAATGATTTTGCTTGGCTGGTATATCGTAGCATACTTCTAGTATTTTATCTTTTGTAGTTATCTTTTGTAATGAAGTTTGGTTCACTAACATCATTTTTCCATCAGACTCCAGGAAGTGAGTTCTTACTCCGTGTGTCATATCTTGAAATCTACAATGAGGTCAGTGGGACTTGTGATCTGGAATTAGCTTTTCTTCAAGTATCACTATGAACACGACGTGTTTTTTGACGAATTCTAGGAAATTTTATTCGCTCCTTGATTTTGAAACCTATATGGTTAACTCCTATCCTCTATACATGTTTTGTTATGTCTTTCTGTATGCAGAATTTTCTAAATTTCGTTTTTAGTAGTTTTGTCCGAACTAGTTACTGTTATTTAAGTGCACATCATATAATATATGGTGGTAATTTTGTTTCTTATATCAGGTGATAAATGACTTACTTGATCCAACTGGTCAAAATTTGCGCGTCAGAGAAGATGCTCAGGTTTTTTGCTTTTTGATATTTAACTTATAATCTTTTATCGTCTTTGCAATATTTGTTCTCATTGTTAGCTTGAACATTAAAAAGATTTCCTGTATTTAATCCTTCCATAATCTCCTTCCTACCACTATAAGTAGCCAACCCACCTTAATCTTGAAAATTAAATGACATTTTTTGGTAACCAAAAGTATATGACATTGCATTCTATATATGTTGATTTTGCTTAACAGGGCACCTATGTTGAGGGGATAAAAGAAGAAGTTGTCTTGTCTCCTGGCCATGCACTTTCTTTCATTGCAGCTGGAGAAGGTATGTACTAGGTTTACTTATGCAGTGTTTTTCGTTTCTCCTCTTTATCATGTTGACAGTGAATTTTTTTACTCCTAATATTTTTAATTGTCTTGCTGACAGAACATCGTCATGTTGGCTCAAATAATTTTAATTTGTTCAGCAGCCGCAGTCACACCATATTTACACTGGTAATCATTCTTCAAGAAGCCAATCTGTGAAACTTTATACTCGTTTTTTACTCATTTTCTTATTTGTGGACCAATTTGTTTCCATTCTCTCAAAACATTTATGCTCATACAAATTTGTCCCATTAATTAGCTTTCCAATTTGCTTTTCTTTTGATTATGTGTCAATTTTCAAGTTTTGCTTTTGTGAATGCACACTATTTGAAATTGCAAAAGACTGCAATGTTATAGTTTCTCGAAACTGAAGAACTCAAAAAGATAAAGTAGCTAGTATTACTTATTTGTGAGACAATGACTCATTCTGCTGAAACATGGGAAACTGAGACGTGTCAAAATTCAATTTTTGGTTTCCATGGGTCTGTTTGAACTGGAAGCTATATAACTAACTGTATTGATTAGAAGATCCTATTAACTTTGCCTTCAGACATCTCAAATTTGCTGTTGCACTTGCAGATGATTGAAAGTAGTGCCCACGGTGATGAATATGATGGAGTGATATTCTCTCAACTGGTATGGGGAATTCCTTTTTTGTCAAAATAGAATATTTTTTTAAATAATATGGTTCTTATTACAATTTTTTTTTTTTTTGTTTGTTAGAATTTGATTGATCTTGCTGGATCCGAAAGTTCAAAAACTGAAACAACTGGAATAAGGAGAAAAGAAGGATCTTACATAAACAAAAGCCTTCTAACTCTGGGAACTGTAGGTTATTTATTTTATGTTTGATGAAGTTTCTCATAATTTATTAATTATGTGCGATCACAAACCGCCTTCTCTCTTGAAGAAAAGTTGAAGAAATAATGTCTTGATTGTCATCCCTCTAACCACTCAAGTAACCTGTAGTTAATGATTGATTTCAGCCATCTACTTGAGATAGTTGGCAGGGAAACAGGTTGAGTATCAACTTAGTTCTTATCTTCCAGTAATTGATAATTCTGGGAATGGATGCTGAGACTTGCTATGCAATCATTCACATATTTCACAGAGATTGTTAACTATCTGTTTAAATGTAAGCGTTTCTTGTGTTTTTAATTTGATTGTGTTTGCAATGTGAAGGTAATAGGAAAGTTGAGTGAGGGGAAGGCATCTCATGTTCCCTATAGGGATTCCAAGCTAACTCGTCTTCTTCAGTCTTCTCTGAGTGGACATGGACATGTTTCGGTGAGTTTGAATTCTAACAAATTCTCTTTTGACTTTCGAGTAAATATTTTTTTTTCTAGGACAACCTTTTTATGTAATGTCCATATGCTACTGTTTTTCCTTTATTACAATGTGAGGAAACTGATCTACATTTTTATCATTGTACAGCTTATATGTACGGTTACTCCTGCATCAAGTAGTATGGAAGAAACTCATAATACACTGAAGTTTGCAAGCAGGGCAAAGCGAGTGGAAATCTATGCATCACGTAATAAGGTGTATTATTAATTCACTGTATCCTTTATCGCCTCAAGCTACTACTCCCACCCACAGCATGAAGAACTTTTGCTGGTCTGATCCCATGGCCTGTCTTTGATGTGTTCCAACCTTTCCGTGGTCTCTGCTTTCAAATATCTAAAACTAAGATCAATTAAACTGAGAGAAAGAAATAGTTATTTGAAGGAGACCATGATGACCAAAGTTGTGTTCATGACCATGTGGGCCCATCATCAGTCCCCTTCTTTTTGTTGAACAAAAAAGATGCTCCTTTAGATTTGGTTTGGATCAAAATAATTGTCATATTTAGCACACTTCGCCTTACACTCTTTTTGACATTTGCTTTCAGATTATTGATGAGAAATCATTGATAAAGAAGTATCAGAGAGAAATTTCAACCCTCAAGCAAGAACTTGATCAACTGAGGCAGGGAATGCTTGCTGGTATTAGTCATGAAGAGATTCTGACCTTAAGACAAAAGGTTTTTGCTTCTGTTTTTTCATTTTAAATGGATTTTTGTTGTGTATTGCATTGGTATGAATACTTCTAGTAACAATTGTTGTTATCATTCATCTAATAGTTGGAAGAAGGTCAAGTGAAAATGCAGTCAAGATTGGAGGAGGAAGAGGAAGCCAAAGCTGCTCTTATGAGCAGAATCCAAAGGCTAACTAAGCTTATACTTGTTTCTACAAAGAATACAATCCCTGGATTAAGTGATGTGCCGAATCATCAACGGAGTCATTCTGTTGGTGAGGATGAAGTAAGTTCTTCATTCTAATAATGTCAATAAAATCACAGTTATGCCCTCCAAATTTGAGAAACATGTTGACTTTCTTAATTTAACTAAAATTCGAATAAGAATATAAAAAATTATGTGAAGATTTGTTTAAACTGAAAATTGAATGTCTGTTGCTTTGTGAAACTTATGGCTATAATGACACTTGGGATTGTTTGCTTAGTCAAGCTGGATAAGAATATCCTTTGATCTGTGACTCATCATTCTCTTTTTAGTGATATAATTATCTTTTTCTGCCCTTGCTTGAATGAAACTATTGCCTTTTTCTTTTCTACTGATCTTGGTTTTTGACTGTGGAAACTTTTTTAAAAAATAAGTATCTGTCCTGCCTTCCCTTTGTCTATAGTTGGATTTGTTGCGAGAGGAGAAGGACTCAACAACTACTTCAGCACTTCCATTAGACATGTCTCATGATTTTAAACATCGAAGATCATCAAGCAAGCGGAATGAAGAATTCTCGCCAGCAAGCAGTACAGTTACTGAATCAACTCAAGCGGGTGAACTTATCAGTGGCTCAAAGCTTCCAGCAGTATGTCTTGCAATTGCTCTTTTTAATTTCTTTATCACACTTTATCTAGGGTATAAGTCAACACGTGTTATTCTATATTGTCAAAAAGTGTTTGTAATGCGATGCAAGCAGGGCCATCCAAGCTCTGTTTGCTCAGGTCATTTTGCCTTCAACACCCCTCGGTAAATTGTTTTCATTCAATTCGACAACTCATGTTGGACTATCCATTGCTAGCAACAAAGATTTTCCTTTATGATATTTCATTTTCTTAATCTCATACACATTGCTTTAATAGTTGAGAATTGCCTCTTTTGAAGGGCCATAGCTTTTGTAAATATCATTCTCTTAACATGATAACTGTAAATTGATTTGTTGATGTCTCTTGTTTAGGGTGGGATGACATCGGACCAGATGGACCTACTTGTTGAGCAAGTAAAGATGCTTGCCGGGGAGATTGCATTTAGTACCAGTAACCTAAAACGCCTGATGGATCAGGCTGCAAATGATCCTGAGAACTCAAAAGTTCAAGTATGTTCTCTTTTCTTAATCCATATGACATGTATCTTTGGTTTTTGTGTGCTCATGCATGTTTTTGAAACTGCTGTCACCAGCATGATGTAGCGAAAAAGGTGAACTTATTTATGGTTATTATGGAGTTATCTCCTCTTTCTTATAAGAAATAGTACTATGTTGATGCTTTGACTGTTAGCTGGTTTATGTTTCATTTAACTTTTTTTGTGAGAGTTGATGTATTTCATGTCAGCCTAATTTGGTACATATGCTCACTGCTTCTGCTGCTTGTACTATTTTTTCTGAAAAGCACCTGATTTTCTTCCAAAACACCTTGTGTTCAAGGATTTTTATTTGTATTTTAAGTAGATTGCCAGGGGATCAATATGGAAATGGGATTGCAATGCATTCCGCTTCTATAACACTTCGTATTTCAGGCTGCAACGTCTAATTTATTTTGCAGAATGTTAACAGTTATAGAAGCATGAATATTTTTAGCACAGCCCTGAACAGTCTTTTGCATGATTTCACGTACAGATCCAGAACTTGGAACGAGAGATCCAAGAAAAGAGAAGGCAAATGCAGGCTTTAGAACAACGCATAATTGAGAGTGGAGAGGCTTCAATGGCTAACGCATCAATGGTCGATATGCAGCAGGTATTTTACATTCATTTTATCATGGTCACTATTATTATTTTTTTCCTTTTTGTTTTGTTTTATTATTAACCCTGTTTTAGTTGTATGATCATTTGCTAGTAGCATAATCATTCCTTCATCTTTTTCTGTTGCAACAGACAGTTATGAGGTTGATGACTCAATGTAATGAAAAAGGTTTTGAGCTGGAGGTGAGTTCTCTTTTTTTGATGTGATGAAGTGTTCTGAGGGTATTGAGTTCAAATTGTTTCTTCCTGAAGCTAGGTCTAACTTTGCTATATCATAGTAATTCTGTGGGCATTCTCTTTTTTAGATGATGACAGATGTGGTATATCATATCCATTAATATAAAATTTCACGTTTGCCATTTGATTAAATTGATTTTGGTGAATTGTTGCAGATAAAATCAGCAGATAACCGTATTCTTCAGGAACAACTTCAGAATAAGGTTAAATTCACTTTTAAATTTCTTCTATATTTTGTGTTTGGAATTATTTTCTTTTCATCCCACAGATTTATTGGTCTATATCCTTCTGCTTGGGGCTGATACTATCTGATTTATCAACTCATGAAACTATTTTCATTGTTTATGGTCTAGGCTACTCTTTATTTGTGTGTGGTTACCTGCAGTGCTCTGAAAACAAAGAATTGCAAGAGAAGGTGAATCTACTAGAGCAGCGGTTGGCTTCAGTGACTAGTGATAAATCATCTGGATCTTCTGAACAGGGTGTCTCCGATGAATATGCTGATGAGTTGAGAAGGAAAGTTCAATCACAGGTGATTATTCGTCTTGCAGGAATTTTAGTTCTACATTGACCATAACTGAATGGAGTCAAAATTACTGACTGTTGGTCAGGTTGACTCCCTTTAGGTTGTTTTGAATTTTGGTTCTTTCTTCAATATCCTTTAGTTGTATGATCTGATGCACAAATTAAAATTAATTCCTACTCTTCTGGATCATTTTGATCACTGCCAATCAAAATCAAATAGGATGATGTGGGTCATTATGCATCCGCATTCTGCAGTTTATATACCTTTCAAGAGTTTGGTAGAAGTATAGACTGACCATGAATCGTCAGGTTTGGAATATGAATATGGGCTATGTACCTCAACCAGTTGTTGGCTCAAGGCCATTGAAAGTCATTAGAGTATCTTCAGGGTATTGTATATATAATCGGCTTTTGTATTCATACAATGCTTGACGATTTTTCTTTGTCATTATCATCAAAATCTTAACCTCAGCGTATAGTTTCTTGGGTAATTGGGCAAAACCCTAAACTCCATTATATAATGATCTATGGAGTGCATTTATGAATTATTTTTAACAACAATTTAGTATTAAAGCATATTTTTTCCTTTTGTCAGTGCTTACACTTTTGAACTAATATAGATGTTTATTTTGATTTGAATAGGAGATTGAGAATGAGAAACTAAAGCTTGAACATGTGCAACTTTCTGAGGAGAACAGTGGACTACGTGTGCAGAACCAAAAATTGGCTGAAGAAGCTTCTTATGCAAAGGAACTTGCATCTGCCGCTGCTGTTGAGCTGAAGAATTTGGCTAGTGAAGTGACCAAGATCTCGTTACAGAATGCAAAACTAGAAAAAGAATTGCTGGCTGCTCGAGAATTGGCACATTCTAGAGGTGCTGCTGTGCAAGCAGTTAATGGTGTCAACCGTAAGTATAGTGAAGGCACAAGACCTGCGAGGAAAGGCCGCCTTTCTGGGAGGTCTAATGACATTTCAGGGACGAGCTTTGATGACTTTGATGCTTGGAATCTTGATCCAGATGATTTAAAGATAGAACTTCAGGTAAGGAAACAAAGGGAAGCAGCACTTGAGGCTGCGTTAGCTGAAAGGGAATTCCTAGAAGACGAATTCAGGAAAAAGGTTGAAGAGGCCCAGAAAAGGGAGGAAGCTCTGGAAAATGATTTAGCAAATATGTGGGTGCTTGTTGCTAAGTTAAAGAAAGAAGGAGGTGCTATCCCAGAGTTAAATAGTGTTGAGAGGCATAGCAGTGGAGAGGATCATGTCAGTGATCCCAAAGCAACTGACATTGATGGTAACACTGTCTCGAAAGAGAGGCAAGTTCCAATTGAGGTGCCAAAACCAGCCGATGAAATTCCCAAGGAAGAACCCCTGGTAGCTCGGCTGAAGGTAACATTTTCTGATGGGGGCCGTCTGCTTGATAAATCATAAGTATTAAAACTAACGCCTTCATCGGAATACCACTTAACATTGTATCTATTGCTTTCAGGCAAGAATGCAAGAGATGAAGGAAAAAGAGCAACAAAACCTGGGAAATGGAGATGCCAACTCCCACATATGTAAAGTTTGTTTTGAATCACCAACTGCTGCAATTCTTCTTCCTTGCCGGCATTTTTGTTGTAAGTGATTCTAAGCAATTTAGCTTTTACCACATTTCATACTTGTCTTCTTTAAACACCAACATTGCGCTTTTGCAGTGTGTAAATCTTGTTCGCTTGCTTGCTCCGAGTGTCCAATTTGTCGTACAAAAATTTCAGATAGGCTTTTTGCATTTACTTCTTGAAAATGCAGATTTATTCCCTCAAAAATGAAGGTAACACAATTTAGTTTTTTAATTTTCATTCACAAATTGCAATTAATGACATTAGACTACTACAGTTTCCCCTGTTTGATGTATCAATAGACCCATTTCGTATAAATCATGTTCTAATATGTTCTTCTTTTCCTTCCATTTGCAGAGTTTCTTATCCTCTATCTCTTTGCTATTTACCGTGCAATAGCGGGTGCAATTCTTTCATTAGTTATGCTTGTATGTAACTGTCTAAAAGGTATATCAATATTCAATAGTTTGTTTGTGCACCTCTCCCCTGAGGTTGTAAAATAATGGGGAATCAAAGGTTTTTTTTTTTTTTTTTAATTAAAAAAAAAAAGAAGTTAAAATGAGTTCATTCTGAAGTTCGAGATACAAGATGTTGCTTTTGTTTTTGAACGTGCAGCATATTTGTGTGAGATCTGTCTTCTAACTCTTGTTTTGTATAGTAAAACAGGCAATTGTCCCTCTCCCATCTGTATAAATTTTCTTTCAATTTCCTCGTTCATGAGACTTTCATTCACTACTATTCTTGTCAATGTACTATAACAATTTTAAAAGCAATTAACTTCATCATATTTGGTCATGTTCTCTGCCTTTAAAACCTGGATCGGACCGGTCGGTTTGTTCGGGAGTTGGCCTTTACTCCGGTCTGGGTTAACATAAAAACCGAGAATGTCATTAAACCTCCCGCTTTGGATTGGCAATGGAATCGGTGAAACAGTACAAAATTGCCGGTTCGACTGACTTGGGGCTTAAATCGATTCACTATTTTTTGGGTATTTGGATCCTTAAAAAGTTAATATTCCTAATTTCTAAACTAATTTGTAGTACTGTTTCATTTTCTATTTCATTTGAATAAAAAACCCAAATTGCATATTCCATTTTCATCTTTTATTTTTTTTTACTTACTTTAAAATTTACTAGTGTAAAAAAAAAGGGGAGGGGAAGGAAGGAAGGAAGAAAGAGAAGAGGAGACAAGGGAAAGAGTAAGGAAGAAGATTAGAAGAAAGAAAAAAAAGGAGATGAAGAGAAAGAGAAGGAAGAGGAAAGAGAAGAGGAGAGAAAAATTACATAGGAGACTAGAGAGGCGAATGTGTTAGAAGAAAGAAGAAAAAAGTGAGGGAAAGTGATAGGGAGAGAGAGAGAGAGAAAAAAAAGGAGAAAGAAGAAAGTGATGGGGAGAGAGAAAAATGCAGAAAGATGATGGGGAGAGAAAAAAATAATTAAAAATAAAATATGTAGGGTGTATTTGTTTTATTTTAAACTTATAAGGGCTTATAGGTAAATTTTAGGGATGTAACTTATAACAATTAATAGAATTGTTTAAAGGGGTGATTGTTTTATACTGGTCAGACTGACCAGTCCAATCGGTTGGATCGATCAACCTGTAAATTGACCCCTTGATCGAGTCAACGAGCAGTTCAATTTTTAAAACAATGGTCATGTTTATAGTATCATTCACATGCACAAAAGCAAATAAGGTTGTGTTTGTTTAAGTTTTTAGAATAGTATTTTAATTCTAAATAGGATATAATCAAATAGGATAAGATTCTAAAAATGTGTTTGGTTATATTTTTTAGAAAATATTTAGATTTTTTTTTAATCTCCTATATTTTTTAATTTAACTAAACATCTTTTACAATAAAAGTTTATAAATTAATAAAAACACTTTCACCCACTTAACTATTGTTGGTAATTGGTCACCATCATCGGATAGTGGCTAGAAGTTGTTAGAATGGTGTACGATCGGTTGGATCTGGTCGGTTGTGTGTCGATTTGACATTTTTTGGTTTGATCCATGGAAACGGTCAAATTTATCTCAAAGATCTAGTTGTTGATGATAGCCATATGGATCTGGTCGAAAACGATCATATGGATTTGGTTGGAACGGTCAGATTGGCACACAACCGACTAGATCTAGTTGGTTGTGTGTTATTTGGCAACTTCTAGCCATCGTCCAGCGATGGCCGATGGTGGTTGGTTGTCGACAATAGTTGGGTGGGTGGAGGTATTTTTGTTAATTTATAAACTTTTATTAAGAAATATAATTATTAAATGTTTTGACTTTAATATAATATGATTAGATTTTAAATTAAAGAATCAATATTAAAATAAATATGTATTTCACTTGATTCCGATAAGATAAGTTAGGGTTTAAAAACTTAAAACAAATGCAAATTTGGGATTTTACTTTTTACAATCTTTGAATGCTTCTATCACTATTCATCTTTTAGGTCCAAGCAAGGGCGGATCCAGCCTAGTTTTACCGACCCTCAATTTTTTTCTTTTTTAAATACTAATATGTATAATTTCTAGATTTTGGTCCATCCTAATAAAAAAACTTCAGTTTGGGTATTACCTAATTCAACATGATAAAAACAAAATGACGACATTTTTGTCGGTGCTTTGTGAAAATTCTTCGTACCGGCATTAATTTGCTGTAAATTTTTCAATTTTCGTGGATGACTTATGAAAACTGAGAAAAAGGAAAAAAAAAAAAAAAACCATCTGATTTCAACTTCTCAGATTCTAAACAAATCAACCAAACATATGGTATGAAATTCTACCTACTGTATCTGGGCTTCTTGAATGGTTGAGTACTGATGTGAGGAACTGTGAAGCCATTATCATACCATTTTCTGCTAAATTTGAAGCTGTTAGCTTCTGTTGACTCCTTGAATAATCCATCTGTGAAGCCATTTTGGGGACAATACAATGGAACTTGAGGGGACTGAACAGAAACTTCAGGCACCCAGATTGCTGAATGATCTTCTTCCCCAAATGACAAAAACTTATCAGAAGTCTGCAGAAAACAAAGAAAATAATATCAGGAAGAGAATTTAGAAAAGGTGTTGAAAAAATTACATAGAGATAGAGTGCAGTGCAGACCTTACACATAACATTTGAAGCTGCAGATGAAGAGGGATCAAGAAAATCTTCAACACACCAGCCGGGTAATGTCTCCATTAAATACTCAGATATGCTACTGGTTGAAACTGAACAATTATCGCTTATTTGATTGTTATCTTCAACCTTGTATGGTGTTGATGGTATCAAATTAGAAACTGAAGCACTACTTTTGTTCATGGTTTTCGATGTTGTTGTTGTTGTGGTATCGCAACAATTAGATGATGAGGAGGTTGGATATGAAGAAGAAGAAGAAGCAGAAAGTTTAATACCAGTGAAAAGAAACCTGTTGTGTTTCTTGGTGTATTCATTGGCTTTATGAATTGGTATATCACAGTCTCTGCAAAGAATGGCCCTATCTTCTTGACAAAACAGTAATGCACGTCTCTCCTGAAGAAGAAGAAGATCAGAAATCAAAAACATTATCAATTAAGTAAATCTCTTTGAAGATATATATATATATATATATATATATATATATGTGTATAAAATATACCTGGCAGATATCACAGAGAGGGGAGTCTTTGAAACTGGGGTTAAAAAGAGAGAAACGCAGATGTTTACTGGCTAGTTTATTTGCATGGTGAACTCTACCATCACAGCCATGACAAAGAGCAGCTTCATCAGCTGAACAAAACACAGAGGCTTCTTCTTTCTCACAAACATCACACCTAATCTTCATTATTATTCTCAATTCTCCTTCATTTTTTTTTTTTTCTAATATTATGGGCGTATGGGCTCAAACTGGGGATAGCAATCCGATAAGCAGATATTATTAACTCTTTCTGACTTACAGAAACCTCTGGAGAGAAGATAAGTAGAGACAGTGAGAAAGAAGAAAAGCAAGTTGATATTCTTGAAGCAATATTATGGTAAAGAGAATTGAATAGAGATCGAGATCTCAATAACGAGAGAGGGGCCATGGCTATAGCATTTATCCTTCCATTTATTGGCTCAAACCTATCACTTTTAAGTTATTTAAAAACATATAATAATAATAAGAGTAAACGACATGGTCCCACCCAAGGTTTATTGAAAAGACAGTGCGCCCACCCTGATTTTATAAATTCCAAGTTCTCACCCTTAAATTAACCAAAAATCATTTAATATAACAGTTAAAAGGTATTTATGTCTTTTTACCAAAATTTTCTAACAACTCAATCCATCCTCAACTCCACCTCCACCACCATCGCCACCAACCCACCACCATTCCTTTGCCACCTCAAACATCATCTCCCAACCGTCACAAAACCCCAAACCATCTCCCAACTGCCAGAAAACTCACACCAACTCCTAGCCCTTGCAAAACCCACACCATCTCCCAGCTGTCGCAAAACCTATCTAAGTGACTTGTCGTCTTCCACAGTCACATGACTTTCCGACCACCCTTTGGTGCCAACCTGTTGACAAACCTCGCCACCCACATCATAACCCCAGCACAAGTACCATAACCCCAATCATCATTTAACTCAACTAAACCCTAGGGGAAGGGCCTTCAATCAACGGTGAAAAGAGGGTTAACAAGGTCGAGAAATATGGGGGTTTTGGAGAAGGCGGCCCGATGAGTCGAATGGCTAGGGTGGGGGATGATTTCTGGTGGAGAGGGCAGCCGAAAAAAGGCTGGGAAGTTAGGCAAAAAAAACAAAACCCAAACGGGAATGGGAATGGAGTGGTTTGGAATGGAACAGTACATGGGTAGTTTTGTAATAGCACTTGTTGGAGCTTCACAATCACTAATGGAGCTTCACAATCACTAATGGAGTCATTTTAAGGGTGAGAATCTGGAATAAATAGAACCAGGGTGAAAACTTGTGATTTCACTTATCTTTGGGGTGAGAACATGTCGTTTGCTCTAATAATAATAATAATAATGGTACAGAAATAGAGAGAAAGGGGGAATAGTGCAGCTTTTAGGAGACCAAACCAAGCTGGTTGCAACTATTATCATATATTTTCTTCTTTCATATGGAATCTGCCTTGATCTGATCTTTAGCATCTTTTCCCTTTTGGGTTAAAATAATATTAAGATATTGACTTAGATTATCATATCCCCATCCTCTCCATTTCAAAAAATCTAATCTCAAAACTTGTTAAACTTTGACATTTTAACTGTCCCCAAAGGCTACTTCATTCACATTTAATATCAAACTATTCTAATGCTTTAACAAGATATAACATCAACCACCTCTGGATAGTTAAGCGGTCAATTATATATATTATTCAAAAAGTCATGAGTTCAATCTACCTTGATTGCTAATAGGGTGACCAGAGGCTCATCCAATCGTTAACTTTTGGATATCAAGAGATTAATTGAGATACGTGTAAACTGACCTAGACACTCCCGATTATGCAAAAAAAAAAAAAAAAATGATATTACATTACCTATCTTTACCTTTCTTTTAATGGGTATGTATAACTCTCAAAAGGGTACGTAACAAAAATAGACAAAAACATCAAATTATTTCATCAAGTTCAAGGGTTTTTCTAGCATTGATTTTTGAAAGAAATGACCAGTAAATGATAATACTCTTTTACTTTATGTTACACATAAGTAGGTGAAGCTCAATTATAACAGCCTGCTGCAATTTTAGATTTGTAATGTGAATTGAAATTGGTGTGTTCTTCTATTTGTGGGGACTACATTGAAGTTCATGATGAACTGTCATTCAAACCTTTTTAATAAATAATGTCTCTTTCAGTGCCCACACCAGCTGCAAAAATTTGTCCTTGACTTCTGTTTATGAAAGATCAATTTTAAGGATACTATCACCACCCAAACTACCCCGTGGAAAATGCTTGCTTAATATTTTATTGATTCCATATAAATCAATTAATCCAATTAGAGTAAATGATTTTTTCTATGACTTTAATTATAGTTCATCCTTTTGAAAAACTCATAAGAACCCATTATTTGTATGAACTTTCCATTTTATTTTTTTTGGTATCAAAGAGTGTCGATCAGTTTACAAGCACTTTAACTAGTTCTTTAGGGTCTTGAAGTTAACGGTCAGGTAACCTTTCATTGGCTACCCCTTTATTAGTAATCGTAAGGATTGAACTCAAGATCTCTTGAATAATACACCCGAAGAGTCCTCCAAGGCCCTAAAGTTAACGGTCAAGTAAGCCTTTGATGGTTATCCCTTATTAATAGTCGTGGAGATTCGAATTCAAACCAATTGAGTAATATATCTCAACTACCACACTGAGAAAAATAAAAGGGAGGTGGTCAAGGCTTACCTCTATTATTGACTAAATTGCATGGTGATATAAACAAGAAAAGAAATCACAAGTCAGCTAACACAAGAGGACAAATAATACTTTTTAGAGGTGAATTTGCATAATCTCTTAGAGGAATCAAGGAAGATATATGCAAGCTGTGAGCATAGAAAGGCAAAGAGGAGAAAAGGCAAGGAAAAGGATTGGAATATTGCAATTAATTATTAGTATATAGTTCCAATACTTTGTCACATGGAGAGAGAGAAGAGGACTCTTTGGTATAAGAGAAAGGGGAAGCGACTTACATATTCCCAAAGTTTATTGTATAGACAAAGTGGTACCCGAAAGATTTGGAAATGATAAACACTCACTTTCCGTCATGTTTTGTTAGGAATTTCTACCTGTTAAAAGATAAAAATGGTGAAAAGACTGGAATACACATCGATCTCCATTCCTAACGCGCGCCAGCAAGGGCCAATGCCACTATTTATTGTTAGAGTCATGAAAGTGACTCTATTTTGGTGATAAAAATACCCAATTTGTGATTAAATTGAAGTATATTGAGACAATTAAAGAATTTATGAATTTATTCACGAAAATCGTTTCCTAATATTTTTCTTATGAATTTAACGTGGGGGGAGACAGGATAGATTATACCTAGATTGCCGGGAGATATTTCTATTGATTTGCCTAGCCTTGTAGGTTTAGGAAATTGAAGAGCGAGGAGAGGAATTGTGAGAGTTGGTCTTGAGTCAAACCGAACCCGTAGCGACAACGCTTTTAATATTGTGTTTTAGTCAGCAATTTATTTAATGCTTTTAATTTCCTGCAAGTAATTAGTTTCCTTAGTTTTAATCAATCATTTTGCCAATTTCTCTTTCGTTAACTCAAATATACATTAGGTCGTTAGTCTTGCTCTGTGGATTCGACCACCTCTACCGCTAACTACGGTATTTAGGTTTAATTTTGTGATCGTGACGACCGGTCTAACAAAATTTTGGCGCCGTTGCCGAGGAGCAACGTGCTTTTGACTTTGTGTGTATTTGGGTTTGTAAATACTTTTAGTCTAATTTTTCCATATTCTTTAATTTTCATTAGGACAGTTTCATTTGTGTTTGTTTTTATTTTGCAGGAAGATCGCAATTGGGGAAACGTTGCAGTGTGTCATATGCCTCGAAGTTTAAGCGTGACCCGATTGTGATATTTTCTAATCTTTTTAGCTTTAGTTCTTTTTAGTTCTTGTTAATCGTTTGTGTGATGTTTGCATGTTTCATGTTCATTTAGTTTGCATGTTTGTATTAGTTTTGCATATTTTGTTTTTGTTCATAGGATTTAGTTTTTGATTTAGTAATAATTTCTTTTTATTTGACTGTTTATTTTAATTGTGTGGATTTTTTTTTTAGGGTGTTTTCATATTTAGCTTTATTTTTCTTTATGTGTGGTTTTTGAATTTGTTTTTTGTTTTTTTTCTTTTTCTTTTTCATTTAATTTTGATGTTGTGGTTGTTGGTGGAACCTTTGGTACACTTGTGATGAATGCTTGGTAGATAGTCATATCAACCAATTTTATTACCCTTGGATTTGAAAATAGAAAGCACGTAGGATGGATGATAATCTGTATCCCATGCACAACCATCTTGCTTCTAGGATTCCTATCATAGGGCAGCCACAGCCGCCTAGGAATGGTGGCATTTATGAGGTTTCTCCTTTGGACGATATAGACTCCAAGTTGGAGTCTTTAGCCTATCAATTTGACACGTTCATATCTATACATGGGCAAGCTTCTAGGCAACCACCTCCCGGTAGGACAAGTCAGGATGTCTTTTCTATGCCTTCAGACCTTTTAGCTGTTGAGTACGCATTTGAGGAACCAGCTCCCTTCACTTTTGAGGAGCAAGTGCAAGATGCACAAAGTTTCCAGAGACGGAATGATCCGTATTCAAACACATTTGATAGTGAGTGGCATAACCATCCTCATTTTGCATGGAAGCAAGAACAATCTCAGAATGTCTCCCATAATATGCCATATAGTTCTTCCAATCAACAGGGCAATTATTGGGACATGTATTCGGTCCGAACCAACCGCCCTTGACCTAGGATCCCACCTCCCAGTCCAACGGCCCACTCTCGAGCCCAGTCCACTGAAATCAATGATGGCTCAAATGCTCCAAACCGTGCAAGAACAGAAAGATGACATGAATGCTAGGTTCAATGACTTAGAGGAGCATTATCAGATATTACATTCCCATTCCCAATCTATTAGTAAGCTAGAGACTCGAATAGGTCAAATAGCTGAAGCGGTTTATAAGAGAGAAGAATGCCATTTGCCAAGTCAAGTTGTTGATAATCCCAATGGTGCACCTCACCAGATGGGGTGTCATGAACAAGTTAGACTTGAGAGAGAATTATATGCTGAGTTTGGAGAGAAAGAGAGCTTAGAGGGAAACCAAACCGAGAGGAGTGAAAGAGAACCAACCATAGAGTTAGGTGTGTCGAGACATGAAAACGAGGAAGTTGGGGAGAAAGAACCATCCCCTGAATTTGACATGCCGATAGAACCTTGTCCTCAATCCCTAGAGTCGAATAATGCATCCAACTTTAAGAAAACTACTAGGATGGAGGAAATGATTAAGCTGTTTAGACAAGGGTTGATTGGTATTCCACTTCTTGATGTCATTAAGCTCATACCTGCCTATGCTAAGTTCTTAAAAGACTTGTGCACATGGAAATGGCGTATTAAATTCAAATATGTCTTCTTGGGACCTAGTGATACCCTACTTGTTGCTAAATGGCGAGGGTCATGTAAGGCACCGCCAACGTTTCAACCACCTTGAACTTGATGTTTGCATTTAGTCTGGCTGAAGACTTTAAACTTAGCGCTTGTGGGAGGCAACTCACCTTTTTAAATATGTTTTTATTGCTTTTATGTTTTTATTATTTTTGTCTTTTCAGGAATTCTCATGTTTGGAAACTCATTAACTAGTCCAAGGCTACGCTTACACATGCTCCACAAACTCCGTTGGTGACAACCCCACCATTGTTCCTCAGGTTGTATCTCTCCACCTTATATGCTATTATTGTTAGATTTCTTGTTTCTCAAATATGTTGGACGATTTTAATGTTATTGATCATATTGCCATTTGAGATCATTTGATGCTAAGTTGGGGAGGATGTTTGTTGTTGTGGGTCATTGAGGAGAATGACATTTTAAGTTAGGGAGTGTTGATTGATTTTTATTTTGTGGAGTATGTTGTTGATCATATTTTTGTGAAGTGCTGTTGATGATGCTTTTGTGGAGAGTGTGCTTAAATTTTTGGGGCATGATGATGTTTTTGTTGAAAATATGTTGAATCTTATTCTTGTAAGTCCAAAAGTGGTTAAAGTGAACTAAAGTGAGTTATTTTTAAATTTTTTCATGAATTCATGCATAATTACCATTTAAGAAGCAATTAAAGTGCTAGTTGAAAGGTTTTGTGAGGTTTTTGAAAATTGTTTGTTGCAACATGGTTTTAAACATTGAACTATTGGTTCTGTTTTGTGCTAGGTTTGTCCATAATTGTGGTTAGACAACTGTTTTGTGTAAATGTCATGTGTTTTAGTGTTTATGCAAGTCTCCCACATACTTTACATGCCCATGGAGCAAATTTTCATTTATTATCTTGCGTGTGTTAAAAGTGCTTAAATGTTGCTTGATGATTTGGTTTTAATTTGTAGCCTAATTGACTCGAGTGAGTACACCCGAGGGGTGTTCTACACCTAATCCCCTAAAGCTATCTAGCTTGGGAGCGGTTGGCCTAAAGCTCGTTACATGGGTCCTCTTGAAAGCTTAATAAGTCATTATATAAATCATGAGCTTTATAAGAAATAAAGAAATAAAGTCTTGACTTGTAGCCTAGTTGGTTCGGGTGAGCAAGTTCGGAGGTATTCTACACTTAGTGCCCTATAGCCATCTGGTTTGGGAGTCATTGACCTAAAGTCAAGTTACGGACCTTCTAGAAAGCTTAAGAAGTTAAGACAAGAAAAAAAAAAAAAAAAAAAAAAGGTGATGAATGAAAAAAAAATTATATGTCAAAATCTTGTGTGGAAAATGAGCATTATGTTGCGTGTACATAAATTGGGGAGTTTTGCATGACATTTTAACATTGTGATATGAATATGAAATGTGTGTTTGAGAAGCTTGAATGGAGATAGGCAAATCTTGACAGAAACTTTAGTTCCTTATTTAGGATTGTGTTATTTACTTGTTATGTTCAAATTCTTCACTTTACCTTTTGATGAATGTCTTGGTTGTTGATGAATATGGTTGTGTATGGTTTTGTGAGAATGTTGAAAGAGTTCCTTTAACTTTACTCGAGGACGAGCAAAGAGTAAGTTGGGGAGTGTGTTAGAGTCATGAAAGTGACTCTATTTTGGTGATAAAAATACCCAATTTGTGATTAAATTGAAGTATATTGAGACAATTAAAGAATTTATGAATTTATTCACGAAAATCGTTTCCTAATATTTTTCTTATGAATTTAACATGTTTGGAATGATTTTAGAAAGTATATGAGTTGATATTAGGTTGTGGTTTATGGATTAAGGGTGATTTTGTCTCATTTATGCTGTTTAGGGGGTAAAATGTCACGTTTTAAAGGGCTGATTTTGTTACTTTTCAATTATTCAGGGACTAAACTGATATTTTATAATATGTGCTATAAAAGAAAAAATGCAGATCGCGTCCAGGGGGGGCTGTTCACCCAGTTTTCCGGCGACGCTTTGTCTCCCTCCGGCGATGCTTCGTCTCCCTCCGGCGACGATTCATCTCCCCTTGCACCGATCCATCATCAGCCACCGCAAAACACGCACCCACCGCGACGCTTCATCTTCCCATCGCGACGTTTCGTGTTCCCAGCGAGATTTCGCCGTTTTTCGGCGACGTTTCGGCTCCCCAAGGGTCGATCCACCTTCCCCACAGCCGGATCTAGCATTTCCAAGCTTGCACGCGAAAATCGCCGGAATCGCGGTTTTGCCGTCGCACCTCTTCATCTTCCAGGCGATCTTGCTCATTTCGGCGACTTCTCACCTCCCGGGACCTGATCTGAACTCCCCATCACCAGAGCTTTCCATCGGTACCTTTAGATCCCATTTCCGCCACCGTTTTCCGGAGACCCACCGAAAAATTAACGTTTTCCGTGAACCGCGGCACTGTTCAGACTATTCGGGCTGTCCGTTGGTCACTTTCGGCCCTTCTTCGCATCATATCGCTGTCGGTTACCTCCTCTTCGCCATGATCAGCTCTGTTTCCACTGTTTCAGCCTCTGTCATCACCACCATGAGCGGCTAAGTTCCCGGTTGTCCGTTACGGTGTAGGCGAGATCGAGATTGACTCCACTGATCTCCTCATCAGCTCTCGACTAGTTGGATGAGCCCGAATGTTGGATATTTGGTTAAGTTTCTTGTATTCAGATTATATTTGTTTTCGTTTCAGTTTGTTTGCAATACTTTAATATTATTCTAATACTCGACGTGTTTAATTGATAATGTCCATTGAGAACGTTTATTGATATATAACTTTTTGCATAATTGAATGTCGGTTTGAGATTATTGAATGTTGATTATGACTTTAAATTGCTTGATGCAGTTGCAATCAAGTTGTAGTAGCGTTTAATATCATTTCTACTAGGAATGCATTTATTGTGTAATTAGTTGATTGGATGATACAGGTTGATAGGTTGTACTTGTTAACGTTGTACCAACTAGTGGTGTTTAAGGGTTTAGCATTTTTCGGTTAGTCGATGATAGTCTTTAACCAATCGACCGTAACTAAGGACGACGGGGAGACAGGATAAATTATACCTAGATTGCGGGAGATATTTCTATTGATTTGCCTAGCCTTGTAGGTTTAGGAAATTGAAGAGCGAGGAGAGGAATTGTGAGAGTTGGTCTTGAGTCAAACCGAACCCGTAGCGACAACGCTTTTAATATTGTGTTTTAGTCAGCAATTTATTTAATGCTTTTAATTTCCTGCAAGTAATTAGTTTCCTTAGTTTTAATCAATCATTTTGCCAATTTCTCTTTCGTTAACTCAAATATACATTAGGTCGTTAGTGTTGCTCTCTGTGGATTCGATCCTGCTTACCGCTAACTACGGTATTTAGGTTTAATTTTGTAACCGTGACGACCGGTCTAACATTTATCATCAAACTTTGCAAACAAATGCTAAATTCGATCAAAAAACTAATTGATGACGCAAGAGGGCTATGCAAACGGGCTTGGGGTGAGAATGGATATGGAGAAAAATATTTAAAATTTAAAAAATTTTGTGACTGTAGATGAAATTACTATACTGTCTTTTAGTTGATAGAAATCCCTAACAAAATATGACAGAAAGTATTTGTTTGTCATTTCCAAAACTTTTGGGTATTAATCTATCGTTATGTCAAACTTTGGGTAGATGGAAGTGTTCGGCCTAAAAGAAAATGTTATGGGGACTTACCAATAAGTGCTTAAGAACCCATCTGGAAGCACTTTCCAAACAAACCTGTTCTTTCAAGTTTCAAAACTTAAGTTGGTGAGGAAAAGCATGGAACACCCATGTGTTAAAAAGCCACTTTTTTGGACTTAAGCAAAGCTAGGTGTGAAAGGAAGCCATCTATGGCTGGCTAGTAGCAAGAGAAGGGTTAAGAAAGTCTCCCTCAAGAAATCAATGACAAGTTGTTTATAAATCGATTACATTAGACGGTCATAGTATGTTTATTCAGATCGTCGGAGAGACTTGATTATTTAAAACTTTTTATGCATCGGAAGATTATTAAGGGGCAGGTATCATTACTATCGAAAAACTTATTATTAGTTCCCTAAATAATGGCATAGAAGATATCTAATTACTATTCAAAATTACTATCTAAAATAACCCCAAAGGATTGGCTTGACGGTCAAAAGGGGTTTGCTTCATTTTTTGAGTTACTGGGTTCAAACCTTAAGGCCACCTACCATAATAATATTATGGTTTACCTGATTCTTTGGGTTTATAGAATATTTAATGGATTCTGAAGATTAGTTAAGATGTACACAAATCGGTTTGAACACGTTGGTTACCCTAAAAAAAGTTACTATCTGAAACAAGGAGTTGAAGCCTTGAAGTTGTAGGTGGTGGTGATTGAGTCATAAATTTTGGCAAAAGGCATTGAAAGAATTAAGAATAATTGGGTGTCATCAATTAGGTGGTAGATTGTAGTCTCCACCAGCCATGAAGGCAGAGCATATTACTACTCAACTTGTTTGAACATTTTGTTCTTTGGATTTGGGTGACATATGCCCCCACTGGCCCATTTGGTCTATTTACGTGGGCTTTTGTACCCAATTGACCACTTCAATATGGGTGCTTTGTATGTTCAAATGTCTATTCACTTGACTCACACTTATACTACACTTTTTGAGTCATTTCATAAAGTTGGGTTAGAGTCAGGCTCCCATAGAATCGAGAAAGACCTTTCGGTCTATCAATCTTTATTATGTTTGGACTTGGTAAGTTTTCTTGTGTCGACTTATACTGATATGATATCTTGTGAATAGTTTAGTGAAAAAGAGTTCGGATTTTAATATATAAGGTCTTAGATTTTATAATTAAATAGACACGTTTTGTGTGAATTTGAGAAACGATCATGATCCGACGGTGTCGATGTGACAATCTTACGAGAATGTGAGGTCCATAATTAATTAAAAAAAAAAAAAAGGTCCATACACTTCTTCGGGCTGGAGCTACAATGTGAAATGAGGGGCTCATGGCCCGTAGTCGTTTATATCCATCAAGGCAGAACGACTAGTCATTTGAGCATTTGTAGCCCAAAAGCAGTTGCACCAACTGTGGGCCAACGATCTTAAGAAGCCCCCAAAAAGCCCAACCAAAAATCTTCCATTTCTGTTATTAATACAGTTGCTGGCTATTTAGCTTCAAGCTTTTTGGATATCAAAATTGAACGGTCATTACCGGCCTCTCTCCCGCCATTGTCCGTACACGTCAATCACAACAATGGCCACACTCTTCTCTGCCATGCCGTCCATTACTATGCCTCTTAAACATCAGGTATTGTTCTCTACAAACCCCAATTTTCACAATTCGTCGTGTTTTTTTTTTTTTTTTTGATCTTTTTTGTTTGCTGGTTTGGTTGTTTGCTTAGTGTTTGATTGATGAATCTGCGTTTTGTCATGCAGAGTTCAATGCTTCAACAGAGATGGAGTATTAGGATTTTTCGAATGACGAGGATCAACCTGCTTTCTTCAACTGCTTTAATCAAGTGGAAGAGGAGGTAATTGTGTAAATTAAAATTTGCGTTATTATATTTTTCGTTGGTTCATTTTTATTTTTTTGTGATGGATGGGGCAATTGATGGTGAAATGGGGTGTTTGAATCTAATAAAACAGGAGAACTTTGATATGTGCAGTCAGTAAAGATGCTGAAGAAGCATTCAAAAAGACTGTAGAGTTGGATAAACTGATTGATATGCTCAGAGATGCAAATCCTAAAGAAGTAAGCTCATACTTCCTAGCAAGTTTATCCCTAGTTCTTTCAGATAATCAGCCCCTGATACTTTTCTCTATTAGTAATATTTCAAATTGTGCTTTCATTATTTGATGTTCTCCAATATGGCAGGAATATTTATTATATTTAATAGTGGCATCCTAGTAGCACTATTGTTTGACTGATGCTTAGTTTGGGGGGCACTGAAGCCGGACTACATACAGTTTAGAATTTACATTGAATTTATTGCAAAGGTTGTAATATTCCCTGATGCAGATGCCACAAGTCAACTTATCTTGGTGTTTATACAAGAGGATGCGATTTATAATATTGGGAAACCTACTCTCAATGTTTATTGTGGATATATATGGAGTTGTCTGACTAAATGTGGATAGTGGATCATATCACTTGAAACAAAAACTTGACTAGAACTGAGTTCTGCTATAAATTTGTTTACATAAACCGGTTTTTCCTGTTTTTGGTATGCAGCTTCAACAACTCATTGTTGAAAATGTCCTTGCTTTCAATGAGAGTTTCTGGATACGGCTGGCGGCAAGAACTGACACCTGCAGATCAGAGGATGATAAAGCATGGTTTTTGACTTGGTTAATTCTAATTTTTGGATGTTATTCTTGAAATTGATCTCATTTCAGTCCCTGCTTTTTGTAATAATCCTTTTGACATAAATTTTTGTCCTCCTGCAGAGAGATTATGAGGAATTGGCAGCATCTGTAATGAGCATAGTGGATCTCCTTGTCCATAAGACTCATGTACCCCTCTCTCTTTCTTTGGCAAGACCAACGCCTTTATAGTTTAATTCTTCTAGATGTTCATCCACGACAAACCCCTCCTCTCTCTCTAATAAAAAAATAGTTTTGACAGTAATTTTTGCTCTCACAGGAAAAGATAGAATCAGCTACTGATGTTCTCAAGGAGATTTTAACACCTGTAGTCGGTGAAAAAGAAGAGATTACCTGGCCTCCAAGAGATCCTGAGGCTCTCAAACTAATGGAGAAAGTGAGTAGCTGTTCCATTTTGGTTTAATTAATTTCCTCCTTCTGTTAAATTTTTTTAATGGGGTTCATAGATAATACTCCCAACATCCATGTCCCTTTCCATGTGATCCCATACATGATTTTTCTATCCAGGAAACACTAATAACTGCTGGCTTTTCTCTACCTTTCGC
This sequence comes from Pistacia atlantica, assembly GCA_026229545.1. Taxonomy (NCBI): domain Eukaryota; kingdom Viridiplantae; phylum Streptophyta; class Magnoliopsida; order Sapindales; family Anacardiaceae; genus Pistacia; species Pistacia atlantica. The sequence continues at coordinate 26,109,392 of JAPEIT010000015.1, read as the reverse complement.
TTATAGATGATTTACCTACTTTGTTATGCTACTTCAATTATAAAAGCTTATTTTGATCTTGTTTCCTAATTTAAAGACTAAATCGTACCATCTAGTCGTGCCTAGAAAGAAAAATATAAACAAATGTATAGAGATGGTAGTTTTTTCCTATACAACTTTATCACAATTGGCTTGTTCTCCTTCAATCTTTTCTAAAAATAATTCAGGAATGGTTTTTTAGATATTCTTTTATAGAATTAGGTGGAGTCTAATATTAGCAGGCGCACACTGTTTCTATCTATCTACTCCTGGAATGAAATTATTAAGATCATTATGTTTTTCATTGATTTGTATAAGAACTATGTAACTCCTTTTGCCTTCTGATAATTAGGAAATAATCCAAAGAGAGCAAGAAGGGCAACTAGATGAAGGATTTCTTGCAGAAGTAAATGCTCAACTACGACAAGTGAGTTTGTTTATGCTTTCTTATTGCTCCTGGATTAGAACCACATTTTTTGGTTTTATCTACTAGTAGCAGAGGTTATCATCCTCAAATTGCCTTTTAGTGGGATTTTATTCTATACTAAAAGATGTTTGCTGGAAAATAAGTCATGGTGTTTCTTGTTTCATGTGTTTTGAATGTTGAACTTGGTATCATAGTTTGCTCAAATCTATAATGCAAAAGTGAATAGTAGTTAGATGCTACTTCTCTTGAGTCTTCATGATACTTTTGCGAAGTTAGTGATGGATTAATCTATTGATCTTTTACAGTCAAAAGAAGATAGGGATAAGCCAGGACTAGAGGCTATGTTGCAAAAAGTTTTGCAACTCTATGCTGCAACAGTTCTCTCCAAACGTAGTTACGCCAAGAAAGGTAATATATTACCCTTTTTGGTTTACATATGTTACTTTTAACAGACTCTGTTGTTTAAACAAAAAATGGTTTATAACATAAAAACTTTTCAGTTAGTTAATTCATCCATGTATTTAAAAGGTGTTGATTGAGGTGAAGTAATCGCTGCTCGAATCTTCATCAAATTGTATTCATAATGCTTGTATTTTTTTAGTGGAATTTGTGTTTGTGTGTGCATGGTAGTGTTCATATCAGGGTGTAATAGATGAAGTTTGTACATTGACTTCAATAGATAAGTAGAAAGATTAAAATAAAGAAAGTTCTGGTGGTGCTCTAAAGTAGGTAACAATAAGCAATAAGGTTGTTCTCAATGGTAGAGACAGTATACTGCTGTGAATTTTAAATGAAGTTCATCATTTGTTTGAGTTATTCTAATATGTTGAAGTTCAACTCCCCAGTTTGATCATATGTATGTGACATCACCTTTTAAAGTTCTTTGTCATAAATCATTAACACTTATATGTCTCATTTTTTTTATTTTCAAGAATTTCCATCCCATATGCTTCGTAATCTCTACCTGTGTTGGTGCAGGGAACGAGGTATTGAAGGCTGAACTGTTTCTTGAGACTGTAATCAAAGGTGTCTACCATCTCCAGAATTAATTAGGTTTCAGGGGAGAAAGTCATATCTATCATTTTAACGAATGAACTACATTAGTAGATCTTGTAGAAAGTGAATAAGTTTCACTTGATGGAACCATCATCAATGTTCTTAGATATGTCTGACTTTATTTTTTCATTTTGATCAAGTGTCTAGATTATTCAAAAGGAGTCGAAGATGGTTATAATAATTGAATCATTTCTTATGACTTTGCATTTTACTGACAAGTCCTCTGGTATATTTTTGGTGCTTCAGCTCCTGAGGAAGAATGGAACAAGCTTTTGATTGATGGGTTGACAGTTGGTAAAGGGGAAGTTTCACCGGAGGAATTTTATGCTGTCATTAAGAAACGAATTGAGCGAACTCTTATCCGAACGGTGAGACACACCTTACCCTTGGATATCTCCTGACTGAAGCTTCAAATTTTACTAACCACTGCTGATACTCCTTTTCTATAATTTTTTCTTTCTTTCTCGTAGGAGGGAGGTTCATACCAGCAGCGCATTCTTACCGAATATCTGAAAGGCATTCAATCAAGAGCCGAGGAGCTTGTACAATTACTTCGGGGAAAGCCACAATAATCTATAGATTATCGAAGACGGGTTCCATGCAGTGACATTTTACTGGATATGCAAATGCAGATTGAAGTTTCTCCTTCGAACGAAAAATCAAAGGAAAGAACAACATCGCGAACATGAGAGTCCGGAAATTTTTGGTAAAACAGCCTGTGAAATGTGTTCTACAGAACCTAGTACAGTAATCTTTTCATCGAAAATGTTGCAAATGTTGTGTGATATATAGGCTCCCATGATAGCAGCTAAGCATGCAGAAACCTTCTCATAATGTGAAACAACTGAGGGTTTCTTTTCAGAGGCTTTGGCTGGACTGCTTGTACATTTCTTCTTTCAATAACTTGTATGCACTCTTATTTTCCTGGCAATAAATTCAATCATTACTGGTTGCCTGTACTTCAGCTATAAATCTTATTTTCTGCTTCAGAAATAGTGTTTCTAAAACCAAGCAAGCTAGTGGTGTTAAAAAAAATTTAGAAACCGGGTCGAACTGGTTTTTCGGTTATCCAGAAAACCGGTTTGGTTTTGGTTCAAAAAAATACAAAAACCTATTTTCTGGTTTGGTTACTGGTTTACAAGAATATGAGAACTAGTTAACCGAAACCGGTTTATTAGAACAATATTAAATTAAAATATAAAATTAAGAAATCTGGTTTATTATAAATATATTAAATATTAAATTAAAATCGGTTTTTCTCTTAATCGGTTCGGTTTCTATTCCCAGAAAATTCCTGAATGGAAATAACCGATTTGAATTGGTTTTAAACAATATACCTACACACAATTTGATTCCCCAAAAAGCCCCCAGCAAACCTCTTAAAGATGGAAAAAATGGTCCATGAAAACGGGCCCCTCATGGTCATGTTGATATGACTGACAACACCTAATAACAGATCTTGACCGTTGATTGATCTCAACAGTACTTGCTTAACATCCAAGTCTATACCACCTATGCAGCACCTAAAACATCACAACCGTTAAAATTTCCAATCTAACGGTCATCATTATCGTTAATATATAGCATTCACGTCATCGTAAATAATATTCAATTACTTTCTGTTTAGCTAACACATTCCAAATAAATTAATAATTTTTCAGCCATCAAAAATATTATACAATAACACATAGGCCCTTGGAAAAGAAACCTCAGATCCACTACGTTTAAAAAACAAACATTAACGTCCCTTGAGGTTTCCAAAAATTATCAAAGACCCCTCTTCAGCAAGTTTAATTAACGAAATTAGTTAAACAAGAGGGGGCAAAACTGTTAAATAAATAACTAATAAAATTTTGAAAAAAATTAAATTTTAAGATAAAAATTGTTAAACGATAAATGCTCATCATCTATGCCATGAACTTGTTGCCAACAAATTTCTACGTTGTCTTTCCTTGCTAGAAAGATGTATACCGATGTATTATGTGTATTAAAAATACTCAAAATTAAGGTAACACAAATGCACGTTAACAAATTAAAGTATGCGATCGTCGCAATTTAACTTATTATTAAGACACAAGATGTGTATTGCAAGTCTTCAAGACTAAGTTAAACGCAAATATATAATTACAATTCAAAGTGTATTGTTTTTAGATCTATCCATCTATATAAATCTCATAGGAGTAATGCTACAGTTATCGAAAGAAGTATAACGAATTCATGCACCAAATGACGTGAACATAATTCTGACCATCGATTAATATTAATTCATAATTAATCGATGATTAGGATTATGACACGACATTCAGTGCATGAATTCGATGTGCTCTTTTCGGTAACTATATTATTTTTCCATCTCATAGTTAACCAACTTTCCTACCATGTTTGTCTCTTTTGAAACTTAACACCAAAATAGGATACCTTTTGACAAATTTTCAAACCTTTGGGGGGAATTATAATTTTTACACACATAAGGGTGCTCAAGTGTTTATTTCTCAAACCTGAGAGGGGTCCAGCAATTCCCCCTAATTAATAGGCAATAGAGAAATATTTCAGATCATTCACCCCACCGTACCCTCATAAATATCAAAAATACCCTTCCCTGTCCCCGCCCTCTAAAATTAACACACACATGCACAATACAGACATTACTCTCACACTCGACGCGACTCAGATCTAAAGAGCGAAAAACTGAAATTAAGAAAACCCTCGCTCTTTTCTCTCCATCGATCTCTTCATTTCTTATACTTATTCTATCACAAACCTTTCTCTTTCGTTGTTCGATTGATCATTTCGTGTTCATGTTCTGATCAGATCTGAGGTAATTTTTCTATTCCTTTTTTCAATTTTCGTTATTACTAGCTCTCGATCTCGCTAGATCTAACCATAATTCAATTCCTCTGTTTGTTCACTGATAATTCGCAATCTCTTCAGTATTGTTACGGTGTCAGTGTTCGGATTATGTTTTTTGAAGATCTGTTGTTGTTTGTTTACTATTTTTGTTGGAATTATTAATTTCGAGGTGTATCAATTGGTGTGTAGGATACGTGATAAGTATGAGTTAGTGAGCATTCTTGTTGGGTGTTTTTATTGAATTTGTTTGTTTGTGTGTTCAGAATTAGATTTGGGTGATTTGATTGGAGGAAAATGTTGACCAAGTTTGAGACAAAGAGTAATAGAGTGAAGGGACTGAGTTTCCACAGTAAGAGACCGTGGATCCTTGCGAGTCTTCACAGTGGTGTGATCCAGCTATGGGACTATCGTATGGGGACTCTGATTGATAGGTTTGACGAGCATGATGGCCCAGTTCGTGGTGTCCATTTCCACAAGTCTCAGCCTTTATTCGTGTCTGGAGGTATGGTTGATTTTATATTTACAATGTATTTGGCTTTTGGGTTATTCTTTGGTTGATCTATGCACTGTTTTGGGTAGCATTTTGGCTGGTGGGTTGTTGTTGAATTTTGATAGATCTATGGTATTACATCTATTGGGATGATAATTGAACTGGGTGTATCAAAGAAATTGGTCCTTGGAATGTCGTGTTCTCTTTTCTTTTTTCCTTGCTTTAGATGGTTGAATAATGCTAGCAGGGATCAGCTCAGCTGACTGAAGCTTTTACTTCAAGTTTTCTAAATCATGACAAAGTTGGGATTCGAAATCTGGTTTATCGCTGGATCTTATTTTGTAACTTAAGATATACTAAACTAGTATCTATATAGTTGGCTTGTGTTTTTAGATCCTCTGGATCTGATTTGAGTGCCTAATATGAAGTGAATAGAATGTGCTTTATTTCTATTCATTGTAGTTAAGAGAGATAGAGAGTGAAAATTATGGTCCATTTAGAATGCCAATTAGGTTCATTGATGTCAGAATAGGACTAATACTTCCTCATCCCTTAAATCTGCAGCCCGGTTGAAAACATAATTAGAGTCTCACGTTTATGATCTGTTGATCCAATCTAAGTTAGCTGGCATCTTCAGTTTTAATTGATTTTCTAATATTATATAAACTTTTAGATGAGAGTTTCTTGTAGGGTTGGAATTTTTTTGTTTGTCAAATTACTTAAAAGTGGCTACTCTGAATAGATTCATGGGTTTGTAAATCTTCTTGAGATGAGATGTGATTTTTGTGATCTTCTGTTTGTAATTTTTATTTGTGAAAGGTTTTAGTGTGCTGTACCTTTGTATTTAATTTGCTGACTTTTGCAGGGGATGATTACAAGATCAAAGTATGGAATTACAAGATGCATAGGTGTCTATTTACTCTTCTTGGACACCTTGATTACATTCGTACTGTGCAGTTTCATCATGAGTACCCATGGATCGTGAGTGCCAGTGATGATCAGACCATCCGCATATGGAATTGGCAGTCACGTACTTGTATTTCTGTGTTAACCGGCCACAATCATTATGTCATGTGTGCCTCATTCCACCCTAAAGAGGACCTTGTTGTGTCAGCCTCTCTGGATCAGACTGTTCGTGTTTGGGATATAGGCGCATTAAGAAAGAAGACAGTGTCTCCTGCAGATGACATTCTGCGGTTGAGTCAGATGAACACAGATCTTTTTGGTGGTGTTGATGCTGTTGTTAAATATGTCTTGGAAGGTCATGACAGAGGAGTCAACTGGGCTGCATTCCATCCCACCCTCCCTCTGATTGTTTCAGGAGCAGATGATCGCCAAGTGAAATTGTGGCGCATGAATGGTACATGTCAATTATCATTGCTTGTTTAAACATTACTTATTGGAGTCGCTTTGGCTTTTTATTCTGTTGGCCAATTACTATGTGGGTTTTTAGTATGCAGGTTATATAGTGTTTTCAAAAATGTCTTTTGGTTAGTTTGAATTACATTATGTTATTTGTTCATGTTGAACAGTCGTACAACCTTTCTTTTTCTTTCTTTATAAAATGACAAAAATCAGGATTTTTTAACAATTTTCTTAGCCTTTTACATTTACTTCTAATAAATTTGATTATTGAAGTGAATATTTTTTCTTTTTTACAGAAACTAAGGCTTGGGAAGTGGACACTTTGAGAGGGCACATGAATAACGTGTCTTGTGTAATGTTCCATGCCAAACAGGACATAATTGTTTCCAATTCTGAGGATAAAAGTATTCGTGTTTGGGATGTAACAAAGCGCACTGGAGTTCAAACTTTCCGCCGGGAGCATGATAGGTTCTGGATTCTAGCATCACACCCGGAAATGAATCTTTTAGCAGCAGGTCATGATAGTGGCATGATTGTCTTTAAGCTGGAGAGAGAACGGCCTGCTTTTGCAGTGAGTGGTGATTCTTTGTTTTATGCCAAAGACCGCTTTTTGCGGTATTATGAATTTTCTTCTCAAAAAGATACACAAGTTATTCCAATTCGACGGCCTGGTTCTACAAGCCTTAATCAGAGTCCAAGGACCCTTTCTTACAGTCCTACAGAAAATGCTGTTCTTATTTGCTCAGATGTGGATGGGGGATCTTATGAGTTGTATGTCATACCTAAAGACAGCATTGGTAGAGGTGACAGCTTGCAAGAGGCAAAGAAAGGTCTTGGAGGTTCAGCCATTTTTATTGCTCGGAATAGGTTTGCTGTTCTTGACAAAAGTAGCAACCAAGTTTTAGTTAAGAACCTAAAAAATGAGGTGGTTAAGAAGAGTATTCTCCCAATTGCTGCAGATGCAATTTTCTATGCTGGAACTGGTAACTTGCTGTGTAGGGCAGAGGATAGAGTGGTAATATTTGATCTCCAGCAGAGGCTTGTTCTTGGTGATTTGCAAACCCCCTTTGTCAAGTATGTTGTTTGGTCAAACGATATGGAGAGTGTTGCTTTGCTCAGCAAACATGCCATTATCATTGCTAACAAGAAGCTGGTGCACCAGTGCACTCTTCATGAGACAATTCGTGTAAAGAGTGGAGCCTGGGATGACAATGGTGTTTTTATTTACACGACCTTAAATCATATTAAATATTGCCTCCCCAATGGAGATAGTGGTATTATTAGAACCCTTGATGTTCCGATCTACATAACGAAGGTTTCTGGAAACACCATTTTTTGCTTGGATCGGGATGGGAAGAACAGGGCTATAGTTATTGATGCAACAGAATATATTTTCAAGCTGTCTCTACTAAAGAAGAGATATGACCATGTCATGAGCATGATAAGGAACTCTCAGCTTTGTGGTCAGGCAATGATTGCTTATCTACAACAGAAGGGCTTCCCTGAAGTTGCTCTCCATTTTGTGAAAGACGAAAGGACTCGTTTTAACTTGGCTCTGGAGAGTGGGAACATTCAAATTGCAGTTGCATCAGCGAAGGAAATAGATGAGAAAGATCACTGGTACAGATTGGGTGTGGAGGCTCTTCGCCAGGGTAATGCAGGGATTGTGGAATATGCTTACCAGAGGACCAAAAATTTTGAGAGGTTATCTTTTCTGTATCTCGTAACTGGAAACATGGAAAAGCTGTCCAAGATGCTTAAAATAGCTGAAGTTAAGAATGATGTCATGGGTCAATTCCATAATGCTCTTTATCTGGGTGATGTTCAAGAACGCATTAAGATTCTGGAGAATGCTGGCCATTTGCCTCTTGCTTATATTACTGCTTCTGTCCATGGGCTACAGGATGTTGCTGAGCGACTAGCAGCTGAGTTGGGAGATAATGTTCCATCTTTGCCAGAGGGAAAAGTACCCTCTCTTTTGATGCCCCCATCTCCTGTTATGTGTAGTGGTGATTGGCCTCTTCTGAGAGTCATGAAGGGCATTTTTGAAGGTGGGCTGGATAATGTTGGAAGGGGGGCTGTAGAAGAAGATGAAGAGGCTGCTGATGCTGATTGGGGTGAGGAACTGGATATGGTAGATGTTGATGGATTACAGAATGGGGATGTTGCAGCAATTTTGGAGGATGGGGAAGTGGTTGAAGAAAATGATGAAGAGGGAGGATGGGATCTTGAAGATTTGGAGCTTCCACCCGAAGCAGACACACCTAAGGCTCCTGCCAATGCTCGGTCTTCAGTTTTTGTGGCACCAACTCCTGGTATGCCTGTGAACCAGATTTGGATTCAGAGGTCCTCCCTTGCTGCTGAGCATGCGGCAGCTGGCAATTTTGATACTGCTATGAGGTTGCTGAACAGGCAACTAGGAATTAGGAATTTTGCCCCATTAAAGTCTATGTTTCTTGATCTTCACTCTGGGAGCCATACCTATCTACGGGCATTCTCATCTGCTCCCATAATATCACTTGCAGTTGAAAGGGGTTGGAATGAGTCTGCCAGCCCAAATGTTAGGGGACCACCAGCACTTGTGTTTAATTTCTCTCAGTTGGAAGAGAAGCTTAAGGCTGGTTACAAGGCCACAACAACTGGGAAATTCACTGAGGCTCTTCGACTATTTCTTGGCATTCTGCATACAATTCCTTTGATTGTGGTTGAGTCAAGGAGGGAAGTTGACGAAGTCAAGGAGTTAATTATCATAGTGAAAGAGTATGTCCTTGGTCTGCAAATGGAGCTTAAGAGGAGGGAATTAAAAGATAATCCAGTGCGCCAGCAGGAGCTTGCTGCCTACTTCACCCACTGCAGCCTTCAAATGCCTCACTTACGGCTGGCCTTGTTAAACGCAATGACTGTCTGCTACAAGGCAAGGAACCTTGCCACAGCGGCTAACTTTGCAAGGCGTCTATTAGATACAAACCCCACAGTTGAGACTCAAGCAAAGACAGCCAGACAAGTGCTACAGGCTGCAGAGAGGAATATGACAGATGCCAATGAGTTGAATTATGATTTCCGAAACCCATTTGTCACATGTGGAGCAACATATGTGCCAATTTACCGAGGGCAGAAGGATGTTTCCTGCCCATACTGTACCACCAGGTTTGTGCCTAGCCAGGAAGGACAGCTCTGCACGGTTTGTGATCTTGCAGTGGTTGGAGCAGATGCTTCAGGCTTGCTTTGTTCTCCCACCCAGATTCGATGATTCAGCTGTCAAAGCAGGAGATTTTCAACCATTTTTCAGCTTAATCCTTTTTGCAGCAGAGGGGAGTCATGTGGTGATGGATTCATTATCTGCAGGTAAAAGGTAAGGTACAAAAGAAGAGTTAAGTTTCGAATTAATTGTTTGTGGTGGTTACTTTTCCTATCAATGGCTTTTCTGCCTTATTTTTTTCTTTTTATCTCTATTTAGTTGATTATGATTTTCAATGTAATAACAATTTGAGAATTTTGACTTGGGCTATTCTTGTTAGTTGTTTATAGACAAGAATAGTTGAAGGGCTTTTGTTACATTAGATGATGGTCATAGGCAGGAAAAGACTTTTATATGTCAATGTATGCCAGACGCCTTTGGCGAATTTGCTTATATTTCCTGTTATACTTTACTTAGAGTGGTTGGCAGTGAAAAAGTAATTTGTTCCATTTAAATAATGCCCATTTTTGAACCAATCTGCTTCAAATTTTCTTGGGCCATTTTCTTTATTTTTATGCTAGAAATTAATATCCAATATTTTTTATCTTATAAAACAACAGGATTCTGATAAAGATGCCAAATGGGAGCTTATCTTCTTCCATCCCAAAGGCCGATGGAAACAGTCTTTGTGTGCATGGAAGCACTCAAGATTCTATTCTTTCATCGATTCTCAAAAAGAAAAAGACACCAAATTAGGAGATACCTTACATCTGTTACTTACAATCCCAATTCCCAACTGCCTGCCGTCATGCTTTTTTTTTATGGGGTTTTGGGGTTTATCAATTTCCACCCAAATTTGAATCTCTTCATACCCATCTTCATGTACATCTCGGCATCTCCTCTATTATGAAACAAAGTTTTTTTTTTTTTTTTTCAATTCAAGTGATAAACACAACATTAATTACAACCCATGGGTTCACTTACCCTCTTCAACAAGATTACATCCTTCATAACCACCCATCCTTGTGTAGTTGAATAGTTAAATAAGGACTCTTAAGTTATTATTCAAGAGTTGTTGAGTTCGATTTACTTTAGTTGTTAATAGGGGTGACCATCGGAGGTTTATCGGTTATTAACTTCACTTTGGTCTTGCATTCGATTCACTTTAGTTGTTAATAAAGGATGACCATTTGGAAATTTATTCGATCGTTAACTTTACATTGGTTTTGAGTTCGATTTACTTTGGTTGTTAATAGGGTATGGCTATTGGAGATTTATCCGATCATCAATTTTAAGATTTTGAGGATTAGGTAAGGTGCTCGTAAACTGGCCAATACACCTTAATCACAAAAAAAAAAAGGTTACATCCGTCGGTACCCGTTTGTACACATGGTTATCTCTGGTATTGAAGTAATGGAGTAGAAAGTGTGAATATAACATCCCTAATTAATGCAGCTTATACATGTTAGATCTTGGTGTAATATCCACCGTCCAAAGATTTTAAATCTAACGGTGTATAATCGTAATACATTTATTTTGAAATTGTATTTTACATAATTCCAAAGCAAAAAATAAAAAACAGCTCACCTACTGTATCTTTACACGTGTCTGAAAACGAGTGGTGGTTTGACGTGGACGAGAAACTATTCTTTCGCACGTCACGTAGACAAAAACGATCATCCACAACGTCTGCTCGTATATAAACAGCTCTCCAAACGCCATTGAATCACTAATTTTAGTTTACAATTTATCTCCTTTTGATAAAAAAGAAAAAACTAAACCAGAGAGCAATGGCAATGGAAATGGCGAAGAAATCTCAGAAAGATGAGAGCTTGCAGCATGAAATTGATGGGTTTTTCTGTTTGTCATCTGAAGATTCCTTGGAAGAGAGTAATGATCTCTCTTATTGGGAATTTGTTAACCCATCTGATGCTGATTCGGATGATACTGAAATTGATAATCTGTCTTTAGATAGTTTTCAAAATGGGTTGTTTGTTTCTTGGCATTCTTTACTCTCTTCATCAAGATCAACCCCAGAAGAGAATCAAACGGAAAAATCCCACCTTGATGTGATTGATCGAGATCAGCTTGTTGGGTATCTTGGAAAGCAAGTATCATATCAAGAGGAGGATGGTGAAGAAGAAGAGTATAAGTATGGTAATGATTTGGATGATAGTGCTGATGATGATGGCGGCGATGATGTGGATGATGAGCTTGTGCCGTGGTCTGTGAGTGGGAAGCTTGGAAGGCAGAGGATGAGGAAATTGGGGAAGAGGGCTTTTGCAAAGATGCACCATTCAAAGAAGACACCTTTCTTGTATATGAAGCCTGGTTGTGTTCATGGCAAGCATGGACTCGGAATGAAGCACAGTTTTTAAGGTAAAGTTGGGGGACTTTATGAAGAAGTTTGTCATAAAGGTCTCAACTTTGATTTGGGCATATTTCATTTCTTAGGAATTCCATATGGGAAGTTGTAAGTAATTACTTTAGTTTGTTTAGAATTTCTTAGATGATGTGTTAGGTTCTGTTAATTAAACTTATTGTTCTCTCAAATTTTAAAGTTTATAAATATTTAGTTATTTAATCTCTTATGGTTTATTTCTTGCTCATTCTTGGTTGAATTGGTTTGGCTTTATCATATTTTGGAATCAATACATGTTTCCGCCTAATTTCATTCTCCAGACCAAGAAGACTAAAATGATACTATTTTCCTCGTAATGGATTTAATTGTTGGTACTGGGTGAACTTTCATTTCAGTTTCTAGAGATGAACTTAACTTCAGGAAATGGTTGATTGGGTCAAATTATATGGAAAGATCTGATCTTGGAGTCTGAGATTTGTTTGAGCATAAATAATACTTTAGAAAATGGAGAAGATCTGAACTTGGAGATTGAGATTTTTTTGAGCATAACTCATTGTTACTTGAAAGTTAATGAAGAAGAGTATTGATTGAGGGAGATTGAATTGTTTTAGCTATTTATTTTTTTATTAAAGTTTGGTTGAGTGAGTGAAATTTGAAGGAATGAAGTTCATTTTACTTATCGACTTCTGCGGTAACATCTTCTTTTCCATGTAAGAGATGCACAAAAACTTGGAGGCAGAGTTTTCTGTGTGACAGAGTCAATCTAAACCAATATTTATATATATATTTTTTTCTATATTAGCAAGTTCTTTAACATATAAAAGATGGTCGCTGGGCTCTCTCTTTATCTCTATAATGTGTTGCAGTCATTTCCATGGCCCTTTCCACTGTCATTACCGCTTACATCTTCATTTCCTCTACCATCCATCTGCTTGCTGATCATAACTCGCCTTAGATCCAATTTATACTCTCTGTGTAACCTAGTGTAGACTTGAGTCTCTTGCCCATGAATTTGAATGATGATAGCCTGATTCTAATAATCATACATGACCATGGCCATCTTGCTATATGACCATGGAAAACCTACATTTCTGTACATTCCTTCCCAGGTTTTCTTTTGAGAAACTAGTAATGCCAGTTTGAATTGGAATGCTTCATGAAGAAGGAATGCTTTTTGCCCACTTCAATGAAAAAGTTCACCTATTTCAATTTAGATGTTGAGACAGTAAATTATCTCAACGGCGGAGAATATTTACTTTGTAAGTATAGCATCATTCATGGCGGAGATTATTTACTTTGTAAGTGTAATATTATCTCTGGTATCTTTGAACGCGACTTTCATGTCGGGAGTCCATGGTCAAAAGCTAGAGAGAAGCTAGAGAAGAAACAGAGTGAAATAGTTTGATTTGTCATCTCTTTATCTTATCACCTTCCAAGTGAAGTAAAGGTTGGGAGTAAAAGTAGGAGGAAAGCATATGCAAAACCCTTTTAGCAAAGCAAAGAAAGAAGAATTGTGCTTGTGGTGTGGGTGGAAACATTCTTCTTCGTGAAGAATTAGAAACAACAAATCACAACCACTATAACCACCACCACCATCGGGTGGTCCAGTGGTCAACTAGGACTCTAGGGTATATTACTCAAAAGATCTTGAATTCGATCAATTTAAGTTGCTAATAAGGGTGATCATTGAGGGGATTTACTTGACTGTCAACTTCAAGGGTATGAAGAATTAGTTGAAGGCATGTAAGCTGGTCCGGACTCTCGATCACCGAAAAAAAACAAAAAAAACACTATCAACAATTAAGCCCCACCATTATTAATCAATTTCTGTTTCTTTGTTGTGTTGTGACCCTCTCCATCCATTCCATTATAAGCAACAATTAAGAGCTTGAGTTGTGTTAACATCAATCTTGTTTTGCTTTCTTCACTCCAACCAACAAAACAAGATTGATAAATAATCTAAGAGTGAATTCAAAATGTTCTTGTAAAAAAAGGGTTTTCCAAGAGTGTTTACGTTGGATTAAATAAACACGTTTTGAGCGAAGAATACTTACCAAAAGCGAACCTAGTTTTACATATTATATGCTTAGTAATCAACCTTATTACTCATTTCCATGGCTTAGTTTAAATACTAATATTTTTTTTAATTTTTTTTTTTTCAGTTTTTATAATGGGGTCCTTGTTAATTTCAAATAAATATTCTTGATTATTGTGACATCCTAATGGGAAAGCATATAGGGCAGTAGATGATGTTTGTCGACAGAGAATCATATTAAATAAAACTATACATAATTTAATTCATTACATCCATTTTGTCAATGTACATATTAAACTATAAAAATCTTTATGAATAAATAAAATATAAAATCCTACAAACATTACCACTTATCAACCGTTGGATTATAGTCTAAAAGTTTACTAATTATTAATCCAAAGGTGGAAAAAGGGGTATAATAATGTATTAAAGTTTTATTCAAAATGCTAAATTTATTATTTTAATTGATCAGAATGAACAGAGGGGAGCTAGCTCAAAAACCCTAATAAGAAGGAAGGCCTGGGAAATTAAAAAAATTTCAAAAAAGAAGAGAGATTAACCCGGTTCTTATGGGGTTCAAGGACTAATAACAGTAAAAGCTGTCTCTTTGACTGACAGTGATTATGATATCTGAGATGAAATGAAATCCCAATAAGTGAACCCCAACCCTCTCTAAGTACAGTAAATTCCTTCATCATCTCACTGTTTAAATCCTATACATGCTATGCTATTGCTGTACCTAGCAAAGCTACTCCTTTAGTGTACTCTCATGGCGGTTTCTGGTTAATTTTCTTTTCCCTTTTTTATTACACTTCCCCCCACACTAACAAAAACATCTCACTGTTTAAATCCTATACATGCTATTGCTATACCTAGGAAAGCTACCCCTTTAGTTCTCTCATGGCGGTTTCTGGTTAATTTTCTTTTCTCTTTTTTATTACACTTCCCCCCACACTAACAAAAACATACCACCAAAATAGTATTCAAATCTTTGCCTCCTTGCCCATGTGATCAGTTAAACATTATTATTCTTATTATTATTGATAAAGGAAGTTAGAAAGAAAGAAAGAAAGAAAGAGAGAATTCATTTTGCTTTCTCTGTGTGTGTGTGTGTTTTTGCTTTGGTTAATTTATTTGTTTATGTTTTGTGTGGAAACTGGGTGAATTATTGTAGGTTGATGCTGGTTTGGCGGCGTTGTGCTGTTTCTATTCTATTATTTCATACTCTTTTAAGTGCTTTAATTCGTGCATAATACCAAAAAAATTCCTTCCTGTATTAGGTTATATATAAATTATCATCAGTTTTCGTCTGTAAAAGTCATATGAACCATGATGATAAACTGATCAGAATGAAATAAAACAATATTTATATATATACTCGAAAATACCCACCACCATATATATAAGCTGCAGAACCAGAAAAAATTTCTTGCTAGCAAAGTGGAAGAAAATGAGTGGTGAAGGGTAGTGAATGTAATGAATATTGGTGGTGGTGGTGGTGGTGATGATGATGAGACAAGGTGAAGAATCAGGTGGGACTACAAGATGTCAAGACTGTGGAAACCAAGCGAAGAAGAACTGTGTGTACATGAGGTGCAGGACTTGCTGCAAGAAGAGAGGTTTTCATTGCCAAACTCACATCAAGAGTACTTGGATTCCTGCTTATAGAAGGCGCCAGAGGAATCATCAACAGCTTCTTACTATTCAAGAACAGCACCAGCACCAGCACCTACATCTTCAAGAACATAACCCTAAAAGGCTTAGAGAAAATCTCTCTTCATCAATATCAGGTATACAGTCACTTAGATCTATGCATATCATTTGCGTGTCTTCAATATGCTCCATCAATAGTGACTTAAATCAATAGCCCTAGCTGCAACTGTTTCTTCTGTTCTACTGCTAACTGGAATGTGATTAGTCTTTAAATTGCTAATTTTCTGAGCTTTTCTGTGCAATTTGAATTGGTTTTTACTTAGATTTAATGCTACGTTTGTGATGTGTTTTTGTTAATTATAGGGTTACAAGTAGGGAATTTTCCAGCAGAAATTAGCTCAAATGCTACATTTCATTGTGTTAGAGTGAGCTCCATTGATGATGCAATTGATCAGTATGCATATCAGACAACTGTGAGTATTGGAGGTCATATTTTCAAGGGTATTCTGTATGATCAAGGTCCTGATGATCATCATCAAAGCTACAATTACACTGTGGGTGACAGCTCTTCCAGTGAACCCCATCATCATGATCATGAACAATCTAATCCATTCAATGTTGTTGCTACTGATCTAAACACCACCACTCCAGCTCTTACTGCAACTGTTTATCCTTCTCCATATACATTCCCATTCAGTCCTTTCATGCCCGGTACGCAATTATTCCCACACCCAAAATCATAATTAAGCTTTCCTTGTATCTTTGATTAATGAAAACGCAATAAATAATGCTTTATTTATATTAAGAACATCATCATCATGATATTTAATTTCTTATTATCATTACTGCTGTTGTTCTACCAAGTATGATATATATAATTGGTCTTCACTATTAAACCAGAAAGTATATTAGAAGGATGGAGAGAACAAGAGTACTAGCTTAATTAATTGATTATTTTTGTAACTTCAAGGCTTCAATTATATGATCTTCTTTGTGATATATATATATATATGGTGTTGATAGGTTTTGCAGTTTGTCTTCTTGTTGAATTTTTTTTATTTTTATTCTCTTTTAAGTATAGGATTATATCAGTTAATTGTTGTTTATCAACTTCAAAGCAACTTTTCCCCCGAATTCCCGTTCCTTTGCTGGGTTGAACCCTGACTATATATATATATATATATATATATATATATATATATATATATATATATATATATATATATATATCATCTTCTTATATATTTTGGAGAGACAAAACTATAAAGAATTTTCAGAGAATTTTTATTCTATTTATATTTTGAGGGTTGTTTCACCAATGCATATGGACATCAAACCCAAAATATTCATATATCAGCAATACACACAACACACAATCATGCATACAGCCCAATATTAATTGAACTCTTCAGTATATATTAATAATGTAAGTGTGTAGATATATATACAAAGATATATCTACTTCAGAGGAGGGAACTAGCTACTAAACAGTTCGATTAGTTATTTCATTTGTTCTTATACCTAAGTCAAATGAATAATTTGCACGTCAATATTGTTGCGGTCATAGTTCACCATCTTTCCGATTCTAATAGGCATGTTCACACTCAAATCCTTTATCGGAGCTCTCTTTTTAAAGTCCTTTTCATCTTTCTCTCGTGATACTTATTTGTCATCAGTCTCTCGCTCATATTTAGTCTTTGACGGAATTTAACTATCCGATATAGGTTGCATTTCCAAACAATCTGACTCGTAGATAGTGCCTCATGGTGTGATAGGGTTTGAGCGCAACGGAGCTCTCACCCTCTTCGCGCCGCCCCTTTCCAAGGGACTTGGGCCTTGTCCGCCACTGAGAACACTTCTCACTGTCGATAGTCAAGGAGTCCGCAAACAAGATGCCAGCTGCAATCTTGTTTACTTAACTTGCAAGGTATACATAATTAAACAGTTCTAAAATGAAGCATGCTATCAGTATTCTATGGATTTTTCAGGGCTTCAAACAGTTAAATCACCTGTTTGATTATAATTATCAGTATAGCCTACTATTTGGTAGCTTTATTAATTAGCTTTTTTTGTTTAGTGGCAGCTGCTGGTAGAGTGATGGGATTATTTTAAAGTTTATTCAATGCATGCACATACATCTGAACAATTTAATTAGCTTTTCGCATGCAATAGGTTTGAATATATATATATATATATATATATATATATATATATATATATATATATATAGAGTACAGCATTTATGTACATATAAAAACTCAAAAGTTGAGGAGAATCGGGCGTAGGGGCTATGACTTATGAGAGCTAAGCCTCTCAAGGTTGAATATTTTAAGGGTTTAGACAGAAAAAGAGTAGTTAGGCATCTTGTGAAATTTCAGATCATGATAATAACTTTAATTGGAAACCACTGCGTAAGCGCCATGCTTATTATTTTATAACAAAGTTGCGAGCATTCATAATCACACTAACCATGGCGAAAAGATAATTGATACCCACTGGGAATATGAATATATCCTCTTTCAGTACTTGAAAAAAAAAAGAAACCACTGCTGCTGCGGCTGGTTAAATTATATATACAGAGAAGTTCATTATTCTTCCAAGTTTTTAATACACTGTTGGATTCCTCTGACCTCCCAGATTGAGCTTAATTCGAAAAATGGCTTTCCCCATTTGGTCATCAAAAAGAAACTCCTTAACTTGTGTAGGAAGAGATCCTGCAATTAGCATGCCAGGAACATTAAACATATTAAAAAAAAGTTAGCCCAAAAGTAAACTTGGTTAGTGATGTTTTTTCAGATTAGAATATGATTTATAAATGGGATTAAGAAAGGAGAATGTTGTTCTTTAACCCTTTTTGGTTTAGCTTTTAGTTAAGTGAAGGACCATGTTATAGATTCTTCATCTCAAAAACAAAACCCTAAAACAGTCACTTAATTTAGTTTTAATTTGAGTTTTTGTTTATCTTGTTATAATACAATCGAGCTAACGATAAGACAAATATCTTCTACTCGTTATTAACGGATAGTATTATAACCAGATATATAAAAAAAACTTGAGGTGTTACAATATGATATATTAATAACTCTAATAATCAGTTGTCCCTGTACATATATTGCATGGGAATAAATTAACATAAAAAGTTCTACTTTGTGTTCATGATGTAACTCTTTGTGTTTGGTATAGTGAGAAAGTCATTGGAAAAAGTATGCTTTGATGCTTTGTTCTATAATTTAATCTTAATTTATAATCTTGATTATTAAAATTCAAAGTATGGTAATGAAAGTGGTTGATCAAGACTACTATAAATGTAAATAAGCTATTATAATTATATATACAGAATCTACTAGTGCAGGAAATTAAAATATATATCAGCATATAAACTTCGTCCTTGCCATTAAGTTAATTTTATGCATACGAACAGCAACCATTTATGGCATAATATTATGTTATTAATATTTCACAAGAGAATCACATCCATCGTTTAAAAAAATTAATCTGGGAAATGAGTTGCTTATACAGTGAAAGTAAAGGATGCCATCATCAAACTTCCATCTGCAGAAAAATTCCAGTTTCTGGGAAATTAATGGTTACCTTTGAAGTTAGGATAAACTCATACTGTGAGACTGTAAACTTTTTTTTACACTATTTTAGACCTAACAGATTTGACATCAACCTAACTCAGCATTTTTAAATAATATAATGAACAGTTGATGATAGTTCAGTTTCTGTATTTTACAGTGATTGCCTGAACTTGGTGTATGAAATGTCTTAGCTTCTTGGTTTGCAGGATGATATAATAAATGTCAAAGATTTACTGATGAGTGGTTTCACTTTATGGCCATTATAGTTCTATATAAAGAAGCTTTTTACGACACTTGTCGATTATTCGGTCTGTGTCCCTCCTTTGCCTCACCATTTCCCTCTAATTTCGATGGTTCTCAGTAGTGCTTATCACCTTCTTCGCCATTTTCATTCTCTCTCCCCTTCCCATCATAAATCAATCGCGCTTTACCATAAAAGCCTTTATAAGCTAGCTAGAAGACATAAAAAGAAAACAAAATTAACTAGTTGATAAAAGAAAGAACAATGAATCTATTAGCTAGATTGCAATCTCAGATATCACTCAGATATTGGGTTGACTTACTTTCCCATATCATCAAATATTATTGATTAAGATTTAGAAAAAAAAAATTCATCGGTGAATAATTCAGATGGTTAAAATGAATTAAAGATAGTGTCGACAAATATACAAGTCTAGATACACGTAAACTTGGTTAAACATCTTGATTGAGATTATGTACTAGATAATTAATTGAAATACGTGTAAATTAGTTCGAACATCTTGATTAGGGTTGTGTGTTAGAGAATTAATGGAGGTAGGCTAAACTGACATGGACACCTTGATTACTTAAAAAAACCCTTACCATTTCCCTAATTTCGAGGGGTCTCAGTAGTGCTTATCAGTTATCACCTTCACCATTTTCATCTCCCCCATCATAATCATTCCCACTTTACCATAAAAGCCTTTATAAGCTAGCTATAAGACATACAAAGGAAACAAAATCTGATTAGTTGAGAAGAGAAAGAACAATGGACCTGTATCTAGATTTGTAATCGTTTGATTTATTATTTTAGATAGGATTTTATGGATAGTATTAAATAATTGAATATGGAAGTATTACGAAGTAAAATTTAAAAATTTATAAAAAAACTCCATAAGTTTGCTAATTTAATAAATACCCAAATATATAAAAATATGTAAAATGACAAAAAGACCCCCACCACATGCAGTACTAGATTCTAGCCACCACCGTCGAAATCTGGCCGGAAAATTGCATAACCACACATACCGGTCGGATCTGGCTGTTATAGCGTCGCTATGGCCTTTTTTGGCCAGATCTACGGCCATATGTGGTCGTCGATGGCCGAAAAAGGCCAAAGAAGGTCATCACGACCAAAAATATGGTCGTCGTTGTCGGTCAACGATGGTCATTTCTTTGGCCGTCATTGACAACCAGATCGGTGAATTACCGGCCAGTTCCGGTCAATAATTCACCATTGTGGCAGATTCAGGCTACCACCAATGGTGGTTGAATAACCGCAAGTATGGGTCACTGGGGGTGTTTTTGTTAATTTTTAAACTTTTTTTCAGTGGGTATTTAATGAAATTAATAACCTTATGGGGTCTAAAAGTAACTAAAAAAATAGGATAATATTTCTGGAATAATGTGCAAACATTATTTGGATAATAGGATTGGGAATATGGGCATAAATAATAAGCCAAATGCACCTTAAGATATTACTAGGCATGGCAATGTTCCCCGAAATTCCGAGGACCCACAGGGAAGTTTTCCGTTTTTCCCGCCCGTACCCTCAGTATATAATACATAAAATTAATATATATATATATATATATATATATATATATATTCTTACTTTTCATTAATACTTCTATATTTGACCTAATTACATAATTGTTCTGCCTATATAAACCCATATTTTTCCAATTTCCCTCACCCTAAACAATTGAACAAGAATAACCCCTAACCCATATTTATGTAAAATTATCTATGTTTAAATGATTGTCATGTAGATGAGAATTAACTATTGTGTATGGTAATGCTCAAATTAATTTAGGTTTATGTAAAATTAACGGGGTGGGGACGGGCCTCCAACATTTCCCTATGGGGCGAAGGAGGAATTTTTTTCATCCTCGTGACAGGGGATGCGGTGGGGAGTTATTTTAAAGGCGGGGATAGGTACGGTGAATGAGATCCCCACCGCATTGTCCATGCCTAGATATCACTCAAATATTGGGTTGACTTACTTCCCTATATCATCAAATATTATTGATTGAGATATAAAAAAAGAAAGTATACTCATTCGTGAGTAGTCCATATAGTTAAAATGAATTGGGAATAGTGTCAATAAATGCACGAGTCAAGATACGTGTAAATTGATCCAAACACCTTGCTTATGATTGTGCGCTAGATGATTAATCGAAATGTACATAAACTAATTTGGATACCTTGATTACTTAAAAAAAGATAAAAAATGATAATAAGCCATCGCATATTATATAATATTTTACAACAATCTATTTTATGCATATTATATAAAATTTTATTTTCTCTAGAACAATATTATTAAAAAGAAAAATCAAATAAATAAGAATAATTTATGATGGGCTGAGCTGGGCCATCCTCAAGACGCGCTGCCTGTTCCCTCTTTAGATTGTCCTAGGCTCATTTAAGATGGGCTCAGTTGACCCATTATACCATTCCGCCCGGCCCGTTCGGTTCCATGGTAACATGGCGCCAAACACAGAGCTATTTCCCGCCAAATCGTCTCAACAAACAATTTGTGCCCTCATCTCTGCTGTCCAACTCCCAATCCCTCTCTCTCCCGCTGGCTCTTTGTCCCCATGGCCTCCGATTCAGATCACGCCGACTTCAACAATGGCGGTAAACACTTCATCTTTACTTATCGCGTAACTCTTTATTCTTAACTTTTTTTTCTAATTTATTTTTTTTCAGGTCCGTCTTCCCCAGACGACTCGTTTTCGACTCCAATCGACAACACATTTTCATCACCAGCCAACAATTCACGCCCTCGTCGCGGCCGTGGTGGTGGACGGCGCCGGTCCTCAACACCCTCAGCCTTTGCAACTACTCCACCTGCCAACCACTCCCGCGTCGCCTCGTCAGCAGAGACCCCAACCACAACTCCATCTCGTTCCAATCGTAGATCTGGCGACCGAAAATCGGCCACGTCACCGTCTTCGACCGATGAGGCCCCACCGAGTTCAGAAGCCGGCGACGACATGGACGAAACTACCCCTACCTTCGTTTGGGGCACTAATATTAGTGTTCAAGATGTGAAGGGGGCAATTCAGATGTTTTTGAAGCACTTTAGAGAGAGTGCAGAGTTGTTGAGTGGTAGTGAGAGTGAAGTTTATAGAGAAGGGAAGTATATGAGGGCTATAAATAGGGTTCTTGAAATGGAAGGAGAGTGGATTGATGTTGATGCACATGATGTGTTTGATTATGATTGTGATTTGTATAACAAAATGGTTAGGTACCCTCTTGAGGTTTTGGCCATTTTTGACATTGTATTGATGGATATTGTTAGTTTGATTAACCCTTTGTTTGACAAGCACGTGCAAGTTAGGATTTTTAATCTGAAGAGCTCTACTTCGATGCGAAATCTCAATCCATCAGGTTAGTTTTTTTTATAGCTTTTTTAATTATTATTGAATTTTGTGCAATGAAGATTTTGGCTAATTTTGTTATGGTTTTATTCGTTTAGATATTGAGAAGATGGTCTCGTTGAAGGGGATGATTATTCGGTGTAGTTTGATAATACCAGAGATTAGGGAGGCGGTGTTTAGGTGTCTTGTATGTGGGTACTATTCAGACCCCGTTGTGGTAGATAGAGGTAAATTCTTTTGACTGTTCTGTTTATTGGTTTAATTCTGTACTATATGTTGTTTGCTTGACCTATTTGTGTCAGCAGGACGAATAAATGAGCCTATGCAATGCTCAAAACAAGAGTGTATGGCTAAAAACTCTATGACAATGGTGCACAATCGATGCAGGTAACTCAAAGCTTTAGTTTTTGCTAAGCTGATTGACTGAATGTTTGAGCAAATTGTGGGGATCTTTGAACTAAGCTAGTTAATCAATCTGTTCAATTTAATGATTTTCATATTTTGAGGAGTTTGTTCTGGCATTTCCTTTCACTATGCAGCACACAAATGTTGAAATAGTATGAGATGTGGGAGTGTACAATGCTTATTACTAAAAGCTAAATTGATTGGCCTAATTGTACCCTAAGACAATACAGACTTTGAATCAGAAGTTTATGGTTTATAGCAAAACTATGAGAATATAATAACACTCTTACCGCTTCAAAACTCAGGTTTGCAGATAAGCAAATTGTGAGGCTCCAGGAGACACCTGATGAGATCCCTGAGGGTGGAACACCACATACAGTGAGCTTGTTGATGCATGACAAGCTGGTGGATGCCGGAAAGCCGGGTGACAGAGTTGAGGTGGAGCCCCAATATATCTTGTGGTATGATCACAAAAGGGTTCCTGATTATTTTAATGTCTGATTATTTCTTTCTATTTTTGAACAGGTCACTGGGATTTACAGGGCTATGAGTGTCCGAGTTGGGCCAACACAGAGAACTGTGAAATCATTATTTAAGGTATATATTTTATCTGCTCTTCGACTTCATTTGAGTATCTTTAATATTGATATGGTCTGAATGGAGGAGTTACTTATTTTTATTGCAGACATATATTGACTGTCTTCATATAAAGAAAGCAGACAGATCAAGAATGCTGGTTGAGGACCACATGGAAGTGGATAATAGCCAACCTAGAATTGAGGAAGAAATCCAATTTGATGAGTCAAAGGTATAACTCTTTCTCCTTAGGGAAATGTTCAATTTCTGTTTCATATAATAAGCACGTGCTTTTTGATATCGCAGGTGGA
The DNA here is from genome assembly GCA_026229545.1 of Pistacia atlantica. Lineage (NCBI taxonomy): Eukaryota > Viridiplantae > Streptophyta > Magnoliopsida > Sapindales > Anacardiaceae > Pistacia > Pistacia atlantica. Next base: position 26,085,456 of record JAPEIT010000015.1, on the reverse strand, counting down.
GCAATTGAAAGAGCTGTCGAAACAACCTGATATATATGAAACACTGACCAGGTCTTTGGCACCAAATATCTGGGAGTTAGATGATGTGAAAAAAGGTCTTCTTTGCCAGGTATTACTACAGTTTGCCATCCGAATGTAATGACTGCTTTCTAGAGATTCCAATATGTTAGTTAATATCATATAACTCTACACTTCAATACTGATGTCCAATTTATTGACCTCAATGTAGCTTTTTGGCGGGAGTGCTTTGAAGTTGCTGTCAGGTGCTAGCTTCCGTGGTGATATCAATATCCTTCTTGTTGGTGATCCTGGAACCAGCAAGTCCCAATTGCTCCAATATATACACAAACTGTCTCCTCGAGGCATTTACACGAGTGGAAGGGGAAGCTCTGCTGTTGGTTTGACAGCTTATGTCACAAAAGATCCTGAAACTGGGGAAACTGTATGATAGCATCTTTTATGTGATCTTTCTACCCTCTTTTCATCCTGCTATCACTTATATTAATGACTTAATTCATAGGTTCTGGAGAGTGGGGCTTTGGTTCTGAGTGATAGAGGTATCTGCTGCATTGATGAATTCGACAAAATGTCTGAGAATGCAAGGAGCATGTTACATGAGGTTGGTTCCTTTTCCTCAATTTTAATTGAGCTTTTGTGCCTTGTATAATTCACATCTAGGAAAGTGTTTTTCATGGAACATGAGCTTGTGCTTGTTTGGGATTTCCTCGATCTAATAATATATGAAATCTTCATTGAACATAAGAAATTATTCTATGACGGGATGTAAAGCATGATTGTCATGAAAATAACACTTGGCATTTTGCCTCAGGAAATACATTTATCAATCTTTTTCACATATTTCAGCATTTTAGTCCTGCTATATCTTCTGATGGATGTTTTAAATTTGACTTCAATTCTCCCAGGTGATGGAGCAGCAAACTGTTTCAATAGCAAAAGCTGGAATAATTGCTTCCCTTAATGCCAGGACTTCTGTATTGGCTTGTGCAAATCCTAGTGGTTCACGATATAACCCTCGCTTGTCTGTGATTGACAACATACACCTTCCTCCTACCTTGTTGTCCAGGTAAGAAGATATCATTTATATCCCATGCAACTAGTCGTATATTGACATGTGCTTTTGTGTTAAGTGTCGATACATACTATTACTAGAGTATTTATTGAAAATACTTGATGGCCATTTCTAATAGAACCACTTCGACCATTGATCCTTCTCAGGTTTGATTTGATCTACTTAATTCTTGACAAAGCTGATGAACAGACAGATAGACGTCTTGCCAAGCATATTGTTGCTTTACACTTTGAGAATCCTGAGGTCTGGTTAACTGTCACAATTCTCTTGTTAAAGGGCCCATATCTGGCAATTTTTTCGCTCATCAGTAGATCACTTGTATATATTTGCAGAGTGCAGAGCAGGGTGTTCTAGATGTTGCTACGTTAACTGAATATGTGAGCTATGCTCGAAAGCATATTCATCCACAGCTTATCTGATGAAGCTGCCGAAGAGTTAACTCGAGGATATGTTGAAATGAGAAGAAGAGGGAATTTCCCTGGCAGTGGCAAAAAGGTTTGGTGCTATTTTCTATTTACGACAATCCCTGCTTCAGTTCTTATGTCTTCTTTTCTGACAAAATTGATAATGAATCTAGTAAACTCAAAGAATTCTCTTTTTATTCATTGATATACAACTAAAGGTTATAACACTCAATGAAGTAACTTTAGGGGCATTAAGAATGATCTATGGTCTGAGTTTGTCTTTTCTTTCCTACACATGATGACTTTGCTCTCAAGGTGGTTTGTTTTTGATAATTTCCTGATGTAATGGCAAATATCTTGTTCAATTTGATTACTGCCTTGTACTCTAGAGCTTCTCAAATATAGTGTCTTGATAAAGCTTTGAACGCAATTTAGATTTAGGCAAATTCTTTCTGGCTTTCAAATTTGTAAAAGTGCCTCATAGTTTCATGTGTCTTGATTGGTAATTGAACAGGTGATAACAGCAACACCCAGGCAAATTGAGAGTTTGATACGCCTTAGTGAGGCCTTGGCTCGCATTCGTTTCTCAGAATGGGTTAGTATTACATGCCCTTTTGTTTCTTGACTGCCACTGTGGTTCAACATGAATATAATAAATTTACGTTATCGTGCAAGCAGGTTGAAAAGCGTGATGTAATGGAGGCATTTCGGCTCCTGGAAGTTGCAATGCAACAGTCAGCTACCGATCATTCTACTGGTAATTTTTTAAAAGCACTTGTATTACCATTTGGCCTGATCTTGTTTACAACCCAGATAAACAAGATCTGATAACATTCTTTTAACTCTCCTTAAAGGAACTATTGACATGGATCTCATAACCACTGGAGTTTCGGCAAGCGAACGGATGAGACGTGATAATTTGGTATCATCAACACGCAACTTGATTGCGGAGAAGATGCAACTGGAGGACCCTCAATGCGCTTGATGGAGGTGTGCTAATTTACTTGAAGTGAACCTCATTATATTTTTATTTCATGAAAACCACAAAATAACACTTGAATAAACTTAAACAATTTGTAGTTACTGGAAGAGCTGAAGAAGCTGAGTTCTGGAAGTGAACCTCACCTTCAAGATGTAAGTATATACCACCCTTTCTCTCACCCTCAAGCTGAGTTGAAGAGAATGAACTTACTGATGATTATACCTTACTCTTCTTGTGTCAATTCAGCTGAGAGGTGCACTTACAACTCTTGCAAGCGAGGGATTTGTAGTTGTCCACGGTGACAGTGTGAAAAGAATATGATCAGAGTTCATCGATAACTCGTTATGCGAAAGCCTACATATACAAAGCTTCAACTTGTTGACAAGAAACTGTTGCATGGCGTGCCTATCGGTTAATTTTAGTGTACTATAAGAGAACTGTAATCTGTGTCAATTACATTATCATGATTGTATATGTTATTTTTGCAGTTTAGCTACCATGTTTAATTTAGTGCTACAAGAATGTTCACCATTCTCTTATAAATTCCTCTTCACATAAACCCTTTTTATGTATTGGTGTTCCATTGGATGCCAAACTAGAATTTACCTTTAGTTGGCTCATAAAGGAGCCAATCGGAAGTAATGATTCCCGAGTACAATCCCATCGCCCGTGACTCCTTTCAGGAACCCTTTAAAATAACAAATATAAGAAAAAGAGACAAACTGGGTTCTCTCATAACATCTGCTAAGAATCAGTTAGGAAGCATAATCTTCCAAGTATAAAAGTGGGTCTTTGGAATAATCTGGGTTTAATACGACACGTTTTAGCAGTTTTAATATGGAGTAAACGACTTTTTCCCACCCAACAAATGACCTAACGACAGTTTTTTAGTACATAATTTTTCAAATACTATTTTATTATTTAAATCTATATTCTATTCTCGAATTCTCCCACCCAACAAATGGCTAATGGGCAATTTTTTAGTAAAGAATTTTTAAAATACTATTTTATTATTTAAATCTATATTCTATTTTCGAATTTGGTATTGTTGTGACTTCATATTATCATCATTGATCATCACTTGTCAGAACCTTTTAAATCCTACTTCCGTTAACCTTATCAATTGTCAGCAATCGAACGATTAGCGTTTGTATAATTGCCCATTTCAAGTAAAATTTCGATTAATTTTAATCACTAAAATTCAATCTTCCATTATAAAAAAAACTCATCGGCCTCCATTATTTATAAACCTCAATAGCCTGGATCGAAGTTTGTTCTCTATTCGTAGTCGAAAAATAAATTTTGATAATAAAGTGGTATTTTAAAAGTGATGAGAAAGTGTCATTCAACCATTATTTGGGTGGGAAAAAAATTAGGGGTGTTTGGTTTGAGTACCCTACATTTTTTGAAGAAACTAGAACCGATGGTTCCTTGAAATTTGGAACTCAACCGAACCTAACTGTAACAACTTCGATTCTAGATATCCTATAAAATTACAATTACCCCCTTAAAATTTTTCAAAATGGCAAAAAAAAACCCTCAAAAACTTACAAATACCCCCCACCTAGCACTTGTTAACAAAAAAAAAAAAAAAAAAATTACAAATTATAAATTCAAAATTACAAACTCCATTACTTTGTAAAGGTGGATTCTCAAAAGTCAAATATATAAATGAAATATATATTAAATGGGGGTTATTAAAAATATTATTTTTTCTACAAAGTTTTTATTACTCTTTATTTTACTTTAATTTTATTTTATATTAGTCTTGGTTCCAAAAATTTGGAATCGAAATTGCACAGTAACGATTCTAAAAATTTGAAACTGAAACCTATTTATTGATGGCCGATTCCAGAAATAGAAACTGGAACTAAACCCCGTTATACAAGTCGGTTCGATTTTCCTAATAGGTTCTTTTAAACATCCCCTCAGAAAAAATAGCTAACTCTTTTAATGTAGAAACAATTAGACGACATGTCGTTTTTGAGAAGGTTCTACTTTCTAGTAGTACACAACATTAATATGTTAAAATCCAACCAAAGTCATGTGAGTGTCAGAAGGAGAAATCCCAAAAATCCAAAACAAATACGTGGACACTACAGTTGTGGCCGTAACAGAAGAGAAGAACAAAACGACATCCCTTTGAGCTTCCTCTCTCTTGCGTGCGTGTTAATTAAGTAATTATTCACAACTTTTACTTATCAAATCGATTTTTTGCTGTCTCTCTCTCTCCTATCATTCATCAATCACCTATATTCTCTCTATTTTTTCACCTGTGTGCGTGTTTTACTGAGCGCACACCGCCACAAGTTGAGAGAGCCTGATCGATTCTAATTGAATCGAATCGGACGCTGCGGCGGTAATGGCGGAGAGGCACGGAGGAGGAGGAGGCGGCGGCGGATGCTGTCCGCCGATGGATCTGTTCCGGTCTGAGCCGATGCAATTGGTCCAAATCATCATCCCTATCGAATCCGCTCACGTCACTGTCTCTTATCTCGGCGAACTCGGCCTCGTTCAGTTCAAAGATGTCCGTACTCTCTCTAATTTTGAATTTTACTTCCATTTTTCTAAATAATTTGATGTTTTAACTAGGTCTTTTTAGGTGATAATTCTTTGTTTGAAATTTTCTTTTATTTGTGTTGTGAGTTGAATTGAATGTTTGGTTTGGTGAGACTGATTATGAAGTTATCTTTTTTATTGGGAAGTTGTGATTTGAATATTGGAATGTGGCTCATGTCGTGTGTTCAATTTATTTATTCTTTCAGCTTAATGCGGAGAAGAGTCCATTTCAACGAACTTATGCTGCTCAGGTTTGTGCTCATTTTTTTTATTATTATTTTATTTTTTTAGTTCTCATCTTCTATGCTTCTAGCTATTCTGTGTCATATTGAAGTGCAAAGTATCGATGATTAACAAAAACGAAAATAATCTTAAATCATTAAGTGTTTAATGATCTTACTTTTAGTTGCCTTGATATTGGATAGAAATTTAATATTTTGATGTACTGTCATCTGTTATTGATTTATCTTTCTTCTGAAGATTAAAAAATGTGGGGAGATGGCGCGCAAGTTACGTTTTTTCAAAGATCAAATGCTTAAAGCAGGTTTGACACCTTCAATAAAGTCTACAACAAGAGCTGACAACAATATAGGATGACCTAGAGGTGTGTTATGATCTTTATTTTTTTAATGGAAATGAAGGCGGTAACTTAATCAGTTATACATGATCTCCTTTTTGGTTTTTGGTGTGCTAGGTAAAACTTGGAGAACTTGAGGCAGAGCTGGTTGAAATGAATGCAAATGGAGAAAAACTGCGACGCTCATATAGTGAACTTGTAGAATACAAGCTCGTTCTGCATAAGGTACAACTTTGTTTGTTGTCATAGTCATGGATTATTGTACTAGTTCTAAAGCCTTGTGTTACACATGACATGAGATCATGAACATCTATTCTAATCGAATTGGTTTAATAGATTTTATGATATTAATGTAAGCAACAAAATTCATTATGGGGCATGGAAAAGAGAGTAGAATGTTTCCTTGCTAACACTTAGGAGAAATGAATTAGGTAAAATTTGTTGGTAAGTTTTTAACAATATTGGAATAGTTACTTTTTGTTCTTTGGAGTATGATAAGTTCTTCTACTTAATTGAAGTTTAGACAACTTCAATTAAGTGACATGCCTGTAAAGGGATAGATATACTTGGTACGGCTTTGTTTTCAGCCCTCAGTGCTCCTTGTTGAGAAAATTTGTGAAAGAGCTGTGCAATAGCATCCTGTTATTTTAAATTTTGAATCATTATGTCCTGTGGACTCTTGTGCCTATGTGTGAAGCTCTAGAAAGTTGTTGAGGCATATATTGAATTCTCAACAATCATTATTGAGTTATTAAGATTTGGATGTTACTCAGAAACAACTCTTTTTACCTTGCTTTTTTTGGCTAAACATTAAATAATCTGTTTGTTTTTGTTTTCTTGAATTTCTTAATTAAGCTGGATCAGTTATTCTTTATGGTCTCATTTTTTTTATTTTATTCATCATCTATGAACTTGTAGGCTGGTGAGTTTTTTTCTTCAGCTCTAAGCAGTGTCACAGCTGAGCAGAGAGGAATGGAATTGCGGCAAACTGCTGAAGAGTCCATTGAAACACCTTTATTACAAGAGAAAGTACAGACGCCAACCCCTCTCTCTCTCTCTCTCTCTCTTTTCTGATTACTGGTGCCATCTGTATGCTCCTATATTTCATCATGACAATTTTTCTGTCTGTTTTATAGGATCTGTCAAAGCAAATACAATTGGGTTTTCTTGCTGGTCTTGTTCCTAGAGAAAAATCTATGGCATTTGAGAGAATTCTTTTTCGTGCTACTAGGGGTAATGTGTTCTTAAAGCAGGTTGCTGTTGAGGAACCTGTCATTGATCCTGCTTCTGGAGAGAAGGTGAGTCCCAGCAAACATTTTGTATATGTTTTTATTATTATTATTTTTGATAAAACCAAGTATTTTTGGTTCTAATTAAATTAAACTTCTAAAAGATGAAAGTGTGTAATTAGAATTTTGTTTTGTTTTTATTATATAGCTGGGCGTCCAGACTTGAATATAATATCCTTTTTCTTCATTCATTTGAATTGTGAAGCAGCAATCTCCTAACCTTCTAGTTTTCTTTTCTTTGGGAACTGTTTTTCGGGGCTGCTCTGTCAATTGTTTTCAAACATCTAGTTAGGCCTTTCTATACCTAGTATCTTAGGTAAGTTACAGGTTTCCTCATTGACCCCTTTCTGACTACTAGTCCACTTACATGTATGCTTTTGATCTCTTTTGTTAATAATATACTTTGTTTCCAATTGCAAAACCAAAAAGAGAAAAAAATAATGTGTACAAAAATGCACACAGATTCACATAGGCTTCTTTTACCAGAATCGCAATTAATTGAATCTGGCTTTTTCAATCCTGTGGCTGCTACATGGTCCAAGCCCCCAAGTTCATGTAGTACTTGCTTTGGCCTGCATTTGTAATTGCCACAATCTGAAAGTAGTAGTGGTTGACCCTTTGCAGCTATGCTCATTTTGAGAGGAAAATATTTTCAGAACAGAGCCTTTTCAGGCTAGTCTTTTTCAAATGTACAATGTTATGGTTTTGTGTGTTTTATGCGCACAATATGGTTTTGAATTTATTCTAGTTTTCTAGTTTAAGTGTTAAAGAATGTAGTCTAGTTTCCAGTTTGAGTATGAGGATATGCTCATTAGCATTATGCTTATTTTGAGCTTTTGATGCATGAACATTTAGGATTTGCTAGATTCTCCTTGAATTTAATTCACTCCTATCCTTTTATCTCTTTTACAAGACTTTGAGCTTCTTCTTTGATTTGTTAATGCCAATGAGCAGGTAGAGAAAAATGTATTTGTGATTTTCTATTCTGGAGAAAGAGTGAAGAACAAAATCCTGAAAATTTGTGAAGCTTTTGGGGCAAATCGATATCCTTTCTCTGAAGACCTGGAGAAACAAGCTGAGGGAATCACAGAGGTATGCAATGCACTCTAGTTTGATGCTGTTGCAAATTTTTTTTATGCAGTCCTTGATCAGGACTGGTGCTTGATTGTTTTAGTGTTTCTTTTTCTTATATATTGGGGCATTAAATTTTACATAGTATTTTGCTTCTAAAATAAAGACTTGCTATTTATAAGTGAGTGTTTAGAATAAGATGAGTCTATATCTTTTCTTGATGTTCTTGAATAAGAATCATATTGGGACTTGGAATTAAAGAAGTGGCAGGAAATCAGGTTGTGATGTGCTTACTAAGTATTCTATCTCTTTAGAGAAATATAATATGTTCAAGTATGATAATTGCATTCATATCCTTCAGGCAGAGAACTGAACTTTTCACTTGTTCAAATTTTAGGTTTCAGGAAGACTTTCAGAACTGAAGACTACTATAGATGCTGGGCTGCTTCACCGTGGCAATTTGTTGCAAACTATTGGAGACCAATTTGAGCAGTGGAACCTTTTGGTCTGTCAAATATTTTATTACTTTGTGAACCTTTTTTCATCTTTCTGTTCTTTACATTAGATTTGATCAATTTAATGTGTACAGCATGCTAAATTTGTGTGATTGAGATTGTGTTCAATCATTTATTGATATTTTGTTTTGAACTCGTGAAGGTGAAGAAGGAGAAATCCATCTATCACACTTTGAACATGCTTAGCCTTGATGTGACAAAAAAGTGTCTTGTGGCTGAGGGGTGGAGTCCTGTTTTTGCCACAAAGCAGGTAAATGCTTTCCCTTTTGTTTCTACAAGCTCTCAGCAGAGATCACAGTGGTTCAGCTTAAATTATAATATTGATCTACTTGAAAGATACTGTGTTGATTACTCACAAACAAAACTTGACCTCATCTCTGCAGATTCAGGAAGCACTGAATCGGGCTGCATTTGACTCCAACTCACAAGTTGGAGCCATTTTCCAGGTTTTGCATACAAAGGAAGCACCACCGACCTATTTTCGCACAAACAAATTTACTTCTGCTTTTCAGGAGATTGTTGATGCATATGGGTGAGTTTTACTTTAAGATTATCCCCATTTACATTTCATGTGAGCTGGATTCTTAAAAAAAGTAAATTTGATCATGCAATAGGAGGATTCAAACTTAGTTAACCTGGTTCTGTTATTACATTAACACAAAGCTTAAGTTGATAGATAAGTGCCCAACAATAGTATATAAACTCCTAGCTCGCCCCAAATGAAGGAATCTATTTCACCTTCTTGATACCATTTATTGGGGAATTGTCCACTAAGGAAATAAAAAATAAAAAAACCCAAAAAGTACCAAGCATGAGGTCATAGGTCTCTTGTGAACTACTGCTGGATGAGGAAGTGAGACTTTGTCTTCACATCAGGTCCAGCACGTTCCTGTTGGGCTTGTGACAAGATGCAACAGAGGACTTCCTTTGGCCTTAAAGCTTCTGCAATGTTCAATGATCATAACATCTGTTGAGAAATATCTTGCAACCCCATCAGATAATAACTTGTCCAAATTAGCCAACAGCTCCTGAAAAAGATGAAAAACCACAAATAAATAAAGTTTTTGGGCAGGATTCCTTCAAATTTCAAAGCTATATATATTTCTCATCTCAGCCTCTTTGTGGAATATTGCAATTGGAGCTCCTACTTTTGTTCTATAATATTATTGTGGGAGTACATGTCATAGAAAGGTTAAGATGTAGAACAGTCGGTACACTTAGAGTAAGCTCCCGAAAAATAGTTCCTGGTCTATGCTGAAGTCTAAGGGGACAGTCTTCATTGTGTGTTTGCATATTTAAGTATTATGAGTTTCTGATTTATATGAAGTGTAGAGGATATTTAGTATACTCTTAATAGAATCTTATATGCATTCTCATCTTAATAGTCTTAGTTCAATCTTTTTCCGGAGATAATTATCCTATGGATTTCTTTCTGGGTATTGTGTTTGTATGTGTATTTATTATGCAGACACTCCATGTGCATGTGGCTGATGTGAACTTATATAATAATTGTATGTTCATATTATTTTTTTTTCTTTTGTATATTTAGTTGCCAAATGAGATCAAATTAATAGGGATTAAATTCCGTGATGACATGCAATTGCAGGGTGGCCAAGTATCAAGAAGCAAATCCTGGTGTATACACTATTGTCACATTCCCCTTTCTTTTCGCTGTCATGTTTGGTGATTGGGGACATGGAATATGTTTGTTACTTGCAACCTTAGTTTTTATAATCAGGGAGAAGAAACTTTCAGGCCAGGTAATCTCATTGCTTAATTATTTTTTCATCTTTTGCTTGGCAGTTTTTTTGTTTTATTTTTCCAGTATACATTATCCCTATGCATTGTAAAATTACAATTTTGTAAACTACAGAAGCTTGGAGATATCACAGAAATGACATTTGGTGGCCGTTATGTCATTCTAATGATGGCGCTGTTCTCAATTTACACTGGCTTGGTCTATAATGAGTTCTTCTCAGTCCCATTTGAATTATTTGGTCCCTCAGCATATGCGTGCAGAGATCTCTCTTGCAGGTATCTGACTAACACCTTTTGGTACATAATGTTGTAAAATTTTCCCACTAAAATTTATGCTATTTATATTCTTGTGCTGATAGTGACAGTATTTTGCGTACTTCTTTGGCAGGGATGCTACTACTGCTGGTTTAATTAAAGTACGTGAAGCTTACCCATTTGGTGTAGATCCGGTATGGCATGGTTCCCGAAGTGAGCTGCCCTTTCTCAACTCTTTGAAGATGAAAATGTCAATTCTTCTTGGGGTGGCCCAGATGGACCTTGGAATCATATTGAGTTATTTCAATGCAAAGTTCTTCAAAAATGGCGTGAACATCTGGTAAGTTTGATATGCTAGTCTGGTGCTCAGCTTGGTTCAGTGGCTTCTATGCTCTTCCTGAGCTTTCAGAGTGATTTGTAGTGTACAACTAAAAGATGGTATTTTTTTTGTGCATTATTCCAGGTTTCAGTTTATTCCACAGTTAATATTTTTAAACAGCTTGTTTGGCTATCTATCGCTCCTTATCATTGTGAAGTGGTGCACTGGTTCAAAAGCTGATTTATATCACGTTATGATATACATGTTCCTGAGTCCTACTGACGAGTTGGGGGAAAACCAGCTTTTTCCTGGACAAAAAACAACTCAGGTAGGCTCTTTCTCCCTTTTCAAGATTTTTCCCATGCATATTTGGAATCCCACTTATTGATCTTGTGCATTTATATTTTCAGTTAGTGTTGTTATTGCTGGCTCTTGTTTCTGTACCATGGATGCTGATTCCAAAGCCTTTTCTTTTGAAAAAGCAACATGAAGAGGTAAGCCGTTATATGTTTTAAAGATTTCTTGTCTTTTCTTTTTGCTCCAATTCTGATAGTTATGTTTATTCAGAGGCACCAAGGCGAATCATATGCATTACTTCAGACCACTGACGACGGTTCTCTTCAACCAGAAGCTAACCATGATTCCCATGGTCATGAAGAATTTGAGTTCAGTGAAGTTTTTGTACATCAACTCATCCACACCATCGAGTTTGTACTTGGAGCAGTTTCAAACACAGCTTCATACCTTCGTTTATGGGCTTTGAGGTATGTAATTGCAAGATCAATTTGTCAATTGTCTTTGTTAAATTAGAATAATATTTCCATGTCTTAATGGAGGTTGAATACAGTAGAAATCGGTTCAACCTTTTATGTGTATGTGCAGGGACCCCTATCTTTAAGTGCCCATATGATAATGCACTAACTTGCACCTTATTCCACTTGATAGACTATAGTCACTTCATTGAATATCATAACTATAATAATTATCTTTTGGTGCAATTGGAGCTGTTTCTGTTAATGGAGGCTAATTATGTATTTTTTTTTTTTTCCGTGTTCTTATTTGCCCTCTGCAGTCTTGCCCACTCAGAACTGTCAAGTGTATTCTATGAGAAGGTCCTCATGCTCGCTTGGGGGTAAGTCAATTCGTTTATTAAATACTGCTTTATTTATTTATTTGTCAAAAATAGCAGCAGGTAATGAGAATTTTATTGTAACTGCACCAATAGATAACAATAACAGTAGTTCGGTTTAAGATAATACTTTCGTTAAATTTAGAACAATCGACCAAGTTAAATGTCTTGGAAAATCGTACTTTTTTTCTGGAATTCATCTTTAGACCTTCAATTTTCTTAATGTTTTCATTTACCTCTCTGGATTATTACCCTCAATTAGACAGGTACGGATTCAAGCTTAAGCAACCAAGAGGATGTTGAATATATATATATATGGTTTGATAACATTATGTTAATTTCTTGTACAGGTTCAACAATGTAATTATCCTTATTGTTGGCGTCATCGTCTTTATTTTTGCAACTGTTGGTGTGCTGCTAGTGATGGAAACACTTAGTGCCTTCCTTCATGCTTTGCGTCTTCACTGGGTGGAATTCCAGAACAAATTCTACGAGGGAGACGGTTACAAATTCTATCCATTTTCGTTTGCTTTGTTCGGTGATGAAGATGAATGATCCGCTCCATCAAATAACGGTTGTTTCTGTCGGAAGTTTATGGAGTTCAAGAGTGTGCATAGCTATGGATCTGTGTTGATTTTTTCATTTAAACGTTGATAAAAAAGATCGATCGACATGAATCATATGTACAAGGAATCGGAGGGAGCTTTCGACAGTGCGACGAGCACTGCCCCTTTCTAATGGTTGGTTTATTTGTTATTGGGAGGAATAAGCAGTTTCCTTATTAGGCCAGCGGCATTGTTTGTGGTAGCCCAGTTAGTGCCATGTATAACAATTGCATATTTGATTTATTCAGCCATTTTATTTATATAAACTAAAAAGTAAATAAAAATAAAAATATCATAAAAAACTTAATCTTATGGTGTGAATAAATAATTAATTAAATGTGATTTTGGTATATATATAGATTTTATGCGTGAAGATGATTTTATTGTTCATTTTTATTTATGTGCTAATATATTATAGAACTACACAGGAATCTTGTGGTCCAAAGTGAACAATAAAAGATGGTTGTGCTCTTTCGGTTTGGAATCTTGCGGGCTAAGTCAGTTGAACAATAAGATACATTGCACTTTCGGTTTCATTCCAGTGGGCCAGAGCGAAGAATAAAATGATCCTTATGCATAGAAGCTACGTGGGAAAATGGAAAATAATAGTTATTAAAAAGGGTGTACCAAATTTATACATCAAATAATCTGATAAAATTTTGATCGTTAATTAATATTAATTTATAATTAATCGATGGTTAGGATTGTGTTATGTCATTCGGTACATGAATTGGATGCGTTCCTTTCAGTAACTGTAGCTTTGTTGTGGAAAAAATCGGTCATTTTTTAACAAGTAATGTTATACTCACAATTTCTTTTTATAAATTTTTTTTACAATCTTAACATGATACTTCATAATTGATCAACTGTAATTTATTAGGTGATATATTATTAACTGATAAATTACCAGCTATTACATCGGGATTGTGAGAGAGTTTAGGAAAAAAAGTTGTGGAATTTTAGTATTACTTTTTTTCAAATCAACCGAAGAACTAGTTCAAGCAAAAATTTGAATCAAAGCCAAGTCGATTTACTGCTTGAATCGGTCTAAACCGAACTGAATTACGGGTTCTCTAAACTGTTTAACCGGTTTTTAAATAAAAAACCCAGAAATTATTCTTTGAAAATAAGGATTTGAATGTTATCAAGAAACATTATTAGTAAGGATACTTCCAAATATAGGTATAAACAAATAAAAGTAATAAAAATCTAGTTTATAAGATTATATTTGATTATTCTAAACACAAATAGTAATGCCATACTATGACGAGGCTGAAATGGTAAATAATTAATATAACTGTAATTATTTACACGAGCCACGGCCACCTACTAACCACCCTTTTGGGTATTCAGAACGAGGCATACAAATAAAATGCTTTTTTTATTTAAAGCATAGCAGTGACTTGCTATCATGTGTTTCATATATTTAGTTAAATCCAGATAATACAGCATTCTTACAATAAAGACAGATGAAGATGCAGTAGATGTCATAAATAAAACACTCTAAATAGTTTGAGAAACCCAATCGCATAAAGAATTTCAATCTTATGCTTTGATGGGAATATGACAAAAGCTAAAAAGTTGAATCAAGTTTTTTCCCAAATGGAATTAAACCAACTTATATACAAATCAGAAATGTTTGTAGCCTACTACTCAGAGTCGGCACGAACAGCAGCAGCAACAGTCGATACCATGGAGTCGACTCCACAAATGTTGCGACCTCTGCAGATTTTGTAGAAACCATTCTCTCCCCAGTTTTCTCCCCATGAATTCTTAATGATCCAGTATGGCTTCTCCTTCATCCTGACTGGAGCATAGCCAGCTGAACCGTACCCCACGAGCAAAACCCCGTGATCCAAACGCTTGGAGCAAATGTATGGGCATGAAACGCCTCCTATGTATGTTTGCATGAACACAGCATTGATGGCCACTGCATTCACATGAAGGTAAAGTTATGAGAAATATAGCCATTAACCATTACCTGTAAAACGATAGGCAACAAAGAAAAATTCCCTTGAGACATATAACTGTAAGCTATAACAGTTAATTACCTGCAAGAGGACCATTTTTCACGAGATTGGCAGCAATCTGATCCTCGTCGAGAGAGACAACACTGAAGTTGGACACTTTGGCAGCAATCTTAGTCTTGTCAAATTGGCAGGTGCTGCGGTCAGTACCAGTGTAAGGATAGTCTTCCTCTCGCATAAGTCCACCAGCTTTGAGTGTGTACTCAAAGGCACTATTCATGAGCCCACCACTGCATCCAGAATCACAAGCACCTTGCTCCTCTGGATCACACTGCATATCAAGTTAGAAGAGTCAATATAATCTAAGCTTAATGAGTCACTTAAATATACAAGCTTATCGCATTGAAACATGTATGTGAGCAAAAGTTGATGAACACATTAAACTGCATCAATTTAAACAATAAATGGGCATCAGATGAGCTTATATAACTGTGGCCTAATACGGTGGAATCACAAAGGGTTAAACAGAGGATTCATGGCAAGATAACTCTATACAATCACACAACAGAATCAAAAGGGCATTAGACACAGTACTGCAGGAAACAAAGAGCATGTTCTGCAGTGCCCCTGACCTAGTAAAAAAGGAACCACTAAAGAAAAAGAAATTGAACTTCCAGCCCAACCACATTGAACCAGGCTTCTTTAGCAGTACAGGTGCTCCCTTCATTGAGGATTAGTTCCAAGAGAAATTAGATATCTTGCAATCCTTGAGGAATCTTAGTCATACCCACCATCAAGCAATAATAAAAGCAGGTTCAAGGGGGAGGAAGAATAAGCCAGTGTAACACAATGTCACAATATGCCATATGGTCAACAATATCTACCATAAACTATATAACACAAGTCTTCTTCACAAATGCAAATAGAGCAATAAAAAGATAAGGCAAAAATGAATCAAACCTCGTGATCACAATCCACAAGCTGTTGCTCACTAAGGCTAACAAGGTTTCCAGTTGCAAGGTAGTTAGCACCTTCCAAAGCTCCTGTAGTACTGAAACTCCAGCACGATCCACATGAACCCTAATCAATCCCCAACACAATCATCATTAATACATAATTCATCACAATTGCATTCAAAATAAGCACCACTGAGAAATAATCTCCAATAAAAGATCAATTAAAAGAATATCAAAGTCAACCCTATAGAGCTTAATATGAAAACAAATACTAAAAAAGAAAAAAAATTTATTAATAACTCACCTCCTCAAACACACTGAAACCTCTCTTTTCAATATAAGAAAATGTTATAAATTTTACCATAATAAAGCGCATCTAACCAAATTACTATATTCAAAAACCAGTAAATAAAAACCCAGATCAAAAAATCAACTTCCTGCCCTCTAATTATTTACTTAAAATAATCCTAACAAACACCAAATACGGTAATATAAACGAAATAACAATAATAAATATTACTATAAAACATCGAATTTATAAATATTATTACAAATCTTATCTTAATAGAGAGCATTTAACAAATTACCATATCCTAAATCAGTACATAAAAACGAAGATCAGAAAGGTCAACCTCCTGCTCTCTAATTATTTAGTTAAAAAAATCCTAATAAACAACCAAATCCACTAATATAAACAAAATAAAAATATTAAATATTACAATGAAACAGACAAAGAAAAAATCAAATAAAATAAAAACCTGATTTTTGACAGGCGTCACAGCTCCTTTCTCTCTCCAATCAAAATCCTCAGGTAAATCTTTAGTAGGCAAAATCGGTGCTTCATTCGCGTCCTTAGGCAGCCTCAACTTCCTCAAACCGAGATAAGTCCTTCGGAACTCACATGGAGTCAAATCGGAGAACTGAGTCACACCGTGACTGGCGGTCGGGTCGAGCTTCTGGTGACGCGCGGCACGTCTCAGGTTTCGCTTAAACACGCTGAACCTGTGGTCGTGTTCCTCCCGAGAAGCGTAAGATTTCCCGAACTTTCTCTTGAAGAGCGCGAAGTGATGCTCGGTTCCCAAGAGCTCATCGGCGCCGTCCGTAACTTGCTGGATCACCTGATCGTCGGAGAAGGTGTCGGCCGAAATAGCCGAGACAAAGAGGAGAGAAAAGAGGACCAAAAACGACACCGCTTTGACATCCATGTTTTAGAGAACAACAAAAAATAATGAAGATCCAAAGAGAGGGGAAAGCTATTTATATAAATAAAAAGTAAGATATATTATTTAATAATTATATAAAATATATATTTTTTTTATAAAGGGCTGAAAAAGCTAACAGTCGTGAGAGGAGAAGGGGAAGGTGGTGGTTACTTAGGCTGGGGGGAAGGGGTGGACAAATAGGAATATGACACGTGGAAGAGTGGGAGTGGTGGGTTGCTTGGCTTGTTGGACTACTAATGGGATTGGGTTGTGGAGTTCAATTGTCGTGTGGTTTTGGGAGTCCACGAATAGAGGGGATGACCTGTCGGTTTTGAATGTTAGTTGGATTAGAATTCGGAATCCATTTCTGTTCTGTGCTAAACTGTCTTATCAGTTTGTAAATATTAAAATTAGTAACATTTAAGGCTATTAAAACCCAAATAAAGGCAATATTTTTTTTTTTTTTTTGATGACCAGGAGTATTCGAACGAATTTACGCACACCTCAACTAATCCTCTGAAACCCTAAAATTATTAACCGAGTAAGAGCTCTAGTTAAGGGTGTTAAAAGAAATGCAGAAACCGAACCGAACTGAACCAGTTTTTCGAAAAACTAATTCAGTTTCAGTTAAAAGAAATATAAAAACTGATTTTTCGGTTCGATTACCAATCTACGAGAATATGAAAGAAACTGGTTAGTTTTATAAACTGGTTTATATTAAATCAAAATAAAAAAAATCCGATTTATTATAAAATATTAAATTAAAACCAGGTTTGGTTTTGATTAAGGAAAATTCCCAAATAAAAAAACTTGTTCAATTCATAAAATCGGTTAAATGAAGTTTTGAACACCCCTTAGCTCCAATGATTATCTTTATTAGCAACTGAAGAAGAACTTCAATTCAAGACCTCTTGAATAATACACCCAAGAGCCCTATCGAACTATTAAGTCACCCAAAAGTAAATTATCACATAAAGATATAAGTTAATAACAGTTAATTAGCTTATTAAATTAAAGTTAAAAAAAATAGATTGGATAGTGTATTATGTTATGAACAAGACAAAGAAAAGAATAATTGATCTACCTGAGTTGTTAATAAGGGATGACTACTGGGGGATTTACTCGCTATCAACTTCAGAGCTTTGGAAAACTAGTTAAAATATACATAAACTGACCTCTCGAACACCTTCGGCCTTAAAACAAAAAAAAAAAAAAAAAAAAAAAAAAAAAGGGACAAATAAAAGAATGTTTGTTAAGCGTACAAGTCATAGGTATTGTTACATAGCTTAATGTGTAATTAACGTTTTTCCTCTTTTTGGTGGAAGTTGTTGATTGTTATGATCAAGACATTCCTTGGACCTGAAACAATGGCTTGGCCCAATGCTACCCCGGCCTTTTCTTTGAAAACCAAACAACTAGGCCTTGGGTCCAAAAGGCTTGAGCAATTAATTTAATTTAGGCTAGCCCACCAAACTAATTAAGCCCATCAACACAAAATCAATTCTTATTATAATACGATATCCAAGCCCAAATGCATGCCATTTCTAACAAAATCATATTTTATTTACAACTGAATCATGTAATTAATAAAAAAATTATACAAAATTTATGTAAGATGAACTATTTTATCCTTTTATTTTTTGTTTAGTTGTATGACTCAATTATAAAGATAGCATTGTTCTTTCTAATAAGAGCATCTAGAACCATATTCAATTACAAATGACAGTTGAAAGCATGCAATAAGCTATTTAACAACATCCTTAATGATTCTTTTTCTTTTCTTTACACAATACTCTTTCTAGCATCAATAAATCAACAAGCATATACATTATTCCAACATGCATACAACAAACCATATTATAAACTTCATAAACCTTTTTTTTGGGTATCCAGGGGTGTCCAGGCCAGCTTGTGCACACCTTGACTATTCTTTCGGGATCCTGAAGTTAACGGTCAAGTAAGCCTTAAGTGATTATCCCCTTATTAGTAATCGTGATGATTTAAACTCAAAACCTCTTGAGTAATACATTTCTAAAAGTCTCAAGCAAACCGTCAAACTATTTAGAGGTAGTTTCAAACTTTATAAACTTGAATCCTCGGGCAATGAGACTTTTTCTTGGCAGGTAGTGATGGACAATGGGCCTGGACTCAGGCCTAGGGCACACATATAATATGCTTTCTACTCAAATACTCCCAAAAATATACATAATGAAAATACATATAAGATAGTAAAAAGAGTTGGGCCCAAATTTTTTCTTTTATTAAACATATACATTCTTTACATAAAATTTGTATCAAGTACAAAAGTTATCAAAAACATGGTAGACAGTGTAACCATTTCCCTCGCGTGCCGACGTCCATCCGACCGTGTCCTCACCTAGATCTTGCAAAACATTAGGAAACAACGGGGTGAGTACTAAAACAATGTCAGTAAGTAAATTCCTCCTCTCATCTATCCCCGTAACTCTCTCTAATTTTTTCCTTACAATTCTCATTTACTCTCTCTTTTAAACTTCTATCTATTTTCTCTTTCTCATAACTCTTTTCTACTAACTCTCTTTTATAAGTGATGGCCTCATCTTATCAGAGGCACGGCCAGGACTTGTTCCCGCTCTCCGTGACTTCTACTCGTTCTAGCTGATCGGACTCGGCTCATGGATTCGAAACCCTTGGCCAAGTGAGTGTATAAACTCTCTCTCGGGTATAGCCCTCATCCGCATGTACTCTCACGGGCTACACCACTTTTCTTTCTCATACTCAAGCGGCTTTCTCTCTCTCTTTGCGGCATACATACGGGAATACTCTACCAATTACTCACGGGTTCCCCATCGCACAACCTACTCTATTCTCTTTTTCTCTCTTATTGAAGCTCACACTCAAAGTTCTACTCTTTCTCTACTTTCTCTCTAATGCAATTAATGCATATGGATGACTCATGCTCATTAATGCACTCATAAAATGCAATTATGCCATGTAGCACAAATTAAGGCTTTCTACTCTTACTCATGCTTCTCTTGAGCATTTCATCAAACAACTCATGTGTATACAAAACTCTATTTTAACAATAACTTTCTCTTCTCTCTAGTCATCCAAAAATGGGAGAAAAACTCCCTCATACACTCTAAACTCATGTCCAAGAAAAACACTCCTATAGGGTTTGCTCAAAACTTCCTTCAACTTCAATTAAAACTTAACTCAACATCATAAAATCTCAATACTTCTCATATTCCAATCTATTTAATACTTTTCAATATCTAATAATCTCATCTTATCTCAACAAACATAATACATACACATTCATTCATTCATACATAAATCTCTATTCAAAGGAGTTCTTACATCTCAACTTGGGTTGAATTTATTTACCTTGTGAATAAGTGGCTTCTCTAACACTTCTCCTTCCCTTTTTGTGGTCTAGCTTTTCTCTACCACTTTAAACAACAACAATAACAATAAGATTTCAACACAACTATAAGTAAAGTTACATCTAAAGTAAAAATCATTACCTTAGGATGCTTTAGATGAAATCTTTACTAAAAATTACCCAAAAGCTCCATAAACCTCCTTAGAAATCTTGGAAGATTGAATGGAGAGTGGAAAGAAAGTAGAGAATGAGAATGGTGGTGGAAATGGGTGAAATGAAGGGTTTACTACACTTAATCCCTTTTAGCTCATATTATAACCACTCTTTCCCATTTTGCCCTTGCTATTCCTTAAAAATTTCATCTTTGTCCTTTGATTCATTACAAACACACCCCCAACTCCAACACATTCTCTACTAAATTTCCTTACATTTACTTCCCCATTTTTCGTTCTGCTAATTAGGGGTAGAATAGTCATTTTACCCCTATGAAGAATTCTCTAGAAACTCAACTAAACTTTTCTGCCATCCCTTCGCCGCGGCAAAGCAATTTCCGTCGCCTCGGCGAAAACTTACAGAGCCAACAGCGCAATTACAAAGCTAACATCGCCGCTGCGAAGACTATTCTTCGCCCCAACGAAGTCTGTAATTCCAAGATTCCTCAAGTCCCAACCAATTTCAAGGCAAACACTCAACCCACTCAACATACCATTTCAATTAAAGAGCAACCAACCAACCATGACAACATACAAACTCAATTGAAGCTGAATCAATGAACATTTTATTAATACAGCAAATCTTAACTACGTACCTCAAGTGGGGCGTTACAGTACCCCTTGGCCCGGCCCAAGCCCAAGCCCGAACTATTTTTATAATGTGAATTTTTAAATATTAATAAATTTTATTTTTTTATATTTTTAATTCTAGAAACAATTTTTAAATATTAATTTATTTTTGAATACTCACCAAATATATAAATAACTTTTCACAAAGCATATCCATGATCCATCCATGTAGGGTTTGGGAAAGAAAAATGAGTATATATATATAAGATAATCTTGTAATTAAATATATAGTATAAGGGTAATTGAATATAATTAATACTTAAAATTGTTAGACCAACCTAAGGCTAGACCCGGCCCATACTCAGGGTCAGGCCTTAAAACTAGGCCCAAACTCAAGCTCAAACCCATAAACATCAGATAAAATCCGATCTTTTTAGACTGAGTCGAGTTTAGATTAAGTCGGGCCAAATACCCGAAAATACCGGGCCATTGCCATCTCTATTGGCAGGACATGAACAAGAGCGGTCTTTATCGCATTTAAGAAATTAAGTATAATAATAAAGATTCGTTGAGAAAGAAGATTGCATGCATGATTACAAAAAAAAAAAAAAAAAAAAAAGAAAACGAAAAGTAAAGCCTATAGAAAGTGAAAGACGATAAAAAGTGAAGTGATAAGAGTCAGAATCAAGACTCAAGATACTCCCAAATGGGCCACCCGTGACGGTGGGGTGCGGGCCTATTTTCTCTTGTCACTTGTTGCATTTGAATCATGGGCCATGGATGGCCGGTAAATCTGGTCCACCACTGCCTCCTACTCTCCCTATTGGTCAACTCATTCTGCATCATTACTGCAAATCCTGGCTCCTTCTATTAAATGATATCTCTTTCACATTCCAAAAATTATTACCTTGCCTTCCCGTCAACGTTACTGGGCAATTGAAGACCGTTGGTCTTGAATTATGAACCTAGACCGACTCAATAAAATTATCAGAGATTTTTCCACCAAGCTCAAATCAACTCAAGGATATAACTCGACCCAGATGCTAGCTACGCATAATTTAAGAAATCATTCAATCAACTTTCCGTGGACCTCTTGTGATCCCGGGATATCATGTAATTCGACTTGATCAACAACGATTACTAGGCAATCACAGTATCCAATCGTGAGAATATCGGAATTACAATTCAGATCAATTGTAATCCTCTTAATTTTCACTGCTTTGTACAAAGCTTGTATAAGAATCCACTCAAATGATGAGGAAGAGGTTACGATTTTCAGATAAGAATTGCATTGTAATCTCTCACGGCAAATACAAAAACATATTGGACGTAAGCTGTTAACCTCGCCAAACCACTTTAAAAATCTCTTTGTTTTTAATTTATTTCATTCATATTTATTTCTGATTTTCACTAATCACGCACAAATCGATTTCAATCCCGACAAGGTCGATCGAATCACACTGATTGGTACAGAATTCTGTATCAACAACCATAAATAAGCTAATGAAGATTTATAGAATTACTTTTAGGTAGTTGGACGGTTCGTTTATGATTCTTGAGTGTATTATTCAAGAGGTTTTATATTCAAATCTCCACTACTATTAATAAGAGGTAACCACTATAGGCTTATCCGATTGTTAACTTCAAAGTTCAGAATTAATTGAGATACGTACAAACTAATTCGAATATCCTCACATGCCCAAAAAAAAAAAAATAATAATAATAAAAAAATTTCTAGTTGCTCATAAAAGACAAATGACATGTTAGGAGGACCTATAAGTAAAATACTTTAGTTAGCTATGGTTTATCTGTAAAAATCTGTGCAAATTTCTAGTTGTCTCATTAAAAGACAAAATTTTTTTAATTTGATGGTTTCAATGGCATATTTAGCTAAGCTATCTCTATCATCTTCTGGTTCATTATAGAATTGATTATTATTATTTTTATTAATCTTGTAGTAATCGACCTTATATTAACTGGAAACCTTTAATAATAATAATAATAAAATCAAATTCATTTATATTAATATTCAAATGTTGTTATTATATATTGTTTGAATTTCATTTGTTAGGTGAATGAATTTATTTACTGTCAATTTTTTTATGAATAGGATATTCTACCTTCCCAAGATTTGCCTGAATATTTCGCCCACCCAATAAGTTTCAAAATGCTACCTTTTCACCCAAAGTTAATATTTTGATACCAATCTAAAACTGATTTTAGTAACAAAAAATCTCTCTGTTATCACCATTTGAACCTTCGGTATTTTCTCTATAAAACCCTTCTCATGCTAACATCTGATTTCTCGTCGATTTTCTATCACCGCAAAGCCAAAATTTCTTATTTTTAACTGATTTTTGGTTGATTTCGATGATGAATACTTAATTGATCACCATCTTACTCTAGCTCCTGGTAATTTGTTAGACGTCAACTGAAAACAGTGGTGAATTTACTTAATAACGAGTGGGGACCACAACCCCCACTCAAACTTTAAAAAACTTTCGATTGTATAAATATTTATATTTAGTTGCATTTTATCCCCATAAGACTTTGACATTTTGCCCCCACAAATTTTTTTTGTTTATTTTTTGCCCCATCGAGTGAAATTTCTGGATCACTGACTAAAAAAGTGAAATATATTTTAGATAATACTAAAAATATAAATATTGGGTGAAAAAGTAATATTTTAAAATCTTTTAGTGCAAAATTCGGTAAGACAAACTTTGGTGGGAAAAAGTCGTTAACTCTTTAAATAATATATCAGAGAGTTTTTATTGCCCCAACCTACCACCCAGGGTCGTTTACTGTCAAATTCTCAGGAAAAGCATTTGTTGGACACACGCTCCAGGAAAAGGGAAATGGAAATAATTTTTTATTTTTTATTTTATTCTTTTAGAAAACAGTGAACTGCCTGATTGAAAAGATGTTACGGGGTAGAGAAATCTATTTAAAATATCAAGCTTCTTTCTTTGACTTCTCCCAGTTCCAATCTCTTCCTATCTGAATCAGTTTTATCGTTAACTCAGATTTTCAATAATTCATGCATGGTATAAAAAATTTGTGTACTAAGAGGCAAAACAGTGCGCTTTTCCAATTTCCATCGCTGTTATTACAACGTTGCCGTGACTCAAAGTCAACTATAAACTAATTAAGTTGAGCAAAAACGAATCTTGTCTTGTGAGCATTCAAAACCGTTGAAAACTAATCTACATATTCGTATTTAGCTCTGAATATTCCCCGGGTTTGATGGCAAAACGATAAGATTTCTTTCTAAATATACAGTATTACTATATATATACATGTGAAGGAGAGGAGGAAGAAGACGACCACAATGTGTTGAGTTCGTTGCCTGCCCAACCTCAATCTAGGCCGACAGAATAAACACAAAAATGGGTGTGCTTGGATCTTCTTCTTGTTCTTGTTCTTCTTCTTGTTTTGTTGTGTTTCTGTGCTTGGTTTTGAACGTGGCAGTGTTGTGTAATGGAGGTAAAACCAGCAGTTTTGTCAGGAAAGTTGAGAAGACTGTTGATATGCCTCTTGATAGCGATGTCTTTCAAGTCCCTCCTGGCTTATAATGCTCCTCAACAGGTTCTTTTTTCTTTCTTTTTGCTGCTGGGATTATCTAGTTTTTGAAGAAATGGGATTTTTTTTACTCATGCTTTTGCTTTTCTTCTTGAATGATTTAATGGGTATGTTTTAAATCTTTAATAAATTTTGACATGCGGCTTGGTCCAAAATTTAGGTTCATATAACACAAGGAGATCATGAGGGGAAGGGTGTGATAGTGTCTTGGGTGACTCAGGACGAACCAGGTTCTAACTCAGTGGTTTATTGGAGTGAAAATAGCAAGGAAAAATAAGATGGCTGAGGGCAAGGTCTATACTTATAAATTCTACAATTACACTTCTGGTTACATTCATCACTGCACCATCAGACATTTGGAGGTGAATTTTATTTTGGTTTATCTTAAATGATTCTGTCTGCATTGCTTATGTTCTATTGTTCTGTATATGCATAGTCTTTATCTTTGTATTAATTTGGTGGGGAGAGTTTTATTTATGTGGTCTGTTTGTTTTCTTGTTTGTATGACTTTTGGGCAGTTCAACACTAAATACTACTATGTGGTTGGAATTGGACAAACTGAACGGCAGTTCTGGTTTATAACACCTCCTGAAGTTGGCCCTGATGTCCCTTATACATTTGGTCTCATTGGTAAGTAGAAGCTAGTTGAACATCTGTAATTGTTTTTGTTCAAGTCAACTGTAAACATAAACATAATGTGGGAAGATTATTGGTTACACAGAATCTAAAGTGGTTTAGGTAGAATAGCTTACATGTTATGTCCGGGCCAGCTTACTCGCATTTCGACTAATCCCCGACCCCGAACAAGGCTTCCGAAATAGGACAAACCCTGCGGTCTGTGACCAACAATATTAGTAATCGTTCTTGTGATTCGAACTTGAGACCACAGGGGAGCAAATCATTGGTCCCAAGCCTTTACCATTTGGCCAACCCATTGTTGGTTATAATTAGTGGCTTTTCCCTTTGAATGGTCTAATAGTCTCTTCGGTAGATGTTCTTTTAAATGTTTGCTCAGTTGTCTTGTATTTACTTTTATTTGTGACAAACTGTTGGGCATGGTTTGCAGGGGATCTTGGTCAGAGTTTTGATTCCAACAAGACACTTACTCATTATGAGATGAATCCACTAAGAGGGAAAACTGTATTGTTTGTTGGGGATCTCTCTTATGCTGATAACTATCCGAACCACGACAATGTTAGATGGGATACATGGGGAAGGTTTGTTGAGAGAAGTGTTGCTTATCAACCATGGATATGGACAGCAGGGAATCACGAAATTGACTTCGCCCCAGAAATCGTAAGCATCTCTTAATATATTCGTGGGAGCTCTCATCTCATTGCTTGCTATGTCAACAGTAACTGTGCTTGGAATTTTCTCAAAGAGTTACTGGTGAAAGAAATTAACAACGGAAAGGTTGTATCTTTGTGCAGGGAGAAACCAAACCTTTTAAGCCTTACACTAACCGATATCATGTCCCTTATAAAGCATCACAAAGTACTGCTCCCTTTTGGTACTCAATAAAGAGAGCTTCAGCATACATCATAGTCCTGTCTTCATACTCATCCTATGGTAAGGATATTTTACATGTATTTGTTAACAAACTTGTTAAGATTGAATTGTGCATAATATATGTATGCAGCAAAATGTATTTCCAACCAGCAGTTGCAAGAACTTTTCAGTGGTATAAATATTGTTTGAAACAAACTTATAGGGAGGACCAGAGGGTTGTGATTTTTCTACTTCATGTGTAAATGAAACTTGAAGCCTGGTAATGAATAGTTTGTTTCTCGAGCAATTGGGCTGGGCTATGGGTCTTTCTTGGGTTTGAGTAGAACTCTCCTTGGAAAACTGACTTGCCAAGGGAGGGTGACCAAGTCCTTGTAACCCATATGCCCACCCCTTTCCCTTCCTATGTGGGATCTTTACCCCTTGGGAGACTACACGGATCCCCTTTCCCTTTCCCTCGGGCCTCCATGCCCTTTCTCCGGGTAGCAGCCCGGGCCCAAGGCAGCCTGCCATGTAGGCTCAGGATCATGCCCTGATACCAATTGATAGGAACCCACTCCAATAACTCAAACAATTGGGTTGGATCATAGGTCTTTCATGGGCTTGAATAGAACTCTACCTTGGGAAATCGGCTTGCCACATGAGGGTGCCCAAGTCCTTATAACTCACATGCCCACCCCTTTCCCTTCCAATGTGGGAATCTTAACACATACTAATCAAATTTAGTGAAGCGGTTCATATGATCTTTAAATCAAATAAGAAAACCTATATTCTCCTGTCACCTTGGGTGAGTTTGTGGAGTTAAGAGGGCTGTTTGCACAGTTGGTAATTTTTAACTCATAGGGATGTGTGTGTTCATCCTTTGCTGGATTTTCTGTGTGTCTCTGACTTCTAGACTTGATTTTGCATCCATTTCATCTAATGAGCTTTAACTCTGGAAATTATGTGATTTACTTCTTCCACTTAACCGACTATCGTTTTTTTCATTTTTCTCTAGGTAAATACACTCCTCAGTATAAATGGCTAGAAGATGAGCTACCAAAAGTTAACAGAAGCGAGACACCATGGTTAATTGTTATTTTGCATTCGCCGTGGTATAATAGTTACAACTATCATTACATGGAAGGGGAAACCATGAGGGTAATGTTTGAGCCTTGGTTTGTGCAGTACAAAGTTGATGTAGTATTTGCTGGTCACGTCCATGCCTATGAGCGATCTGTGAGTGCTCCTTCTATAACTTATTAATATTAATTTCTGAAAGTATGAATATTGTACATGGTGTTATCCAGTTTCCTATAACATGTGCATGGTTTAACTTGTTTCCTTAAACTACAGGAACGTGTATCTAACATTGCATACACTGTCATAAACGGTATTTGCACTCCTGTAAAGGATCAATCTGCCCCTGTATACATAACCATCGGTGATGGTGGCAATCTTGAAGGCTTAGCAACCAAGTAAGATCATATTATACACAGAATGAGTCCTCTATTGTGTGATGTGTTTTCCATCTGTTGGCATATAGTTAAAATATCATGGCCTTTTTTCTTTTCTGTGGTGTAGCATGACAGAGCCACAGCCGGCGTACTCAGCTTATCGTGAAGCCAGTTTCGGCCATGCCATTTTTGACATCAAGAATCGAACTCATGCTTACTATAGTTGGCACCGGAATCAAGATGGATATGCAGTGGAAGCCGATAAGATGTGGTTTTTCAACAGATATTGGCATCAAGTTGATGACTCTCCAGCATAAAGTTTACTTTACTGAACTCTCTGGAATAAAAACAAAAATCCCAGTGAGTAAAGAATTTCAATTATCTCTATAGACTTGAAACACATCATTGTTTTGCCTCTGCTCTCAGAAATTTACAGAAATTCCTGGAATTAAGGGGTTGGTTTTAAGCAAGCTTCCTTCAAACTTCTGTGTGTTCTGTATTCAAAACATGTGATTAGGGAAATGAAGGCAATCAAGACATATTTTGG